>REGO01000034.1:1625341-1683123 GCA_010120015.1 Rhombomys opimus
CCATCTTGGGGCTGGGGGTCTTCCTCCATTCATTGCCTGTAATAAAGCCTGCTGCAGAAGGATCCTGTCGTCCGTGTGCCTTCTTGCTGGCGAGACGGTTACGCGGGTCGTTTACACCCTCTCAGCCTCCTCACCAGCCTGTCCTATCCCTAAGGGGCAGCTCCCAATACCCAAGAAACACATTTTGCCTGGAACCCCCAGTGGCTACACCTACCGGGACCCCAGAAGAAATTTCCACCAGGACACAGACCCATCACACTCTCCTAAGAAAAAGAGAGGAAACAGAAACCAAGGAGCAAAAAAAAACCACCTAAAAAGAACAGGTATCAGCACTCAGAATAACAGTCTTCCCAATCCCAGATGCCAGTGTGAAAATATAACCAGTAGCGGCTAGGACAGTCTGTTTCCACTGGAGCCCAGCAACTCTACCATAGCAGATGTTAAATATTCCAACATAGATGAAGGACAAGAAGACCTTCAAACAGCCTTTACATGTATGACAGAGGTCCCTAAAGAGGAGGGAATAACTCCCTTAAACAAGGAACACAGCAGTGGTGGCACACACCTTTAATCCCAGCACTTGGGAGGTGGAAGCAGGCAGATCTCTGAGTTCAAGTCCAGCCTGGTCTACAGAGCAAGCTCCAGGACAGCCAGGGCTACACAGAGAAACCCTATCTCGCAAAGCAAAAACAAAAATAGAAAAGAAATCTAACACAAACAGTGGAAATAAGTAAAAAACGTTATTCAAGACCTGAGGGTGGAAATAGAGTCAATAAAGAAAACCCAAACAGGAAAACCTGGAAATTAAAAATTTAGGAACGCAAACAGGAGCCTCAGAGGTAAGTGTCACAGATTATGAGGGACCAAGAGAGAATCTCAGGCATTGAAGACGACAGAAGAAACGATCATCCATCAAAGACAATGTTAAATCTACAATACTCCTGGTAAAAAACATGAAGCAAGGGGCTAGACAGATGGCTCAGGGGTTAAGAGCACCGTCTGCTCCACCAGAGGACCCAGGTTCAATTCCCAGCACCCACATGGCAGCTCACAACTGTCTGTAACTTCAGTTCCAAGGGATCTGACACCTTTACACAGATGCACATAAAATAAAATAAATTATTAAAAAAAAACATGAAGGAAATCTGGGACAGTATAAAAGACCAAATCTAAGAATAGAAGGAATAAAAGAAGAAGAAAATATTTTCAACAAAACCATAAAAAAACAAACAAACAAACAAACAAAAAACCCTCCCAACCTCCCTAATCTGAAGCAGGAGGTGCCTATGAAGGTACATTAAAAAGATTGCCCACCATGATCAAACAGGTTTCATCCCAGAGACACAGTGACAGATCAACATATGTAAACTGATAAATGCAATCCACCACATAAGCAAACTGAAAGACAAAGACCATAGGGTCATCTCATTACATGCAGAAAAGGCCTTCAACAAAAATCCAACAGCCCTTCATGATGAATGTTCGAAGGAGATCAGGGATACAAAATAAAGGCAGCTTACAGTAAGCCCATAGCCACCATCAACATAAACAGAGAGAAACTCAAAGCTGTTCCACTAAAATCAAGAACAAGACAAGGCTGTCCACTCTCTCCATTCCTACTCAATATAGTATGCGAAGTCTTAGCTAGAGCGAGAAAACTGAAGATCGAGAAGATACAAGTCGGAAAGGAAGGATAAAAGTATATTTCTTTGCATATGACATAATTTTATACATAAGTGACCCTAGAGATTGCACCGGAGAACTCCTATAGCTGGGAAACATTTCCAGCAAAGTAACTGGAGACAAAAATAACTCAGAGAAATAAAAGCCCTCCTATGTACAAATGACAAATGGACTGAGAAAGAAATCAGGGAATCACAGCAGCCACAAATAATACAAAATATCTTGAGGTGACTCTAACCAAGCAAGTAAAAGACTTGGATGATAAAAACAAAATAAAAAAAAAAAAAGTCACTCAAGAAAGAAATTGAAGAAGATATTAGAAGATAGAAAGATCTCCCATGCTCATGGATGGGTAGGATTAACAGAGTAGAAATGGCCATCCTACCAAAAGCAATCTACAGATTCAATGCAATCCCTGTCAAAATTCCAACACCGTTCTTCACAGATCTTGAAAAGAAAATTTTCAGTTCCACATAGAAACACAAAGAACTCAGGAGAGCTAGAAATAATCCTGAATAATAAAAGAACTGCAGGAAGTATCACCATCCCCAATTTCAAGCTACACTACAAAGCTACAATAATAAAAACAGCATGGTATTGGCATAAAAACAGGCATGTTGATCAAGAGAATTGAACTGATGACCCAGATATAAACACAGACCTACGGACCACTGATCCTTGATAAAGAAGCCAGAAATACACATAGGAAAAGACAGCATCTTCAACAAATGGATCTGGTCAAATTGGATAGCTACATGTTAAAAAATACAGACAGAGCCAAACTTAGCACTGTGTACATGAGGGTACTCTGCAGCTACCAAGCCGGCTGCAAAACCTCTCATCTGCCGTGGTGTCCTGCCTGGCACACAGCTCTTTGACTTACAGCTCACCCAACAATAAGGAACCAGTACCCAACACTGCGTGGATGACCAAAACCCAGAAATCTGCCTGTCTCTGCCTCCGAGTGCTGGGATTACAAGCGTGCACCACCGTGCCCAGCTAGGCAAGCAGTTTAAGGACAAGTAATAATAGATATTTATATGCTATCTTGGAAGACAATTCCAACTTACTTGGGCCATGGCTTAAGTTTTCAAGAGTTGACCAGTTCTCTTCTGGATTCTGCTATCAACAAAGTACAGTCTTGGAAAAGCAAAGCTAGAGGGAAAGAATTGTGAGAGGTTAGGGTTTGTTTGAACTTTGTCTTTGTTACTGTTCTTTGGCCGTGAAGAAACACCAAAATCAAGGAAGACCAAGGCAACTCTTTTTTTTTTTTATAAGATTTTATTTATGTATGTGAGTGCTCTTTCTGCATGTACACCTGCACGCCAGAAGACGGCATCAGACCCCAGTGAAGATGGCTGTGAGCCAGCTGAGCCAGACTGAATATAGCTCTCTTTGTATCCTGGTAAAAACTGCTCATGTATGTCAGTTGTCTCAGTTACTTTTCTATTGATGTGAAGAGACACTATGACAAATACAACTTATAAAAAAAAAAAAACAAACATTTAATTGGGGGCTTGTTTACAGTTTCAGAGGAGAAGTGAGTTTACATCTGATCCAGGAGACACACAGACACAGACAGACACACTCACACACATGGGGTGGGGGACTGGTCCTGGAGAGCAGCAGACCCCCAAGTATAATCCTGTAGAGGATTTTTTTTTCTAAGATTTATTTATTTTCTATACAATGTTCTTCAGCATGTACACCTGCGTGCCAGAAGAGGGCACCAGATCTCATTATAGGTGATTGGGATCTTTGGAAGAACAGCCAGTAAAAGGCCCAGTTAAATGACAGGACGGAACAGGACAGGAAGGTCTGGAGAGATAGCTCAGAGGTTAAGAGCACTATCTGTTCTTCCAGAGTCCTGAGTTCAATTCCCAGCACCCACATGGCAGCTCACAACTGTTTCTACCTCTGGTTCCAGAAACTCCAGTGCCCTCTTTCCTGCATGCATGTGGTACACAGACATACATTCAGACAAATACCCATCTAAACAAAATAATCAAATAAAAATAAGATTTAAAAAGTGAAAATAAACCTCAATGAGAAGTAGTTAATGTTTGGAAAGATTGCACATCCATAAAGAACTGAATTTGTATGAACATGAAAATGAATAAGAAAGGGCTATTAGGACATGCTGCAAAACCAAACAAACCCAACATACTGATAAAGAATTACAACTAGGCTGGAGAGATGGCTTAAAAGTACTGTCTGCTCTTCTGGAGGTCCCGAGTTCAATTCCCAGCAACCACATGGTGGCTCACAACCGATTATACTGAGATCTGATGGCCTCCTCTGGCGTGCAGGTAGAACACTCATACATATTAAATAAATAAGTAAATCTTAAAAGGAAAAAAATTACAACTAAAAATTCACATTAACTAATATGTAAAAGTAGAAGCTATTAGGAAGTCCTGAAGAATACTTTGGGCGTCAACCCCTTGCGGCACATCTGTGCCCCGTGAGCCTCTCATTCGCCCATAACTTTCTGCAGCCTGTCTTTGCTTCTTTGTGGGTTCCTCTTTTTCCCGCTCTTTATTCCTTCCTGCCGGCCTGGTTTCACCCCCTATCATTATTTAGGAGAGAAAGAAGGATAGAGGGGGAAAGGAGAGAAAGAATAAGAGCGAGAGATCTGAATCTAATTTCTTCCTTCCTGTAGCTGGTCTTCACTACTTTGTGGTTTCTTTTCTCACCCTTTATCGGCTCAGTCTCACCCCCATCACTAGACCGGAGAGAAAGAAGGACGGAGGGGATAAAGAGAGAGAGATCCCTGAATCTAAGTTTTTTCTTGTTTCTTCTTTGAGTATGACTACTAACAAACCACAACCAGCTCACCTGAATGGCCAACAATCACCCAGCTATGGGGCTCTAGCATTTAGACACCGTCTGAAAAATTCCCAGAGTTCCAAAAGAAACACAATCGCAGAAACTGCCTGCAGCTGGCAAAGTCACATCTTTGCTAGAGCAAGAGGCCAGTCATAGCCATTTGCTTTGAAACAGGCCCGTATGGCCCGCACCTGGGGTTAAGACAAAAACAGACTCATAATATGGCTGTGGTTTTTTGGTTTTGGGTTTTGTTTTTCTGAGACAGGTTTTCTCTGTGTATTCTTGGCTGTCCTGGACTTCCTTTGTAGACCAGGCTGGCCTCGAACTCACAGACATCCACCACTGTGCCCTGCTTATTTCTTTTTTTTTCTTTTTTTCAAGATATATTTATTATTTATACAGTGTTCTGCCTGCATCTATGCCTGCATGCCAGGAGAGGGCACCAGATCTCATTATGGATGGTTGTGAGCCACCATGTGGTTGAACTCAGGACCTCTGGAAGAGCAGCCAGTGTTCTTAACCTCTGAGCCATCTTTCCAGCCCTATTTGGTTTTTTGTTTTTGTTTTTGTTTTTTTTTGTTGTTGTTGTTGTTGTTTGTTTGTTTGTTTGTTTTTTGTTTTTTAAGGTAACTAAAATTCCAGGATTCTCACTACAACTTTTGTTGTGTGTTTTGTTTCCTGAGACAGGGTTTCTCTGTGTAGCCTTGGCTGTCCTGGAATTCTGCAGACCAGCTTGACCTCAGGCTCACAGAGGTACTCATCCTCTGCCTCCCTAGTGCTGGGATCAAAGGCGAGCGCCACCGCCATCACCGCCTCCAGGTCCGAGCCTTCTTTATGTCCGCCTATCTACTATCATCTCTTCTTGTTTACAGTAGAGGATTAGGGATGTGGTGATCTATTTGTGAGAAACAGTTCTGGCCCTAAATTTTCATACAGGTACCAGCTGAACAGCTTTCATTCCATCAACTCCCCGGTGCTAGAACGGAGGCAGGTAGATTTCTGTGCTTTCAGCCTGGTAGTGAGCTCCAGAACAGCCAGGACAGACCCTGTCTCAAAGATAAATAAATAAAAATAAAGTCTAAACTAGCTGTGGCCACTAATAGCAGCGACACATTCGGCATGATAATATACACGAACTGGGTCCCTCCTGTCCCCTCTCCCCCCATCCTCAAGGTCACACATCCCTTCCTAGAGAGGCGAGACCTCCCGCTCCACCCCGACCCCCCGCCTGCAGCCCTCGGGATGAAGACAGGCTGGCTTCAGATCAGAGTGGCCCGCTCCTCAGAGGCTCCCAATGCTGTCTTCCCGGGGTTGAGATCCGGCCTGCTCTCTTTGGCAAACAGACACCCCCCCGCCTTGAACCGAAAACCTAAAACTTCCCAGGCGCTAACGACGACTTGAAGGAACTGAGATTTGGAGGGTTCGGGTTTCTCCGGTCTCCGTCTCCCCACCCAGGCCATGCCCACTCACGGGCTAACACAGGCAGTCACCTCGCGCGTAGGTCAGAACACCCCTCCTGCGGGTTCCCGGAACTCTGGTGTCCCCCCTCGTCAACCCATCACGCGGAGCCGCGGGCGGTTTCTCTTCACGCACTGGGACTGGGACCTGCAGGCCTCGCTCGCCCCTAGGCAGGCGGCTTCCTCTTACCGGACTCCCCGCGCTGCTTTGGTCTCAAACACTCGGGTCTCGGGTTCGGGAACTCGCTGCGCTCCTCGGTCGTTCGCCTCCACAGCCTCCGCTTTCCCACCGGTTTCCCACCTCAGCCTGCGAGCCGGCTCTGGCCAGGTCTCGAACTACATTTCCCAGGAGGCCGTGCGACCCCACCCATCACCTGTAGGCAAGGAGCCTTGACCGCTAGACTGGGGTGTGTGAAAGAAAATTGGCCAGTGGAGGAAGGGACTTGCTACCAAGGTGAGGACAAACAGGCAAAAAGCAAAAGCTTCCTTCTTGTAAGGGCTTCTAGAAGGACGCAAGGCTCAGGTTAGATCAGGATTAAGATCTGGACCAAAGACGTGCCTTCCTACCTCAAAGATCCAGATTTGGGGGGGGGGGGGAATCCAGGTTACAAGTAGATCTTTCCTGTAACTTTTAGTAAGATGTAGGTTGTTACTGTCTTTTGTTTGTTTAAGTGGGTTCCTCTCCTAACTCTATCCTAACAGTTCTCTGACTCAGCCCGGCTTCTCCTGGCTCAACTATCACCAACCGTCTTCTCTTCTCACTCTGCTGGCTCAATTCACGTTCAACTGTCTCTTCGCTCTGCTCAGTCTCGTCTTCTCTCTAGCCCTACTCAGTCTTCTTTCTTCCTACATCAATTGTCTTCTCTGACCCTACTTTTCTATCTGCAAGAACCACCTACTCTTGATACTCCTATCTCCCTCTCTCTCTCTGTCTCTCTCCCTCTCTTTCTCTCTCTCTCTCTTTCCTCCTCCTACCACTACTCCTCATCCTCCTACTCTCTCTCAGCTCTCAGCCTCTTCTGGCTTCTGTATCCTCTCCTGTTCCCAGAAGACCAAGAGCCAACTGACAGTGAAGGGCAAGGCATATAAAATACTCCATAGTACACTTTCCACTTCAAACTATGCAGAAATGCCTCACAGGTGTGACCCCTATTTGGGGGTTTTAGTTAATTCCAGATGTAGTCAAGGTGACTACCATGAAAACCTATCACACCCTATTAATGGCATTGTATGAAAAGCTTTGTTTTCCAAAATAATAATAAACTTTATAAAAAGTAAAACTGCCTTCTACAACAAAAGGTACAAATTGGTTAGACACTAAGCAATAATTATCTAACATAAACAAAGTGAGACACAAGTGAGACACAACTCTTAGATAAGAGTTTAAGTATACATACACTTAAGTATATTAAACTTAAGTACTTAAGTTTCATGTAAATAAAATGTAACTTAACATCCAGTAGTCAAAAAACATGAAGATGGGGTTATTAAATAAAGGTATTACAGATCAGAGGAAGGAGGAAAAAATACATTTAGACTTTTATTAATGTAAGCCTGAGGTGGGTTTTTGACTATGCATATGTCTTAGTTAGGGTTATTATTGCTGTAATGTATCCCTCCATGATCAAAAGAACTCAGGGAGGAAATGGCTTATTCAGGTTAGGCTTCCACATGAAAGTGTTCATCATCAAAGGAAGTCAGGACAGGAGCCCAAATAGGGCAGGACCCCGGAGACCGGAGCTGAAGCAGAGGCCATGGAGGGGTGCTGCTTACTGGCTTGCTCCACGTGGCTTGCCCAGCCTGCTTTCTCATAGAACCCAGGACCATCAGCCCAGGGAGCCACACCCACAGTGGGCTGGGCCCTCCCCCATCAATCACTAATTTAAAAATGCCCTATAGGCTTGTCCACAGCCCTCTCTCATGAAGGCATTTCCTCCGTCGAAGCTCCCTCCTTCCTGTTGTCTCTAGCTTGTATCAAGTTGACATAAAACTAGCCAGTACAGTATCATTAACAAGAGTGACCATTTAAAAAATAAAGTATAGGATTAATGAGATTTTAATTGTCAAAAATAAAGGTAAAAGACAGTTTTTTTATCTTTCATATTCACAAGTTTGAATTTTATAAAAGTAATAAAGAACATAGATAAAATCTTTAAATATTTGTTTTAGTTGCTTTCTCTATATAAAATTTCCATAGGCTGACAAACCCATGAAGGCATTTGCTCTTTAATTGGATTTGTAGAGATTTCACAGGTTTGAATTCTTTTTTAAATATTTATTTATTTATCATGTTTACAATGTTGTCTGCATGTACACCTGCACACCAGAAGAGGGCATCAGATCTCACTATAGACGGTTGTGAGCCACCATATGGTAGCTGGGAATTGAACTCATTACCTCTGGAAGAGCAGCCAGTGCTCTTAACCTCTGAGCCGTCTCTCCAGTCCCTTGAATTTTGAATTTTCTTATGTCGTGTGTTGACAGTCCTTTATCACATGATTTCAATTCACAGATTTTGGGGGTGGGGACTCCAGCATATACTGAAGACTGGTTGACACACCCAACATTGTGTACTGAGCAATTCTAGATTCTTGGACTTTCCATCCATAGCTAGCCATTGTTGGATTAGCTGGGCCACACACTGTAAGTTGTTGTAATCGACTATTAATATTTGCTATTGTTTTATCTTCTTGTAAAGTTTGCTGCTAATCTTAAACAGCTGTATAACCAAATCACCACACAGAGACTGGGTTTTTAGTTAACCTAGAACACAATGCTGGGCAATATTTACTTCCTCCCAAACCTCCAAGCCCTCAGTTTCCTAACATTTAGATTTCCCACATTATACTTGCTTTTTGTGAAATCTTAGGTCTGGTTCATGCTCCAAGTCCTCCAAGCTCTCTCCTCCAGCTCTGCTCTCCTCCTGTTCTGCTCTCCTTGCGCTCCTCCTCCTTCTCCTCCTACCCTTTCTTGTTCTCTAGCTCCTCCCCTCTTTACTGTCCTCTGGCTCCTCCCATTGCACAACATTGTATCTAGTTGCTTTATTTGTGTCCTGTTTACACAAGAGTTGAGACAGGATGCTTATAGTGAGTATCACGATGCAATATCCAGATTGAAACCAGAGAGTTGGGGGTGGGGAAATCAGCATTTGAATTAACAAGGGTAAGGCATATACATTTTAAAAGAACATTATACCAACAGTAAGTCATTCTAATAATCTCCGACAGCACATAAATAAAGAGATTCATTCTGTAGCTTCTGTTTCTCTAGAGAATCCTGACGGATACCTGCTCTGGTACCAGAAGTGGTTTGGAGCAACGGAAGAATCCCAGGAATCAGACGCCGGAGACCAGACTCAAAGGTGCACTCTGACTTTATTGTCCAACAGCCTTTACATAATTGAAGGGCCAATCAGACCCTCCCATGCTAGCCTCATGCACCAGGAACAATCAATCAGGTCGGTGCGACTCCCAGGAATGTGGGAGATGGGGGAGGGGCAAGGTCACCTCAGGAGACTTCCGTAAAGAAGGGAGAAGCAGTCACCGGCCTGGCCTCAGATCCATTTTGAAACTTCACTAGTGAGGTAGGAGTCCCCAGTGGATCAGCGCTGTGTGCAGCGGATCAGGGCCTCTGGTGGAGTCGCAGGAGCCGGTGACGCTTCACTCGCCGTGCTCTGTGAAAGACTTACCTCGACGTGCCCCACAGTGGGAAGACCCAGTGTTAATCTGGATCTTTTGAGGAGGGAAAAAAATCCACTTTTAATCTGCACCACACTGCCTGCTGGCGCCTCTAAAATGATGTAGAAGGAAGCCTCTCTCTTTGCCTGCTTGCTCTAGCTCTTGCTAGCAAGTCTATTTGTTCCTTTACTGGTATTTAAGCCTCCTTCGTCAGGATCCTGAAATATGCTGCAGACCAGATAAGACATCAGCCTGGTGAACGCAACAACTCCTCAATTCCCGGGGGTTTCCGTTGGCAGACAGCCATTGGGGGACTAACTGGACCACAACCCGAACCCACGCTAATAAATCCCCTTCCTATACATATGTAGAGATTCATTCTATGAGCTCTATTGCGCTGAGAACCCAGACTAGTACAGAGGGGAGGAAAGAGGGTGCAGTAGTTACGAGGTTTCGCTGCTGTTACCGAGAACCTGGCTTCACTTCTGACCACCCTCCTGGCAGCTCACAACCATCCGCAGCTCCAGTTCCAGAGGGTCAGATGTCCTGGCCCAGCCTCAGTGGCACCGGGCCCTGAAGACTTGCACATATGAAGGTGTCTCTGCAGGTCAAGGCAGCCATCCTTGAAGAGATGAGAATGAAAACAAGATCAGACTTTGGAAAGTCTGATGCCAAGGGCTGTATTGTCGACAAATTTAAACACAATATAATTTGGGGGGGAAAAACTTTTTTAGTGTACATAGAGGCGAGAGTTACATCATTTCTTCCAAGAAGATGGTCTCTAGAGATGGGCGCCCGCACTAACCTAAGGGCAGGGGAAGGACCTGCTGTGGCCTCATGCAGATAGCGCATGATGGTGGATGCTAGCCACCTCCGGTCCTGGTTGGGGAAGATTAGGGGAAGCCCCTGGCTGTGCAGGTAATGTAAGGACCATTATATTACTCGCCACCTCAGGTCCTGGTTGTAGGAGCTTGAGATGTCCTGGCCCAACATATATCCCAGATCACCTCCAATTCTCAGCCTTCTGGAAAAAGTGGTTCAATGTCCTGGGTGAAAGAGAAATCCTGAGTGTTTAACATTCCTAATTTCCCTGGAGATCTGTGAGCACAGGCACCTTCATGCTCACAACCACATGAATCACAGACAAACATACACGTACAATAAAAATAAGCCCTAAAAAATACAAATAAGGCCAGGCATGGTAGCATGCCCCTTTATTCACAGCATTTGGGACACTACAGAGGCAGGTAGATTTCTGTGAGTTTGAGTCAAGCCTCATCTACAGAGTGAGTCCTAGGAAAGCCTGAGCTACATAACAGATCCTGTCTAAAAAATACAAATATGGAAAAAGTTTATTATTATCTGTAATAATATCAATCAATTTCTGGCAAGCTTGGAGCATTCCTTTTAGGAATATATATCTTTGGGTTTGTTCGTTAACCAAACATGATTATGTTATACTGTGACAAGTCTTAAATATTGTCTGTGTTAGGAAACGTGCGCCTGTGGAGGTTACACGCGGGTCCACAAATCACACCACGAGATCGGTTCCACGTGGGAGGTTATTAGGGGAAGGGGGTTACAGAGAGAGGGAGAGAGAAAGACAGAGCCAGAGAGCGGAAGAGAAAGAAGAGAGAGAGGGAGGGGAGGGCTCCAGTTCTCTTATAGGGTGATCCAGGGCATGCATGGATAATTCCAGGTGGTCAGGGTGTCTTCACAAATGCCTGATAACCGCTCTTTTAGGTCCCTTGGGGGCTGGCCATAGAAGTGCCTGCTTACTGGTCCCAACAGTCTGTAAGTGTAATCATTGTTTTCTTAGTTTTATAAGTAACTGTGATGGCTATTTTAGTTGTCATCTTGACTACATCTTGAATTTAATTAAAAAAAAAAACTCCAAAATGAGCACATCTGTGAGGAATTCTTGCTTAAGTAAAACATTTAAAGTGGGGGTTGGGGATTTAGCTCAGTGGTAGAGCAAGAAGGCCCTGGATTCGGTCCTCAGCTCTGGAAAAAAAAAAAAAAGACAAAAAAAACCCCCACAAACATTTCAAGTGGGAAGATCCACTTCTAATCTAGATCTTCGAGCTTGGAGACCCACCTCTGGGCCGCCTTCTGCTAGAAGCCTGTATAAAGGACATGGAAGAAGGAATCCCCTCTGTTTGCCTGCTTGCTCTTGGCCTCACTGGCAGGTCCATTCCTTTGTTGGCATGAGGGCCTACTTCTCCAGTATTCACCTGTGTATCAAATTCTTATTTTGTTGATATAGAAAAAAATGCCATTATAAACAGTTACCTTAATGCCCCTTTGAATGTGTCTGCATTGTTTATTTTTCATTTCCAAGACGATGTGTGGGTTTCTTCTGCTTGTGAAGGACTTACACATTAGAGGCAGAGCTATGCTTCCCTTTAGCCTTCATCCCTGATGTCACTTCCTTCCCAGAGGAAGGCAGAGATATGTCTTAGTTGCTTTCCTGTTGCTATGAGGAGACACAATGACCAAGGCAACATAGGAAAATAATTATTATATTTTTGTTCTCTGCTTGTTTGTTCTTGAGACAGGCTTTCTCTGGGTAGCCCTGACTGTCCTGGAACTCACTCTTTAGACCAGGCAGGCCTCACATTCACAGAAATTCACCTGCCTCTGCTTCCTGTAGAAAAAAACAATCACTTTTAATTGGGGCTTGCTTTCAGTTTCAGAGGCTGAGTCTGTGGTCATCCTGGCGGGGAGTATGGCATCAGGCAGGCAGGCATGGTGCTAGAACAGCAGCTAAGAACTCACCTTTGACCAAATTCCTAAGTCTTCCTAAACAGCCCACCAACTGGGAACTAGCATCCAAATATATGAGCCTGTGGGGGCCGTTCTCATTAAAACCACCACATCACTTTCTATATTTTTATGAATATGTGTATATATATAAAATATGCACATATTTAAGGCATATACATGATTATATAGGAATGACTGGAGCGTTTAAAGTGTCTGTAATATGTATTATAAAACTGTCTAACAGAACAAATGGTTCATTGACTTCAGACATCATAATTATTATCTTCTTAAGCTTCATTCTTATTACAGAAAAGGTCAGAAATAATTTTTTCAGAAAAATGATGACTTTTTTTCATTCTTTTCCATTGTATATACATCTCTAATAGAAAATGCCAAGTCTAAATTACTTTTCAGATAAATGGCTTGCATTTTTTTTTCGATCATCCAATTAGTATTAGGAAGAAATAACCTGACCAACATTTTTTTTTCACAGTCAACATGATCACATAATCATTTGCTAATGGAGCCTATGGAGTCACTATGAAATACAGGTACTAGAAAAGCTTATTTATATAACACAAATCATCACACGCAACTAGTCAATTATTCCAGAAATAGATAGTGACCGGCCACAAACAAATCCCTATGGCTGAGGTCTCTGTTGAGCATTCCACAGAGGTATGAAATCGCATTACTGCATATATAAATCACCTCACAAACATTTAAAGAGAATAAATAAGTAAACGAACAGTAAATAGATATATAAATAGGTAGATAGAAGATAGATAGAGAGGGATAGATGATAGAGATTAGACAGATAGACATAGATAGATGATAGATAGATAGATAGATAGATAGATAGATAGGTATAGGTAGATGATAGATAGATAGATAGATAGATAGATAGATAGATAGATAGATAGATAGATAGAGATAGATAGATAGATAGATAGATAGATAGATAGATAGATAGATAGATAGATAGATAGATAGATAGATAGATAGATAGATAGATAGATAGATAGATAGATAGATAGATGATAGAAGCATTCTTGGCCGCTGCCTCCCTGACGCTGGACTACATTTCCCAGAGTCGCCGGGGCCAGAACGCCCCGTCGGTTCCGTTTTCTCGCGAGAGTTCAGGGTACTTGTGAGGAGAGAGGGATGCTCTTTAGGGCATCCTGGCGAGCTGGTTGCCCTGAATTTGGCGAGGAGCGCTGGAGGCGGAACCTAGCGCCGCGCTCCCGCGGAGGTGGGAGTGTTGGGAACGCCTGAAGGGTGTGTCTGTGGCGTTAGGTGAGGAGTCTCCGGTGTGAGCCACAAGGCCGTGCTCTCGAAGCTTGTTGCCACCCTGGTTTGTGCTTGGCGTGCTGTGTGGGAATAGGAGTTGTGACTCCGCGGGTGTGTGCGATCGTCGCTCCTCTGACGGGAGCTGTTTGTGACGGGGGCGGTGTCGGCACCGCGTGCGTATTCTGTGCATACCTGGCTTGCCAGTGAAGACGTGTGTGACGGTGCCACGGATCAGAGCTGCGACTGCTTGTTTCCGAGGCCTGTGGGTGACTGTGGGGTTGTATGTACAGTGTGGAAAGAAAGAAGTGCACCCTCGTAATAAAGCGACAGTGCTCATCCCTGACAGGATGTTTGTTTCCTGCGTGTGCTTGGATCCTGTTTAACCGTAAGTGCACAGTGTGGCCCTAACCGTGTAAATTCTGACTCTAGCTGTGGGGCTGTGGAAATTGTTTTGCATGTGGCTTTATATGGTCATTAGTGTATTTTTGTACCTGTGATCTTACCCCAGTTTTGGAATTCTTTTTTTTTTTTTTTTGGGGGGGGGGCTGAATCTGCCAAAGAATCATGAACTTTTTGTGACTTAGGGTCTCTCCCCAAATATCTCCAGAGTATGAGGACTTAAGTTCTGTTTTGACCACAGTGGCTGCTCATCCATTTCTTCACAGCCAGGATAGATCCAGTTCCGCTATACTTCCCCGTGGCACCTGGGAAATAGAGTTTTGTTGCTGGTTTCCAGTGCTCCCTAATCTCACAGCCAAGGAAACTGGCAGGAAGGGAGGCAGAGAGCTGAGACTCCGAGTGAAGACCATCTGGACCTAGTATTAAGATGAGATTTTGAGAGGATAGCGCTAGCACCTCTAAGAGTGAGGAATGCTTGTAGAAGAGATGCTACAGAGACTAGGCCAATGACGCGGGCCGGCAGGGCTCTGTCTCTAGTTGGCTCCATGATATGGCCCAGCAGGGCTCTGTCTCTGTCTTTAAGTCTAGAAAGAAATTCATGTCCGAAACAGCTTGACCTTCTCCATTTCCAACACCAGTCTCCTGACTTTGCTTCATGTCAGATGGATTTAGGGGATCGAGAAACCATGTTTCTAATTCAGAGTATATGGCAGGGATGACGTAGCATCTTACTTCCCTTTCTTTTCCTCAGGGTACAATACAGAAGAGGAAGAATGACCATTGGACCTTCTGAAGGGAAGTCTGAGGTCAGTAGATATTTGTTACCTCAACTACCTTTCTTGTGTCAGGACATAATCTTTGAAATTAAAAGTAAAAGCATTCTTGTACTGTTTGTTTCTTTAACTTTTGGAGGATTTGATTTTAGCTTCTGTTTTGTTTTATGTTTCGTTAAGACAAGAGTTTCTCTGTGTATCCCTGGCTGTCTGGGAACTCTCTCTGTAGATCAGGTTGGCCTCGAACTCAGGTCCACCTGCCTCTGCCTCCTGAGTGCTGGGATTAAAGAGTGTGCCATTACTGCCCGGAGTTTAGCTTTTCAAATGTTTCTATTTATCGACACCATCTTGCTGGATATAGGTCAAACTCTTGCCTCAACCTTCCTGAATTGAGCTCTTTGATTTTCAGTTTTGTTTTTTCTGCTTATTTAATAAATAATGTTTTGTGTTCATGAGTATTTGAGTGAATTTGTTCCATGTGTATGCAGGAGTCCAGGAGAGAGCACCAGAGCTGGAGTCATAGTCGGTTGTGAGCTGACAAACGTGGGTGCTCAGAACAAAACTGAGATCCTCTGCCAGAGCAGATTTTGTGTTGTTTTTAGACAGGGCCTTGAGTAGCCCAGGTGAGGACCACTTTGAACTGTTGGTCCTCTTGTCTCTATCTCCTAAGAGCTGAGAGACTACAGGCCACCACACCTAGCTCTGGTTTGTTTGTTTGTTTGTTTGGTTTGGTTTTTATTTTTTATTGCTTTTGATTAGAATTTTAAAATGAGAAAAAGTATGATAAACAATTCCATGCACAGCTCAAAAGTTATTACACACCAGTCATTTCTTTTTTTCTGCCTTGTCAACTTGCCTTTGCCTTTAACTCGAGATGTGTTTTTTTTTTCCATTTTCAAGTATTTTAATAGATCTGATGTTTCTTAATTCTTTGTGTGTCTTGAATCCTTTTAAATTTACTGTTTTGTTTCTTGACCTACAATTTGATCCATCTTACTAAATGTTCCCTGTGCAGTTGAAAAGACTGTTTTCTGCTGGTGTGAGGCGGAACAAATGTCATTTGGGTCAGGGAGATTGATTATGTTGTTTAAATCTTCTGGATCTCTGCTAATTTTTTTTAAATTTATTTATTGAATCTGTCTCTTTTTCTCCAAAGGCGATCCTGGTAAGCCACTTAGGGGCAAGCTGTCCTCACACACCAGATTTAGTACACATGGAAAGCTTTGCAGTCTTCAAAGGGCATTGCAGCGCGCCTCAGCAGCCATGTCTCATGCGCAGCTCATTCCTAGCCCAGCCACCTCTCTCAGGGGGGTTCTCTGTGAGACACTTCTGCCCGGACGTCCTTATCAAAGGGTGAAGGCTTGAAGACATTCTGTCCCCACATGCAGTTCTCCATACTTCCCTGCTCCCAGCCTTTCCTCCGTCTTCCTCTCCTCTGTGCTCAATTCCTAAAATGGCAGAAAATGTTCATTCATTGTTCTCTTGGCAGTGAGGTGATTCCCCCATCAGTGTTGGTTTATTCTCCCAGCCCTGTTCCATGGAGGAAACTCAACACTGGGGACTTGGCTCTCTATCTGAATTCGCCCTCTGCTAAGACTAGATGGTTAATAAATGGTTGAAAGCTTAGCCGTGACTTTCATGTGGCCCACTGCCTTAAACCTGGTAGCCCTGCCCCCTTCAGGTCCAGCTGTTGACAACGGGGTGCAGGTTTTCTGTGTAGGTGTTGGGTGTGTATCAGTTATGTCACGTATTTGATGTAATGTCACATACATCCTCTCTATCGCTACTGAATTTTTTTGGGGTGGGGAGTCAACTGATGATTTAGTTACTAGATGAAAGCTGTTACAATTTCCTTTTTAAAGATAGTTGCCTATGTGGGTGGGTTAGGTGGGCCGGGTGGGGTGGAGATAGGTGTGTGTGCTGTGGATGCACTTGGCAGTCAGAGGACAGCTTGGTTCTTGCTCTCCTCTGTTTGGGTTCTGAGGCTCCATGTTGTTGGGCCTGGAAGTGCTTTTAGCTGATGCCTGGCCCACAACTTCTAACTGTAGATCTGTCTCTTCCTTTAGTTCTGTTGATTTTTCCCTTCATATATTTGAAACATATTTAGAGTTTCTGTGTAATAACTTGATCCTGTTTTGTTATTTGCTCATTGGTGACCCAAGGAGTTTCACTGGGGTTACAAGAACATGACCTTAGCAGTGGCTGTGCCACTGAAGAAAATGTCTCTCCTTCCCAGAGCAACCATTACCTGCTTTCAGGGAAGGTTGGGAATCTGCTTTATTTTAGCATTATTCTTATTTTTGTTTTTATAATTAGAGTGTATTTCCTCTAAAGAACATATAGCTGCAGCTTGCTTTTTAAATTTTATCACTTCCATGTTTTGAGTAGTTAGACTATTGCTAGTATAATTTATTCTAAGCCCTTCAGGTATTCAGGCTGTGTGTGTGTGTGTGTGTGTGTGTGTGTGTGTATGTGTGTTGAGACAAACCTTTTCCTGGGGAGATGCAGTGCCACACAGGTCTACTCGCCCCAAGCAGTTACTACCTGAATACAAAGCACCAGATCATGGGCAACCTTTCATTGGGGTTCTTACACGAGCAAAAGTGACTCAAAGAGAGCTGCATCATCAAAGCCCACCCCACATGGGAGACAGCTCCGGAAAGCTGGGACGTGCCTGCAGGCAGCTCAGCATGTTGGAGAGCCACTTCTCCCAGTGACCCCTGGGTTTTTAAACCTCTGTCTTCCGGGCAGCTCAGCTGGTCGCTGCTTCCCAGTTCTAAGAGTCCTCCTTCCAGCCCAGCCCTCTGAGGGGCTTCTTTGCAGTGGGGCTTGTCTCTCCAGTGGCTTTCCAAGTCTGCAGAACACTCGGTGGCTAGCATTGTGTCATGTGCGTAAGAAAACCTTTTCCAGAGGATGGAGGGGTCAGGGAACGTCCCGAACCACCGTCCTGTAACAAATGCTGGGGTTATGAGATGACTCTTGTATGCTAGTTTCAAAGACTGCAGAATTCCCTCCAAACCGTGAACTGTTGTTACTTCATCTCCATGTTCATGTGGTGGGCACAGTCATCAAGCAGGCTGAAGACTGCCTGGGTCTCCTCCCACAGACACTCCTAACCCTGAGTTAGGCGCAGACCACATGCAAACGTCTCTTCTCACAGATCCTTTATTAAGCAGGAAAGAAAAATAAAGGCTGATTTCTGACTTAGACGGAAACAGCAGCAAATGACCCTGTAGGTGTGATCTGGCCAGTTAGGCTGGGAATCTGGTTAGTTTGAGGAACTTTCTGAAGCCGTTTTGAGTTGTTTACCTCTCTTCTTAAAGAGCTTCCCTGCAGAGTGGAATGTTTCAGTCTTGGAGGGAACTGTTATGTATCTGTGTCTGTATGTATACACATATGTACACATATATACATGTGTGTTTGTATACATACCCATACGTGCATACATATGCACACTGACGTATTCCTCAAGAAAAGTTTGGCAATGTTGGGCACAGTGGCACACCCGTAATACCAGGTGTGTTAAAATACCACAGCGACATAAAACTTTATCAGATGGAAATACACAGCTATCTTTTATTTATACTTGGCCTTTGGGCTGAATTTTTAAATTATTTTTTATTTTATGTGTTTGGCTTGCGTCTGTGTCTGCATACATGCATTCCTGGTGCCC
Organism: Rhombomys opimus; assembly: GCA_010120015.1. Classification (NCBI taxonomy): domain Eukaryota; kingdom Metazoa; phylum Chordata; class Mammalia; order Rodentia; family Muridae; genus Rhombomys; species Rhombomys opimus. Next base: position 1,643,889 of record REGO01000034.1, read on the forward strand.
AATAATCCCATGGGATTAGAGGTAACGATGGTACGGTGCTGCCACGTAGGTTCTGGGAACAGAACTCTGGCGCTCTGGAAGAGCAGGAGGGGCTCTGACCACTGAGCCTCCTCTTCATCCTCTGCTTTTTGAAGCAAAAGCTCAGCATATATGTGCATGTTCACATGCACATGAACAGCGGAAGGCATACTCACAAACAGCCTTCTGTGCATGTTCGTTCTTGGCAAGTCAGAAACTGTAGGCGGCATCTTCACTAGTGCTGTGACCTTGGGAAATGGTTTTTAAAACTCAGTAAAAGTTTTCAGAAAATGAAGTACGTTCATTCCTCAGTCAGCCTCACTTGCATTTCTGGAAGGCCCACCTGATTAAATAAAGTTATCCAGTAACAAGAAAACAGATAAATTCATCTAAAAGTGAAAATCATAGAAAAAGTACTTCATGTGAGAGGGTCCAGACCCAGATATTCAAAACATGGGGCTTTTTGTTGTTTTTCAGTTGCAGTCTTTATTTTGTAATTTACAAACAATTCTTTGTAGCACACTGGGGACATCTAGATAGAAGCTGGCAAATGAATGTCTGTGACTATTTTTGTAATAAAGTGTTATTTACATTGAAATATTAACAGTGGGTTAACTCTGGATTTTTAAGAAAACCATTTGGGCTCATGGTTTGAGGATACATCATCAGGCTAGAGAAAGTTAGACATTGCCAACAGGAGGCGGATGTCACGTGACACAGTGGGGAAGCACAGTGGTGTGTGCTGTGTTATGTAGGTTTTGGATATAATGTATATAGACATATCAGTAGCTGTAAGTTTCATTTGAAATGGTAGAAAAACTACAGTTTTTCTTTTTTTTTTTTCTTTCAGTTTTTCTTTCTATGTAAAGAGAATTAAGTTTGACTGGGCAAGAGCTAGGCTTGGTGGTGCACACCTTTAATCCCATTACTCAGGAGCCAGAGGCAGGTGGATCTCTGTGAGTTCAAGGCCAACCTGGTCTATATAGTGAGTTCTAAGACAGCCAGGGCTACACAGTAAGACTCTGTCTCAAAATTAAATAAATAAAAATGAAAAGGAACCAGCAAGAGTTATGACGAAGAGAGCAACAAAGAATGTAAGCTTGGTCAGTTGGAGCCATGCAAAGTCCTGGCCCAATGATCCTGGTTCTGTCCCCAGCTCTGCCTTGCCTAGGCACCACACTTCTCTGGGGTGAGAACCCAGAAGAAGACTGGTCATTTCTTACAGCTGTAAAAGGCATGTATCAGGTTAACTGGTAGGTTGGTGGTTTGTGGGATCTTTATGCCTTTTAGTGACTTCCTGTGTAGTAGGCAGTTGTGTTCACAGTGCTATTCCGGGGGCTTCCTTCCTGACTGAGCCCTCTGACGATATGCTCTGACAATGTGCTCCTCATTTTGTCCCGTTCTTATAATGGCAATTTGTGTGTTTTTTTTTTTTCCCCCTGATCTAGCCTATATTTATAGCCTACTCAACAATACATTTGGCAACTTTAAAAAAAATGAGAATTGTTATTTTAGGTGCATGAATGTTTTGCCTGCATATCTGTAAGTGTACCATATGAGGGCAGATACTTAAGAAGCCAGAAGGGAGCATCAGATCCTTTGGAACTAGAATTCCAGGTGGTTCCAGATCCTCTTACAGAACAGCAAGTGCTCTCACTTTTTGTTAGGATTTATTTATTTTGTGTGTCTGAGTATTTTACCTGCATGTGTCTATGCATACCACAGCTGTCAGAAGGCATTGGAACTCTGAAAGTGGAGTTTCGATGGCTGTGAGGTACCATGTAGGTGCTGGGACCTGAACTCCAGTCCTCTTCAAGAAGAGCAAGTGCTTAACTGATGAGCTCCGCCCCCACAGACGACATCTTAAGATAGAGATTCCTCTGATTGTGTAAGATAAGGAAGAAGGTTAATGATAAAAAGAAATTGTTGACTTGCTCAGTATGTGGCCTTGTTTGTTTGAGGCAAGGGTCTTTTGTGTGGAGCCCTTGCTGGTCTTTAACTTGCTTATTAGCCTTCTTTGGCTCCCAAACTCACTGGGAATTTGGCTGGCCTCAAATTCATCATCCTGCTTCATCATCCTCACCTTCTTTCAGGGACTACCGGAAGAGCCCTTCTTTATAAACCTTAGGGTTAGAAAATGGCCAAGGACTGCGTACAGAGAGACAAGGAATGTGGAATGATCATCATTCCATCTTCCTGTTGTTTAGGTGGGAAAAGGAGATTTTAAGAGTGATAAATAGTAGTAAGAAATTCAGAACTAAGAAACAGTTCTAATAACCTGAAATTTTCAAAGATAAAAAAAACAGATCTACTTATTATATGATGCTATTCTGAAGTTTATAAAAATTATGAAATTACCGGTGATGTGGAAAGTCCTTATGATGTAATATAATATTATATGTAATAGCTATTCTTGGTTGACCACTTGGCTACATCCTGAAATTAACTAAAACCCAAAATTAGATGCCAAACCTGTGAGGGATTTCTGCTTAATTTGAAGTGGAAGATTTACTTGTAATCTGGATTTTTGAGGTAGGAAGACAGACCTTTAATCCAGGTCTAATCTGGGCCACTCTTTCTGCTGGAAACCTATGAGGACATGGAAGAAGGAAGTTTTTGCTTTTACCTGTTTGCCGTCTCCTTGCTAGCAAGTCCATTTCTTAACTAGCATCAGAACCTACTTCTTACTGCACATACCGAAGGCCACCGAGACAGTAGTTCTCAACCTTCCTAATGCTGTGACCCTTTAATAGAGTTTTGGTTTTTTTTGTTTGTTTGTTTGTTTGTTTGTTTGTTTGCTGTGGTGACCCATAACCATGAACTTATTTTTGTTGGTACTTCATAACTGCAACTTTGTTATTGTTATGAATCAATGTAAAGCATCTGTGTTCTCTGATGGTCTTAGGTGACCCCTGTAAAAGGGTTGTTCAGCCCCCTGTGGTCGTGACCCACAGTTCGAAAACTGCTAGACTGAAGCCATGCAGCCTCATGGGATGAGCAACTGCTGGGTTCTTGGACTTTCCATTCATACCCAGCCATCTTTGGGTTAACTGAACCACAGTCTGGAAGTTACTCTAATAAAGCTCCTTTATTGGTATGTAGGTAGGTAGGTAGGTAGGTAGGTAGAGAGATAGATTCCCTAAGTCCTGTTACCCTAGAGAGAATCCTCACTTACAAACTGATATGATGATGAATATTCTTTAGTATTGTACAAATCTTATTTTTTATAAGATTGTAACGGCTGTGTATTTGCACAGCTTGGAGATCTCAGTTTATGAGACAAGACTCTGAACATGGAATGTGAATCGCCAGCAGGGCCAGCTGGGGACCCAAAGAGCTTGCAAGAGGCTCTGAGAACCTAGACTTCCTCTCGCCCTGAGCCTCTATTAGAAGCAACTGCATCCTAAGACACAATATAGTCACTAAGCTGTGTTCACAAGGAATAGAGTGCTCTGCTTCATCAGTCACCAGGGATAGCAAAGACAGCGAATCATGCAGAGAACACTGCGTGTGAACAGAACAAACCTGTCTGTCTTAGGAAACCGAGCATCCCAGCTTCCTGAGGGAAACGTCTGTTGTACAAATGATTTCCCTCTTTCCTTAGTGTGCCTCAGGTCAGAGTGCTCTACGTGTGGAGCTGGCAGCCAGGTGTGCTTGCTCGCGTCTGCATCCAGCACTAAGGAAAGCAAGGCACAAGGGTGAGGAGTTCAAGCCAAGGTCATCCTTGGTCCGACGGTAAGGTCAAGGTCATCCTGATATATATGAGGAGCTCTCCAAAACAAACAAAGACTTTATAGGGAAAAAATCAACTATTTTTCTTATTCCTAATCAGAGAAGTGAAAGCACATTTGTTGTATGATACCCAACTTACATGTTTTTACAGGGTATTTGTATTGTTCCTCCATAAAGAGAAATGGGACACTGTGTGGAGTTTAGTCATTCCAAGACTTACCTATATGTCTCATATGCAGAAGATACCCGCAGGGAAAAAAATGGAACACGTTCACGCCTCACCACTTAACTCTTTCCTGTCCGTCCTGTGTTAGCAGGCTTCAGTCTACTTCCTGGCAGTGTCCTTCCTGGAGCGCTCTTTTTCATCTCCCCTCCATCAAGGAATTTGTCCTTTATTTCCGCACCCAATAATTGTGTTTGATTTTTCAGAAATCAGAGATGTTTAGTGATGTTGCTTTGGCTTCTCTCAGGAAGAGTGGAAATAGTTGGAGTCTACTAAGAGGGATTCGTACAGAGATGTGATGTTTGGAAAACTATGGTAACTCGGTAAGAATGTCTGCTCCTTCTATCTCATAACCTAATTTTAAAAAACTATCTGTTCATGTGTATGAGAGCCGTGCCTACACATACGTGTGTGTCCATGCATGCAGGGCCAGAAGAGCACGTCACGTCCCCTGGCACTGGAGTTACAGACGGCTGTGAGCCCCCCTGTGGGTGCTGGGAATGAACCCAGGTCCTCTGGAAGAGCAGCCAGTGCTCTTAGCCTTTGAGCCATCTCTTTAAATGTCTGGGTTTTAAGTTATTTGAAAGTGTTAATTGGGCTCAGTGTCTGTCTTAGTACCCCAGAGATTGAGGCGAGAGGAGTGCATGCTCCAGGCCAGCCTGGACTACAGAAGATGAAAGAGCATATATTTTGCTGTCTCTCTGAGTTGTCAGTTTCTGTCCTTTAATTTTTAGCCTACCAATTCTTTCAGTATCCTTCAGTCTTGTGCTTTTTATATTTTCACAGCTAATGCTGAATTAACGGAAATGAATTCTGAAGATTTTTAAATTTTTATTTTATGTTTTTGAGATAGGGTCTATCTACATAGCTCGACTGGCTTGGAACTTGCTAGGTTGACCAGGCTGGGCTCAGACTCACGGGGATCCACCTGCCTCTGCCTCTTGAGTGCTGAGAGCAAAGGGGTGTACTGCTGTGCACCACTATTTCTGGCCAAGAATCTCTATTATTATTATTATTATTAAAAAATTTACTTTTGTTGTGCATGGTTGCAAATGCCTTTAAGCCCAGCACTCAAGAGACAGAGGCAGGCAAATTTGAGGCCGGTTTCATCTACAAAATGAATTCTAGGACAATCATGGCTGTAACACAAAGATGCCCTCCCCTCCCCACACAAAAAACCCAAAACTCTGTAACATTTAAAAAATAAATAAATTTTACTTTTATATGTATGACTGCTTTGTCTACGTGTATGCCTGTGCACCAAATACATTCATTGTCTGTGGAAGCTAGAATAGGGTATCAGATGCTCTGGAACTGGGACTACAGTTGTGAGCTGCTTTGTAGGTGCTGGGACTTGAGCCCCAGTCCTCTGGAGGAGCAGCATTGCTCCACCTCTCTATGCCCCCAGCCCAGGCAGGATTCACACTATTTAGGAAGGATAATTAAGCTGACACCTGAGGAGGAGAGCACATTCACATAGTTTCCTACAGAGAGGACTGATGAGATGTCAGGGGCTGCGTAGTTGCCTGTAAGCTGGGGAAGGCCAGGGGACATTGTCAGAGTAGTAAGGGAGTTAGCAAGTTTGATCAGAGTGATCAAACATAGTAGTGATCAGAGCCAGAACATGGAGAACTGTATCAGGATCAGAGCTATGAGTTTGGATTCTGCTACCAAAAATTTAAGCAGGGATAACAAATCATAATTAAATCCAAATCAGTTCATAAAAATATTAAAACTGACCTCTGTGTTCTTTTTCTGGTTTACCGGATTAAGATTCAGTTAATGTGTACATTTGGACATCTTTAATTTTAACAACTACTTAACATGATATTTATCCCCACCAAAGTTTGACAACCATTGATTAAAAAAAAAATCAGAGTTAGAAATGATTAGGAAGAGATCTGTAACAGATTTAAGCAAGGGGCTAAACGGAAAAATGCTCATCGGATCATGCACACTCAAGGTTTGGTGTGTATCTCTCTGGGGCACATCACCAAGAGTCATTAATTTTGAAATTTTTCTTAATCTCATCCTTTCTCATTCCTAGCGAGTTATCATTATTCTCTGATCTAAAGGCACACATTTTATGTTTGAATATAAGAAGTCATTTAAGCTAATGTGTGAATATATACATTATTATTATTACTATTGCAAGGATCACCATGTCTGAGGCCTAAGCTTTTTTTTTTTTTTAAATTTGGATAGCAGCGTCAAAATCACCTTAGTTGGTTTTTGGCTGTGGGGCAATATAGAATAACGTAGAATAGAAAGCAGTATTGTTTAATGAAACTGCAGTAAATTCTGCTGTGAAATTTTGTTGTGGGTAGGATATAGTAAGAAATACTGGAAATTTCTGATACAGCCTTGTTATTTCTTACATATATTATTGTCTTCTTGTTTTTTTCTGGTACGTTAGTTCTCCTTCTCTGAAATCATTTGCTGTTCTCCTTCAGGCTTGCCTTAAGGTGTCTGGTTAAAGACTTACCTTCAAAATATCACACTAAGGAACCAGAATTGTCTCAGTGGGAAATGAATGACAGGCTTGTCACTGCACACCCAAGCCTAATTCTAGAAGATATTTGGAAGTCGAAGACAGGGTAGAGAAGGAACAAGAAAACCAGAAAGACTATTTCAGGCAAGAGATGATAACATATGACAAAATGTCCGTTTTCAGTCCACGTACCTACTTATCTCAGCATCCGAGAGGTTATTCCACAGAGAAGCCCTATAAATGTGAAGAATGTGGAAAAGCCTTCAGACGAGCCTCACATCTCTCTCAGCATCAGAGTATTCACACTGGTGAGAAGCCCTATGAGTGTAAGCAGTGTGGGAAGGCCTTTAGTCGTGACTCTCAGCTCAGTCTTCATCAGAGACTTCATACAGGCGAGAAGCCCTATGCATGCAAAGAATGTGGAAAGGCTTTTACACAAAGCTCACAGCTCATTCTACACCATAGAATTCACACTGGTGAAAAACCGTATAAGTGTGAAGCATGTGGGAAAGCCTTCATTCGAAGCTCACAACTCAGCCGGCATCAAAAGGTCCACACTGGCGAGAAACCTTTTGAATGTAAAGAATGCGGAAAGGCTTTCACTCAGAATTCACAGCTCACTCTGCACCGGAGACTGCACACTGGCGAGAAGCTTTATGACTGTAAAGAATGTAGGAAGGTTTTTACTCAGCTTTCACAGCTCATCCTCCACAGGAGAGTTCACACTGGTGAGAAGCCCTATGAATGTAAAGAGTGTGGGAAGGCTTTTATTTGTGGCTCACAGCTCTCACAGCACCAGAAAATTCATAATGGAGAAAAGCCGTACGAGTGTAAGGAATGTGGGAAGGCCTTTATTCGAGGCTCACTACTTATGCAGCATCAAAGAATCCATACTGGTGAAAAACCCTATAAATGTGATGAATGTGGAAAAGCTTTTATCCGTGGCTCCCAACTTACTCAACATCAGCGGATTCACACTAATGAAAAGCCTTATGAATGTAAGGAGTGTGGGAAGGCCTTCAGTCATGGCTCACAACTTACTCAGCATCAGAGAATCCATACTGGTGAGAAGCCCTATCAGTGTAAGGAGTGTGGAAAAGCTTTTAATCGTGGGTCACTCCTTACTCGACATCAGAGGATCCACACTGGTGAAAAACCCTATGAATGTAAAGAGTGTGGGAAAAGTTTCAGTCGGGGTTCCGAGCTTACTCAGCATGAGAGAATCCACACCGGTGAGAAACCATATGAGTGTCAGGAGTGTGGCAAGGCTTTTATTCGTGGCTCACAGCTTACTCAACATCAAAGAATCCATACTGGCGAGAAACCTTATGAATGTAAAGAATGCAGAATGGCCTTTACTCAGAGCTCACATCTTTCTCAACATCAGAGACTTCATACTGGTGAGAAACCCTATGTATGTAGTGAATGCGGGAAAGCCTTTGCTCGTGGATTACTGCTTATACAACATCAGAGAATTCATACTGGCGAAAAACCGTATCAGTGTAGGGAATGTGGAAAGGCCTTTATTCATGGTTCACAGCTTACCCAGCATCAGCGAACTCACACTGGAGAAAAACCTTATGAGTGCAAGGAATGTGGGAAGGCCTTTGGTCATGGCTCTCAACTTACTCTACATCAGAGAACCCATACAGGCGAGAAGCCCTATGAATGTAAGGAGTGTAGAAAGGCCTTCACCCAGAGCTCACATCTTTCTCGGCACCAACGAACTCATTCTGGTGAGAAACCATACCAATGTAAAGAATGTGCAAAGGCCTTTACTCGTGGGTCACAATTAATGCAACACCAGAGAATTCATGTCAATGACAAATCTTTTGACTGTAAGGAATGTGGACTAGACTTTAATCATTCACAAATTTTTATATGAGTTAATTTATTCTTTGCAATTAACATAGCTTTTCTTGGTCATTCGTTGTAAGTACAGAATTCTTATAGATGTGAATATGGGACTCCATGAAGTTCAACATTTGTAAATTTATATGGGAGAATAGAAATGTTGATGTAATCCACATAGGAAAACCTTTTCTTTACAAACCATATTACATTATAGCAAATAGAAAGCGATTCGGTTGCTGTTAGTACAGAAAGCTCTTTAGCATAGGAAATGTCTCTGTCACTGTTGTCATGGTCCTGTCTTTTGGTTTCCTTTGTGACATTTGTTACAGGTAACCTTGCTTGGGTTTGATCATTTGTAAGGTAGATCTAAGACCAGTTTTCTTTACACGATTCTTCTAAATATCATGTTTTAACATGTAAAAGCACTTAGAACAGTGCCTTGAACATAGTGTATCAGAAATACTAGGTACAATTTTCATTATTGTGACTTTAGAGGATTTGCATGAAAGGAGGGAGCTTATGAATATAGTTAACATAAAGAAGTCTTTCATTATTATTTGCCCTAGACAACTTACTTGGGCGGGAGTACTATATGGTGTTGTCGGTGTGAGAACACTTCCATTCAGATCTTACATACTTATTGTAAAAGGAAATGACTCTCTAACTTACCCTACATCAGAGAATCCATACAGGTGAGACGCCCTATGAAAGTAAAGAATGTAGAAAGGCCTTCACCCAGAGCTCACATCTTTCTCAGCACCAACGAACTCATTCTGTTGAAAGACCGTATCAATGTAAAAAATGTGCAAAGGCTTTATTCGTGGGTCACAATGCAACATCAGAGAATTCATACTATAAAGAAACCCTTGGTATCGGGTATCACTGTGCATACATGCTTTATCATCTCTAACTTCATCTCAAGAAGATTGCTTACACATGATGAAGTAAAGACTCAAGATAAATCTAGGAAGTTTTTAAAATAAAACTTGAATATGTAGATTTTATATGAAACTAAAAGTACAAATTTACACTCAGACTATTTACAATGAAAAAAAAATGATGAGTTTGTATCAGAGACTCATCATAAAACCTAGGCCAAAAAAAAAAAAAAATCTATCTCAGCCTCTATTTCAGACCAAGAAGATGAAATGGTGTTTGTTTGAGTACAATGTTTAAGAAATCCTTTCCTCTCTCCCCCCCCCCTTTTTTTTTTCCTTTTCTTAACACATTAGACATCTGGAGCCCAGAGGGCCTAAAGTGAGGACTTTAGAAATGGCATCTGAGTGCTATGGAGTCTACAACCCTGCTGATTTTGTGAACAGTCATGCCAACTCTGCCCTGCCTATTTATTTATTTATTTGTTTATTTAAAATTAAATTAACCCTCATTTTCCGATGCTCTTCTAGTTCTCTGAATAATAAATCTTCTCCTAAGGACCTGAAATAATATTTTACCTGTAAATAGGATGCTATGGATAAATGGGATCTCAAACATGTCACTAATATAAGGCCTTGGAGAGTGAGGGTGACAGTGAACTACAAGAGTGAGTAGTCTTATTTTTCAGGCAGGTCATTTGCTAACCCTGTATCCTACTATTTTGTAAGGCAGACCTGGTACCATTCTAGGCTGCAGTGTTCAAGGAAATGGCAGGAACGATACAGAACGTACAAGTTCAGCATTTTTTGCTACTTTAAGAAATGTCTTGTAAAAGACAATTCCGTGTAGATGTAGCCAGGCCAGTAGTGACATTACTTTATTAAGAGGTGCAGCCAGAGATGATGGCCCGTGCCTTTAATCCCAGCACTCAGGAGGGAGAGGCAGGGCTCCATAATGAATTTCAGGACAGCCAGGGCTACATAGAAAAATCCTATCAGAGAGAAAGGGGGTGGGCAATTGTGGCTCTTCTACATTCCTGGGGTTGTTGGCCACAGTCCTCAAGAACAAGGGAGCAGAAGTGAAAAACTTGGGATTCAGTGATTGGGAGCGCAAATGGAAATGACATTCCGGAACCACCTTTGGGGAAGCAGGTCAATTTGGGGTGAATGAAGGTTATATAGAAGTTTTGTTATGCCTAGATCATGAGACCCCCAAGAGATCACCAGGACACCAGTCCAATACAAACAGTCTTTTTATTACAAGCTAGAGCTTGAGCTCACATCTTCACTAACATAGTGGTTGAGAGTAGAGAGCCCTGTGCTCAGGGTAGGTGGGTGATTTAAAGGTCCCAGTCCCTCCTGGCAAGTCCAAAGCAGGGGAATTCCTGCCTGGCAAACTTTAATAGCTCAGGAAACTGATTTTTAATTCTTTGGATTCTCAGTTTGGGGTAGTGGTAGGTATACCCAGGTGGGCAAAGGTCATTGGCTGAAGAGCTAAAGTACTGATATATCTCATTTACATGGGAAGGCATCTCAGGAGTTTAAGGTGCTAATGCCCAGTTCATGACACCCCAAAGACCACCAGGAATTGACTCTGCTGCAAAACACACAAGGATTTATTTGATACAAGCTCAAGCCCAGGTCACAAGATCACTATGGAAACAGAGAGGTATATGGTGGGTCTGTCTAGGGGAACAAAGTTTTTAAAGGGCAAAACAGCCAAGGGGGGAGTTACATGCCTTGGCGTTACATGATTAAGGAAAATTGACTTTTTAAATGATTGGTTAACTTTAGGCGTCAAGTTCATAGTTCTGGCCTGGCCATCTGGATGGGTTGCCAGGACATGGGATCTTGAGTGGTTCCAGCCAGGCCATTTGGGCCAGTTTCCTAGCAACTGTACCTCCAGTGTGCAGGAAAATAATACAGCAAGGTTGGGTCCTTCCCGAAGGCCACCCCTGCTGGACATGTCTCCATCTGGCTGGCCTTCAAGGTTGTGCTTTAAACTTTGAACCACTACCTCAAAAAACTAATTTTTAATTCTTTGGTCTCTCACTTGCTGAATGGGATCTTACCAGGACAAAGATAGTTGGACCTTTAATTTCCCTAAGGACTACATGACATTCTTCAGTGTGTGTGGGGGCTGTAGGGGCACATGACTGTAATCCCAGTGTTTGGGGGCAGCCTTGGTTATTTGATGCTCTGTCAGAGAAAGGAGGTACAAGAGGGAGGGAGGGACAATGAAGGAGTTTGTTTTGTGACAGGATTTCTATCTATAACCCTGGCTGTCCTGCAACTCACTCTGTTGTAGCAGAATTTTACCAGAGCCATTGTATGTGGTGTGAATTCTGGAGTGATGGCACCTGGGCTTTGAAGGAGCCTTTTGTAAATATCCAGCCGAGGAAACACTAGCAAATGCTGGCTGCCGGTGGCATAGCTGCCGTGTGCCACCTGTGCATGTGTAGGCGTTCAGTTACATCTCCAACCCCAGACGTTTTCCTATGAAATCATTACAAAAAGCAACTGAATGTAGAAAACCTGGACAAAAGACTTAATCCGACCCAGGTGATCTGAACTTTTTTACTTCAAGCCTTCCTAAGGGTAAAGAAAATTCAAAAGATGGTATACTTGAAGTGGGAGACATGCTGTTTGTGACAGAAATTACTCGTGGTTTATGAAGTGCGTTACAGGTCTTGATGCAAACGACAACGGGAAGTCCACTTACACTCTCATGTTTGTGTCAGATGTTTTTATTTGTGGAGGACTCTGCTCTTTGCGGTTGCAGAACTCCCAGTCAGGAAAACCTTTCTGAGCTGAGGGCTAGACGGAGGACTCCCTCTCCCTAGCAGGGCCTCCTACTCTCTACCTGATCTCATCTGGAGAGTGTCTTTAGACAAGATGCCTCTAACCAACTCTGAAATATGCCGTTGGCACAGCTCCCTGCTAGCTCTCCCCTTCCTGTTCTGACAGGATAATTAGTGTTCCTAATGTGATCGTACCCTGGTGCTAAATGCAAATCAAAGCATCCCTAGAATCCCTGGCCTTAACCAATTATGTACACCTTTTCTTGGAGGCCCACTCACTCCCCAAGGAAGTTGAACCATCTCACCAAAGTGGTTTCCAAAGGTCATTTTCTTGCAGGCCTTCTGAACCCTGCACCTCCTGCCCTCCTGGGCTGTGACCAAAAGCCCCTCAAAGGGAAGGGAAGACTCACATTTATTGTAGTCTTTCTTGTTTTTGAGACAGGGTCTTTTTTAATGCTTTTTAGCTTAGACTACCCTTGAACTCACGGTGACCTTCCTGCTTCAGCTCTTCCCAAAGGCTGAAATTACTGGCATGAAATGCTACACCCAGTCCTGGAGTGTCTCAGCAGAAGCACCAGATATGCACAGACGTTAGATCCGACCAAGAGTGCCCATGCCCCACCCACAAGCTAATGTTCTGCAACAAACAACAGCATGTACATTCCATTCCATTACCATTCAATTAGTTCACAGTGTGCACTCCATCATCAGGATTTTCATCAAATGAGGTGTAAAATGCAAGGTTTTTTTTTTCTATGCCTACCCTACCTTCCAAATAGTGACAGGGAGACCTATGAATTTTATTAAAATCTTCAGACACTACAGCTGGGCAGATACTGAGCTATTCTAATCTGACTATGCTGGCCTGGCCTACTTCCCAGGTTATTTTAGTCTCGTTGTGGCATCTCCTTGTTCATCTGTATCCTCATGGTGACTCCTCTCTCTAGTTCCCACCTGACCCTCTCATTGGGATTGGAAGTCCCACCTTACCTCTCCTGCTCAGCTATTGGCTGTTCTCTTTATTAACCAATCAGGTGATGGAGAACAGTTTTTACACATTAAAACAGGAGATGCTTCACAAAAGTTACAATGCCAAAGCCGGAACTGCAACCAGATCTCTGGTCACAGAAATCAGCATTTGAATACACAGTTTGAAAACCATCCTCCAACAAGGAGGTAACATGATCTTCCTTGTGAAGAACTTGGTAAGAGTGTTCCATTGTAGTTTTTCAGGAGAAAGCTTCTATTGGGTCAAACTGACACTTCTCAGCAGGTGTGTCCTTCCCTGTAATCCCATTCAGTACCTTCGGAGATCCTTTTGTGAGCAATTATGTGTGACACTGTCACGTGGCTTTTCTATTTACAACAATGTGCATATTATCCTTTCACGGAGGCGGTGATCACAAGACCCATTCTCCTACTGTTTAAGGATGAATATTCTGATGCACACTGAGCACTGACTTCTGCGAAAAGCCTTTCCCACAGACTGCACACTTATAAGGTTTCTCTCCAGTGTGTGTCGTTTGGTGTTTATTCAGATTGGACCGATCGGTGAAGGCCTTCCCGCACTCAGCACACACATAGGGCTTCTCTCCTGTGTGGATTCGCTGATGCACTTGGAGCTGCGATTTCTTAGTGAAGGACTTCCCACAGTCGCTGCATTCGTAAGGCTTCTCTCCGGTATGGGTTCTGTGATGGGTGATCAACTCTGACTTCTGCCGGAAGGTCTTCCCACATTCAGAACAGATGTACGGCTTCTCCCCAGTGTGGGTCTTCTGGTGCTTACTGAGATTTGACCTGCCACTAAAGGCTTTCCCGCAGGCAGCACAGGCGTAAGGTTTCTCGCCCGTGTGGACTGGCCGGTGCCCCAGCAGCTGCGACTTGGAGGTGAAGGCCTTCCTGCAGTCGGGGCACTCGTAAGGCTTCTCTCCAGTGTGGATTCTTTGGTGGGTAATGAAGTTGGATTTTCGGATGAAAGCTCTCCCACACACAGTGCATACATAGGGTTTCTCCCCCGTGTGAGTTCTCCGATGCACAATGAGGATTGATTTCTGGTTGAAGGCTTTCCCGCAGTCCTGGCACTCATACTGTCTCTCTCCAGTATGAATCTTCTGGTGAACATTGAGGTGTGATTTCTGGGTAAAGGCTTTCCCACAGGTACTGCATCCATATGGTTTCTCTCCAGTGTGAATTCTCTGGTGTGTAATCAGGTCCGACCTCTGAGTGAAAGCCTTTCCACACTTTGAACAGACATAGGATTTTTCCCCTGTATGAGTTTTATGATGTGTGCTGAGATTTGATCTGTTGGCGAATGCCTTCCCACATTTACTGCACACATAAGGTTTTTCTCCTGTGTGAACTCGTTTGTGTACATGGAGTTGAGACTTGGAAGTAAAGAGTTTTCCACAGTGAGCACACTTATAGGGTTTTTCTCCAGTGTGAATTATCTGGTGTGCAACCAAGTGTGCCTTCTGGATGAAAGCCAACCCACATTTCGTGCACACATATGACTTTTCTCCTGTGTGAATTCTTTGGTGCACCGTAAGGGCTGACTTCTGTGTGAAGGCTTTGCCACAGTCACCACACTGGTAGGGTTTCTCTCCAGTGTGAGTTCTCTGATGAATGATCAGCTCTGACCTGTAGGTAAAGGCCTTCCCACACTCAGTGCAGATGGAAGATTTCTCTTTAATTTTAATTTTCTTATGTGTAATGAGGTTGGAGCTACTGCTGAAGATTTTCCCATAGTCAGTGGAAACATAAGGCCTCATTTTTGTGTGAGTTCGTTGATGGACTTGGAGTTGTGACTTGGAAGTGAAGGATTTTCCACAGTTAGTGCACTCATATGGCTTTTCTCCAGTGTGAACTCTTCGGTGTGTGACCAAATGTGTCTTCTGGATAAAAGCTTGTCCACATTCAATGCAGACATAGGACCTCTCTCCTGTATGGATTTTCTGGTGCATCTTGAGTGTGGACTTTTGAGTGAATGCTTTGCCACAGTCGATACACTGATGATGTTTCTCTCCTGTATGGATTTTCTGATGCATGCTGAGGTCTGAGTTATAGGAGAAGCCTTTCCCACATTCGTTGCATTCATAGAGCTTTTCTCCAGTGTGAATCCTCTGATGCCTGAAGAGAGAAGATACTTGGAAAAAGGACTTTCCACAGTCACTGCATTTATAGGGCTTCTCTCTAGTATGTTTTTTTTGATGTGTGATGAATTCAGGCTCCTGTGAAAATGCCTTCCCACAGTCAATACATACATAGAGTTTTTCTCCTGTATGAGATTTCATATGTACTTTGAGGTGTGACTTTTGGGTGAAAATCTTTCCAAATTCAGCACATTCATATGATTTCTCCCCAATATGAATTTTCTGATATTGACAAGGGACTTGTTCATAACTGAGGACTTTTCCATACTGATTATGGTCCCATAATTTCTCTCCTGTCAGAATATGCTCAACGTTGGTATAGGATGAAATTTTACCATATTCAGTAATCTTTTTAATTCTTTTTCTCCCATTATGCCTCTGTAAATCCAAATTATGCTTCAGATCACCACCCAGTGAATCACACTGACAGGGTCTTTTGGGAGAAAGAACACTGTACAGATTCACATGAATTATTTTTTTAACGCCCTTATATTCATGGCTCTTTGTATCCAGTGGCTTCTTGATGAAAACTAAGTCACTTGCTGATTTATATTCTATTTGCTGACAGGTCTTGTTCTGGTCACCAATCTGCTGCAATTCTTCTAGAATGAAATATGAGAAAACATTATTTATAAAACTACTTTCTTGCTCAATGTACAAAGATGCTTTTTCAGAATTCCCTGCTATAAAGCCAAGTTCCTTTCTGAAGGAGAAACAAGTGATTTTAGTTCACAGGACAGCTAGCAAACGCTAGATGGCAGGTACAAATGCTCATCCAAGATGAACATAAGGAAGAGGATAAGGGTAATAATTTGATGAAGAAGGTTGTCATGGACAAGAAACATCCAAGTCCACGACACATCCATTAGAGGGGACAGATAGATAGATTACATACAGCCAGATGTGAGCAAAGCAAAGAGCAAGGCACACAGAGAAAGCTGACCTGCTTATGAACTGTTATATAGCTCTAACTTATTTTAAACTTTGTAACATGGATGGTTTTTACAAGTCTCCACCATATAAATCAGTGACCCATGGCAGGGAGGGAGGAGGAAGAGAGCCAAAGAGAGAAAAGGGAATACTAACCACATATCATAACAAAACCATCCAAACCAGAGTCTAATTAAACGCAGGCATCATCACTGAAGTACAGCAAGAAAACAACAACAAATATCAACTACCAAGGAAGAGACCCTGCCAAATGTGGACTCACTCGGGCAGCATTAAAATGAAGCTTTGAAAAGGGTAATTAAAAGTGTCAAACACAGCAGATACTCCCAAAGGTTGACAAGGACTCCCAAGTCGTAAGCTAGAGGAAAGACATGGTAAGTGGGAAGCAATGAAAAATCTAATGCAGTGGCCACAAAAAAGCAGGAGGACAGTTAGGGTGGAGGTAGTGTTCTGAAGCATCTCACCGGGAAAGAAAAGGGGATGTACAGGAGTATGAATGTGGACATCACAAAGTAATTATGAAAGAAAGATTCATCAATACCGTGTCTATAAATAAAGACTATAGACACGGGAAAAGTATAAGAAAAAAGCCAATAATAAAAAAAGAGTAATAAAAGAATGAAGTAGATTAGCACACAATCCAGAATCTACAAAGCCAAGAGAACGGACATGGCAGAGGTCAACCGGACGGAAGGTACTCAGTGATTGAGAAGTCAACATCAAGGGTCCTTAAGCAACTCAGAAAACTTAAGAGCTCTCCTGGAAGTCATCTTAATGGCATTTCTAAGGTACCACTCTGCTCAAGACAGCTGAGATTTTTCTCTCTTGCTTTGCTAAGGATCCCCTGCCTCCCACTAAAGAGGTCACACTGCACAGTGCTGACACGGGCTCTCGTTCTGCAGTGCCCATGTGTCCTTTCTTTCCTCCAGCATGAAAACCTCTATCTTGGGAACTTGATATCCTGCTCAAGGGAAATGATCAAGGACTTGGTCCAGCTACTCATGTTTCAACACCCATTCAGTAATGCCTTATTGTCTAATGAGAGTTGGTTTTAAGTAACCACGTATATCTACGGACAAGATAGTATTTCGAGTCACAGGCCTGGAGAGATGTGTTGGGAGCCGTGACTCCAGCGGCCTGCTTTGATATTTAAATCTCGGCGGAGAGATGGATTTTAGCAGGCCTTTACTACTGGCAGAGAAGAACTTGCAAGTCCATCTCCTTTTGTTTGTGACAGCAGGTGGGATGGCTTGTGAGGGTCACACCTCTTCCTCAGGCTCCTTGTGAAAATTAACCCATTGTTCTGAGATGTTTTACTGGCTAAAAGTAACTCCTCACAAATAAAGAGGTCAGAGGGATGGAGGCAGAGACTTGAGGCTTGCTGCTCGTGCTGCTTGCTGCAGCAGCCTGCCTTTTGCTGTGGCTGTCGAGTCTGGACCTTTAAAAAGTTTCCTGTGTGCTGTGTGTTTATTTTATTAATTTTAATCCTCACTCCCGACTCAAGAACCATTCAACTCTACTGGCTGGCTCCGGCAGAGATGCTAGGCAATTAGGAGCACTTGCTCTTATCTTGAAGGTTAAGGTTGGGTGCTCACATCTACCTATAAATGCATTCCTGGGAGTTTGGTGCCCTCTTCTGGCCTCCACAGGCACTGCACCTTCATGGGAAGGAAAGGAGGGAGAGTGCCTGTGTGTGTGTGTGTGTGTGTGTGTGTGTGTGCGTGTGTGCGCGCGCGCGCAAGTGCGCAAGTGTGACATATTTAACATGCCTGCTGGCAGGCATGCAGCTAAGAATAAAATATGCTCAGCGAGGCTTCCTTGCAGATACCAAGGGGACTGTGCTTACCTACTGAGCGCAGGTGACTGTAGGTCTCCTGCATCACATCCCGGTAGAGACTTCTTTGAGCAGGGTCTAGATGCTGCCATTCCTCTCTGCTGAAATCTATAGTCACATCCATAAAGGACACTGGTCCCTGTAAACAAATTTGGGGGATGTAAAACCATATTCAGAAACAAGGAACATGGGTTTTGCTTTTGCCTTAAATTCATTTGTAAAACTCCCTGGAGAGTAATGCCAGCAAGCTGGCCAAGTAGAATCCATGACATTCATCCTGCAGTCAAAATAACAAACTACTGAAGGAGGACACTGGAGGACATAAGAGAGGTCAAGCCCAGGAGGGCCACGTGCTCATTGCTACCACCTCTAAGGCCCTAGCAGTAGTCGGCTCAGAACCAGGAGGCTAAGACCCACCCCCCAGCGACCAACATGACCTTGGACACTGTAACCATTTCATTTGTCAACTTGACACAGTTAGAATCACAGAGGAGAGGATCCATGTAGGACTGTCTAAAGCAGGTTGGTCTGCAGGAGACGGTCTGGCTTATGTTAACTGATATGGAAAGCCCACGGTGGTCTTTTTATTTACATGTGTGAATATGTACTACATGTATGCAAGGCCCAAGGAAGCCACCAAAGGGCACTGGATCCCCTGGAACAGGAGTTACAGAAGGTTGGGAGCTGCCATGTGGATGCTGGGTACTGAATCCGGGACTTCATGAAAAAGCAGTGAGTGCTTTTAGCTATACCTCTCCTGGGTCTGTGTGTGCTTGTGCGTGCTGTGATGGTACACGGAGCACAGAAGACAAGTCTGTGGCTTCTGTTCTCCCTTTCCACTTTTTATTTGGGTCTCCAAGCTTATGGGGCAAGTACCCTTACTCAGTACGCCACCCCACTGGCCCTAGACTAGAAATTTTAAAAGTAAAGCTTGGAATTAAATGTCAATAGTGGTAACACGCAGCTCAACAGACACGTAGTTGGCAATTATTTCCCAGAAAGAAAAGCGGCAAAACATGGTGGAGGAAAATCTAAATTGGAGACATACTGAGAAGCAGAGTTTTCAATAACGTAATAAAGAGAATATTGCTGGGGTTGGTCTGGTGTGCTGGAGACACTGAACTCCGGCCCCGAGGGCTGACTGCAGTCTGGTTGTGGGCACCGTCACGTACACTGATTGGTGTTGTGTAAACTCTTGATGCAGGATACTTGATCCCCTTGTGAGCCCCAAGACTGTGAACTGTGAAATCCTGTATTAGTTGTGGAGTGGCTCAGCCTCACTTTTAATCCAAGAACGTTCTGTTTATTGTAAATAGGTGGTTGGGTGTGGCTCAGCCCTCCCAGACACCTTTAACCCAAGAGCTAAAGAAAGCCAACCCTAGGTCAAGAGGCGGAGCAAGACCCAAGCTGACAGGGATTAAATAGAAAGGAGGGATCTTGAGAGAGGGGTATAACAGGCAGTGTGGGGAAGGAACTTTTGACTTTTTCTACCTCTCTGAGACAATAGGCTTTCACTCCTGGATCTGGCTCCTGAGTCTTTAATTGGTAAAATAATTTCTTTCTTTAGAAAAAAATTTAACTTTGCTCCCCAACTATCTCTGTTTGGTTAATAAAGACGCTGGGCAGCCAATTACTAGGCAGAGGAGAGAGGTAAGTGAAACTTCCATCTCCAGTCCTAGGGTCTCAGGTAGGGACCAT
Organism: Rhombomys opimus; assembly: GCA_010120015.1. Lineage (NCBI taxonomy): Eukaryota > Metazoa > Chordata > Mammalia > Rodentia > Muridae > Rhombomys > Rhombomys opimus. Next base: position 1,663,515 of record REGO01000034.1, read on the forward strand.
GAGGTAAGGAGAGAGGAAGGAAGAGGGAGAGAAAGGAAAGGAAAGCCCATGAGCACTGACCTGATGGAGCAGAAGCAGCCCAGGCTGGACCAATATGGCAAGTAATTCCGGCTGTGTGGCTGGGAAGTAGCCAGACTAGCATAGTGAGTTAGGATAAATAATATCTGCCCAGTTACTGATCCTAAAGCTTATTAATATATCTAATAAGTCTCTGTCATTTATGTGGGAGCTGGAGTGGGTGAAGAGAAAAGTCCCACAAATTCTATCTTTACAGAATATTTGTGTTCAGTCTGGCAATCAGAGGAGAAAGAAAGTCAATCATTGCTTCAAAACCCCTACACAGAAACAATTTCTACCAAGAATTTTATCCTCGGACAAAAGATAAACACAGGATGATAAACAGCAGTCTTTTGTTATCATTATGGTTTACCTTGATGCCTCTGGGGCTGTGGGCATTTGCACAGTTGTTTCTTATTTCTTAATAAAAATCAAGATTGGGGCAATGAGCAGCTTTAAGAGTCTAGTTGCTTCTCTGGTTTATCTGCTTCTCTTTGGAGACTCTAGTGACAAACCAGAGACATCTGCTTCTTGGAGGAACTCCCACCCCCAGGATCCCTTCCCCTCACCTCACAGGAGCTCCCAGAATCCTCTGGGGCCAACAGTATAGCTTCCTGGGTTGAAGTCCAGTTAGTTGTCATGGTCACCCTGGGTCTCAACCCTGTTCTCTCAGCAACCAGAAGCTTAGCAGTCCTGTATGAATTCAGTCAGGGTTGAGGGGAAGAGATGATCTGGAGTGTGGTGAAACATCTTGTCAGGAGCTCCAGAGAGACACCAAGAGTCCTGGAAAGATCAAGTCTTTAGTCAGAAGACACTCAACACTCAAACTCCCCATGGGGCCCTGAAGGTAACAGGTGCTACAGAGCAGAGCTTCTCAAACCTGAGCATGTGTGCATTCAGATCATCTAGAAAGACTGTCAAAACACAGGTAAAATCTCTGCCATGATTTCTGCTCCAGCAGGTCTAAGGACCTAAGAATTTATGCTCCTAACTAGTACCCAGAATTATGCTGAAACTGTTGTACCAGGGATTACGCTCAAGAAATAGTGCTGGGAGAGGAGAAAATTTAAGAAACTCTGGGATTGGGGAGCCCTCCCTGCTGCCAACCCTGACAATCTGAGTTCCATCCCCAAGACCCCCAAGGTGAAATGAGCGAATTGGCCCACAAATGTTGTCCTCTCTCCTCACACACACCATGGCATATGCTCATGCACATGGGGACACACACATACACTAAATAAATGCAAAAAAGTAAAAGAGATATACCCAAGCATATCCAAGACATTCATTTGATGCTGCTCTAACTGGCTACCACCTGAAAAAAAAAAAAAAAAACCTAAATCAACCATTCCACACTGTTCAGTAGACAAACTCAGGCAGGACTAAAATTTTAAATATGCATACTGGAAATACCCCAAAATATTAAAATATAATTTTAGAGTCTGTATTTGTGCACCACTGTGAGGGACTGAAATGGTGCCATTACACTGGGCAGATAGATACAAACTGAAGTCTAACCACCCCAGATTACATCAGTGACAGGAAAAAATAACAATTTCAGCTAAGTCCAAACTGGTGAGACCAATGAGTTTATGGGGCTTGCTTACAGAACACACGTAAGGGGTCACTGAAAGGACCACAGATGAACCCCAAAACAACTACATTACATTAAAAGTCTCACCCCTTCATGGATGACAGCCTCATAAACGGCAGCTCCGTGACATTGCCACAAACTGTCACTATCAGTTCTGCTCTAGTTGTTAAGTTGGAACAAAGTCCAAGATGGCATCTAGTTATGCCCAGAGGAAAAAGCTTCCACGCATAGCACAAACAAGAGGAAGCCTAGAAGCTATAAAAGACAGAACACACAATTCAGAGCAGACGGTATCATATGATAAAACATGCCGTAATGGGGAGAAGCAAGATCACTCAGTAAAGACACTTGTCACCAAGCCCGATGACCCAAATTTGATCCCAGGGACCCACATGGCAGAAAAAGAGAACCAACTCCCATTGTTTATTCTGACTTCCACACTCATAACAAGTCTGCGTACACACACACAAAAGTTTTAATATATATTAAATATGTGTGTGCATGTATGTGTGACAGACAGGGAGAGGAAGAGGGGGTCTTGGAGGCTATAAATCAGAGTTAGAGCATTTGCTTAGCATGCTTGAGACCCTGGGTCCAGTACAAAAAAAAAAAAAAAAAAAAAAAAAAAAAAAAAAAAAAAAAAAAAAAAAAAGAGAGAGAGAGAGAAAAAAAAAAAAAAAAAAAAAGAGAGAGAGAGAGAGAAAAGGAAAAAAATGCCACAAATTGAAATACAGGTAGATATAATTTTCATCATGAGACCAATAGTTTTTTTTTTTTTCCTAATGTTAAAAAAAAATCTAGCAATTCTTTTTAAAAACCCAAGGGGTAAAAAACTGGACAAAAGACAGAAAACTTGCAAGAAGAAAAGGCATTTGTGAAAATAAGCTGCTTTACAAATTGATGATGGACTCTTTAAATGCTATAATATCCCCTGAGCTACTCAGTCATACTTATTATTAAAAATAACTGGAGGGAGGCAGTAAGGGTGGGCAAGATCAAAGAATAAGTATATTTTCAAAGAATAATCATACTGTGCAAAAAGACACTTAAGTGTTGATGTAACTTCAAACGTATGAACCAGAAAAGGACAGAGGGAGGGATGGACAAATCACCCTCCCGTTGTGAGCAATATACCTTCCCCCCACAACTCAGCAGACAAAAAAATCTGTATGGTCTCCTGGGCGTGGTGGCGCAGGCCTTTGGTCCCAGCACTGGAGAGGCAGAGGCAGGCAGATCTCTGAGTTCAAGGTCAGTCTGGTCCACAGATAGAGTTCCAGGGCAGACAGGGTTGCTACACAGAAAAACCCTGTCACCAAAACCAACCAATCAAACAAACAAAAACTGTAAAGTCATGAATGTTATATTAAAATATATGCTTGCAATATATATACGCTCACAATAGAATTAATTATGGAATGCGTTCCTTCTGCGTAACAGATGTGACATTTATGAAAACTGAGGACGGCACAGACCACAAAGCATTTTTCAGCTCGACCACTACCCGGAGACTTATCTGTAAACAGAAAATGCATTTCAAAATGACTCCGGACCATATATTTTAAAAGAAACCCATTTACACCTGGACGATAAAAACTCCGCACAGCAAAGGTGGTGACTCTTAACGAAGGCCTAGGCTCTCGGGGTAGAGAGCAACGCGTCGCAGCCCCCAGCGGGCCGCGCCCCCCGCGCCCCCCACCTCCCACCGCCGGGGCTCGGAGTCCCGCCGTTGCCAGGACCCCTGCCCCTGACCACCACCACCACAGCGGCCAGCACCGACTCCCGACACACACACACACACGCGCGCCCCAGACGCCACAGAATCCCAGCTGAAACCAACCGGAACCATCTCCCGAGAAGACTCAACGGAAGCGGGGCTGGGGGCGGGGAGGAAACGCCTCCGCAGGCCACGGCCACTTCCGGTTTCTAAAAAAAAATTGGACTATAGTACTGCGCATGCTCAGCGTTGCCTCGGAAAAACGGAGGACTCCAACACTCGACTTGGCGCTTACAGGGCTTTGTAAACAATTCCGTAAGAGGCCGGAAGAACATGGCGGCACCCATAGATTCCATGTAGGACGCCATCTTGGCTTATCCATTCCGTACAGCGGAGGAATAGCTATTCCGGCCAGATTCCGCAGAATGAGATAAAGAATAATTGTCTCGTAGGTGGTGCGAGCATCGTGGTCCTTATCTGTGCATCATCCAAGAGGAGGAAGTTACTCGTCTTGGGATCTGGAATTCTGTTTTACTTAGAAACCGAGTTCCCACTCCGAATACAGCGCGGTCTGCTGGAAGACATCATGCGGCGCGGGGGAGGGGGGACGAGGGAGGAGGGACTATTGAGAGGACTCGTGGGGGAAACCACTTGGGATGGAGGGGAGAAATCAGGGAGGCCCAGTCCGTGGTTATTTCAGACAGGATCTCCCTACACAGCTCAGGCTTGCCTGGAACTCCATACTGACTGCAGACCAGGCTGTTCTCAGAGATCTCCCTGCCTCTGCCTCCTAAGTGCCGGGATTAAGGGTATCCTCACCTCTCCCAGCAACTTGTGATTTACAAGGAACTCCCCGAGGCATGCCTGGCCTATTTAGTGGATGCCCACAGAAAATCAGGGCAGCGCTTGATGTATAAAAATAGTCCAGTTAACATAGTAGTGGGTGTAAGGGAAGTTTTGTTTGGTTTTTCTCCTTTAAACTCAGTTATGGTGATGTAAACATGTTTTTGTTTTCATCCCGAGTGTGGGGTTTGTTTGTCCAAAGCTCATCCTTGCCTCCTGGATGGGCGAGGTCTTTGCCAGCTGGAGTTGGCTGAATTTTGAGTACTGACCAAGACAGCCCGACAGCTTGGAGAGGCGGACAGCACACTGCTTGCTGTGTTTGCTGGTTTGCCATTAGCTGGTCTGCTGGATATCCTGACGGCGGAGGCTGCTGTTGGCCCAGAAGGAACCTTCCGCCCCTACTCAGCTGAAAGAAGTAAAGACGGCCAAATCGCCAAATCCTGTTCCCATTGAACCTTCTTTCTCCTACCTGGAGGGTTGCAAGAGAGGCGGAGGTTTTCTTTTCTTTTGTTTAATTATTATTTAGACAGTATTCTGCCTGAATGCCAGAAGAGGACACCAGATCTCATTATAGATGGTTGTGAGCCACAATGCATTGCTGGGGATTGAACTCAGGACCTTTGGAAGTACACCCAGTGCTCTTAACCTCTGAGCCATCTCTCCAGCCCCAGAGGAAGAGGTTTTAGGAACCCCAAATAAGGTAGATTTTAAAAAACTAGCGCATACAGCAGGGATACAGATACACATGCTGAACCTTATCAAACAGGTCACTCTAATATTAGTGTATTCTTGGGGCTGAGGACCTGAGCTCAGTTCGCGGCACCCACATGGTTGGTCACAACCATTTCTAACTCCAGTTCCTGAACATCTGATGCCCTCTTCTGGCCTCTGCAGGTTGTGCACACATACACGCATGCAAGCAGAAGACTTATACATGTGAAATAAACCTTTAAAGGTGTATTTTAAAATAAACAGAAAATTAGTGTATTTTATTATATCTAAATTGTACCTCGGTGGACTTTTTTTTCTTTTAAAAATACCCAACACAAATATAACTCAGAAGATATGAAAAGGCTTGCACCACAGGCAACAGTTCCAGGGTTCAATTCCCTGTATGAGCTCTATTTGCATACAATTTAGTTATTTCTTAGTGTATTCACACTAAAATGCACACACCACCATCACCTAATTTAAGAATATTTCCACGAGACAGGGACAGACAGATCTCTGTGAGTTCAGTGCAAACCCAGTCTACAGAGTGAGTTACAGGTTAGCTTGGAGTCACAACCAGACTCAAAACAAACAAACAAACAAACAAATAAAATTTCAAAGAGAGTTTTTAACGGTATAACGGAACCCTATACCTAGTCAGGAGCAACCACTCGTTCACAATTCTTGCTAAACCTGCTAGTTTTAAATAGCTAATATTTATTCTTTCTAATGTCACTTAAATTCATATAAATCCTATACTACGGCTCACCAACAAAGGCAAAACGGGTAACTCGTCCTTCACCCAGAACCCTGCGCGTTCCAACGCCCAGAAACGTCCAGACACCGGGTGTGGTCTTTCCCAAATCATTTAAGCAACTTTGTTCCAAGAGGCCAGTGCCACGCAGCTTCCGTTTCCAGACTACGTTTCCCAGAAACTCACGCGACGCCACACGACTTCCGGCTCGCACTTCCTGAGAAGGCAGCGATTCCCCGAGGACACAGAGCCTACCGTGGAGGGGGCTTGTGCCCGGGCTGTCAGCCCGGCCTGTCGTGAGCGTTTCAGTCCGAGTTTGTGTCTGTGTCTAGGAAACTCGCGCACGCAATCCCAAATGCGGAGCCAGCATCCCGGCCCGCCTCGGGCGGTGGCCTGGCGGGAAGCCGAGGTCGGGCGCCATGTTCCCCGCCAGTTCCCATCGCGGACTACATTTCCCAGAACCGTCCGCGAAGTCCGGGCGGCCTCTTCTTTTGCCCGCGGGACCCTCTTCGTCCGGGCACGGGAAAGTGCACGGTGAGCGGCCTAGGCCCTCGTTAAGGCTCCCCAGGTGCGGCCCCGGGGTCCGAAGGGAAGTCCCAGCCAGTATCCGAGGCGTCAGCTCTGTGGGAGTTGCTCTAGCTGGGTGAGCGGTGGCGAGGTTTTGGCTGCGTGTAAGTGTGACCTCAAGTGACCCTAGGGCGCCGGGAGTGCGCGGGTGTGATTGTCAGGCTCCCCTGGTGGGTGTGTCGTTGACCTGTGAACATGCGCAGAGCTGGGTGTGTGAGCGTGCACGTTTTGGTTGTTAGTGTGTGTGGTTGGTAACTTGACGGCAGTGTGTGTAGGGGTATTGTAACAGTGCGGCAGTTGTGGATGAGGGATCCATCAGACAGGGAATCGCTAATTACGTTTCCATGGCTGTTAACTTCGGGGGTGGGGCGTGAGTACGTAAACCGTGTGGACTGGACCTACTGTGTGACACTCTGGTGACCTCTGAGTTGGGATTATGTAACGGTGTGGGATGCGGTGACTGTGGCTGGAAGATGCGTGTTATCGTCAGGCTCTTGCATCGTGTGGAACTTGTGTGCTAGTGTGCTAATTCTCGTGAGGAGAACTAGAGCGAGTGATAACTCTTGCATAGTGAGTGTGCTTTTCTGGCCTCTTGCGGCCCTGTGGTTTTATGTGGCTTGTATTTAAGGGTCCTATGAACGTGTGTGTGCCTGCATCCTCAGGGTGGGTGTGTGGCCGTGACCGTGCCACCATGTGTTGAAGTGCTGTTGTTTGGATAGGCTATGCCTGTGAGGATGTGGGGGGTATGTGTGTGTGACTGCAGCTGTGGGATGCCTCTGACTGCCCGAGTGACTCCAGTTTTCTGTCCCAAGAGTCCCCAGTGAGATGAGAGCGGCTTCTAGTCTTACACAGCCCCTCCGCCAACCTAGGTTTCTCCTCCTGGGTTACTGGTGTGGATGCAGGGTGATCTTTTACTAGAAGGCTAAGGACCCCAGGACTGCTTTTTCCTTCCGCAGCTCTGCGCCTCCAGAGGAACCCAGTGGAGAAAAGAGAAATGGCTGTGGACCAAGCCAAACAGAAGGTGCGCTGAGGTTTCTCTCACTTGTCAAGCGACCTAGGTCTTCAGTTTTCCATTCGTGAAAGTGGTGGGAAACTCGGACATGAACAGATAGTCTCCTGGACTTCCTTCTGTATAATGGTCACATGTTAAATTAGGAGATAGATAACTTCTGAAAGTTTCTGTTTATTTCTAAACACACATCTAAAACGTGGTTATTTCAAAGATTTTGGGAAACAGAGCCAAGGTCTTCCTTGGCTACGTAGTGAGCTTAAGGCCCACACAGACACATGAGATCCTGTCTCAAAAAAAAAAAAAAAAGAAGTCTGGCAAGTTGGCTCAGCACATAGTGTGCCTGCGGCCAAGCCTGATGAGATTGCTTAAGAACACACATTTGTTTAAGCAGAGTTCCCATCTGATTAGGAAGTAGGGTATCAGCAGCACTCAGAGGTCCTGTTCTTCTCTACTTCCTGTCTACCCCCCCCCCAGAGAGAGCCTTTCCTTTGTCTTTTCTATCTGTAGATTAGTTTTGTTTGCACTTTTGTTTTTATAAGCAGAATCACAGCGTGTCTGTTTTTGTTGGTTCCTTTGCTCAGCATTCTTGAAGGTATTAGTTAGGAGTAGGTGGTATAAATAAGGGGAGATTCACCCATGTTAAGAGCTGCTCATTGCTATTGTCCTTTAAGGTTTCACTGTAAGAAGTCAGATGAGATGGCACCTATAATCTCAGTGCGCAGGAGGCTGAGGCAGCGGAGTGTGAATTTCAGGCCAGCCTGGGCTACATAGTGAGTTCCGAAGCCAGCCTGTGCTGCATACAGGAACCAACCTCAGAAATGACGTTTTCCCCGCTGTGGACGATAGCACAGCTTATTCCACTATTGCCATTTGAGTGGTTTTCAAACTTAGGTTATTACGAACAGGGCATTTTGTCTTTCAGTGCACGCATGCAATGTGCTTCTTTTCAGTCTATCTGTGTAGTGAAATTGCTGGCCTGGACCTTCCATATGCATCCTGCTTGGCTTGATGCTGGCTTCCTACAGCCAATGTACCGTCTGTATATCCAGCCTTGGTGTGTGAGAGTGCACATCGAGACAGGCAGCTTCTTTAGAGATAAAGGGATTGGTACATAATAAATAGCTGGGCGAGATGGCCCACGCCTTTAACAGTCCAAGGCCAGCCTGGGCTGGATAACCAGTTCCAGGCCAACCAGGACCACCTACTGAGACCCTGTCTGGAGCAAAGTAAATGGAGTTCAGTATTACGGGAAGTGTAGGTAGCATTGTTCCATGTTCACTAACTGGAGTTCCAACAAGGACAGCAGAGACAGTGCTTATCAGACCGCTGCAAGCATATTAGACTGGTATAGTGTTTGGTGCGCAACTTTCCTTACCCTGTCTCACTTCCTCAGAACCTCCCCTGCCTCCAGGAGAACCTTGAGTAGACTGGCCATGTCCTTAAAGCCCGTGCTTTAAAGCTGTGGCTGAGGTAGCAGGTGCGTCTTTCCTTCCTGCCATTCCAGTGTTTTTTCCGGGTGAGATAGATTCAGTGGTGTGAATACTGCTGACCCCAGGCTGTAATACCTGCAACAAAGGAGGCTGCATTTGCTCTGACAAATGCTCTGACCCTGTGGCTGCTAAGGGGTCCTGCTGAGACACCAGCCCTTGGTGGCTTCCATGCTGGCCAGCTAACACTGCACCATCTCTCAGCGCCCCTCATTTTCAAGCAGCACTAATATTTTATTCAGCAAATGACAGATCGTCTTTTCTCGGCCTTTTCCCAGGCACCGTAACAGACAGGAAGTGCTGCGCCCAGGGAAGTAAGAGGAGGATTACAGAATAAGCTTGTCCTGCCTGACTGTGAAATTGCTGAGGTGCCAGTATGAGCCACTCAGCTCACAATAGAGACAGAGGGAGAAGCCAGAATCACGTCCACAAGCTAGCACGCTCCGCTGAGCGAGGATGGGAAGTGGGGTTGGTAGTTGCAAATGTTGAAAGGTTTTCTAGCTTATGAGGCTTTGGGAATTGTTACTAGCTAGTGCGGACTTCTGAAACTCTTGTGGCACTTATGAAACAAGTTTAAGTTGAAGTCTAACAGGAAATGTGGGTCATGCCGATTTTCTAAAAGAATCATCACTTTTATTCATCTCAGAAATAGGGACAAATATGATAATGGATGTTTCTAATAAGTCTGCTCAGTGTGTGTAAGCTGTTGAGGTTGTATAGTCAGAAATCAAAACATTTGGCCACCAGAAAACTGATGTGTATCAATGAGAAGTGATTTGTTGTTTTGGTGTTGGGCTTGAGCAGGACCTTACATAGGCACAGGCTTTACCAGTGAGCTAACTTCCTAGCTCTGCTGTTTTCAGACTTGAGCACACGACATAGCTAAGGCTGGTCTTGAACTCACTATGTAACCTGACTAACAGCTCAAACTCCGGAACAGTCCCCATGCCTCACCCGCCCTGGTGCTGGGATTATAGTTGTGCACCCTCAGGCCTGGCCTCCTGTCATCTGTTTCCGAAAGAACAGAAAAAACGGGTACCGGTTCCTGGTGACATGAGTATAACGGCTCGCTTGCTCATCCTGACGACACAAGCCCCGGAGTTTGGGAAGTATTGTTTGTGTTACACGTCTGCGGCGTGTGTTTCTTGTTTCAGAAATCGGTGGCATTCAGTGACGTGTCCCTGGACTTCTCTCAGGAGGAGTGGGAGTGCCTGGGCCCTGCTCAGAGGGACCTGTACAGAGATGTGATGTTGGAGAACTACAGCAACCTGCTTTCCGTGGGTAAGAGCATCTGCACGACAGCGCGGCACCTCTGGACGGTCCGCTGCTCCCTCCATGACTTCCTCAGCTGCTTTCCAAGTGTGCGCCTGAGTTCCTGCTCCTTGTTTGCAAACCATTGCTTTCAGCCGGGCTGCAAAGAAGCCTGGGAGCCAGGCAGCTCCGGGGGGCTGAGGTGGAAGCGTCGTCCTCGTCTTTGGCTGTTCCTCTCCCGGCATCTCTTGCTTGGTGATGGAGGGATTGGATCTGTCTCCCACAGCATAACGATGTCCCCATCTTTTCTTGTAAGCAGGACCTCACATCCCCAAGCCTCAGGTGATCTCTCTGTTGGAACAAGGCAAAGAGCCCTGGATGATCGGCAAAGAGCTCACAAGAGGCTTGTGCTCAGGTGAGTGAGATGCAGCAAGCATTGAGCGGCTGCAGGGATTAACTCGCCGGTGATGGAGGTTGGCTGCGCCTCTCAGGTGTTACCTTGTAAGCCTCTGCCAAGAACCTAGGTTTTTCAAAAAAATTTAGTTACCTTTATTTATTTATTCGTTTGTTTGTTTGTTTATATTGTATTTATTTGTTGTAATTAATAAGTGTAGTGTGGAGGTTGAAGGACAGCTTGCTGGAGCTGGTTCTCCCTGTGATCAAGCTTGTTTTTGTTTTTATGTAGGTGTGATATATAGCTGGCATGTCAGCCTTTATTTACCTTCTCCCCTCCGTCCAGAGGTCAGAAAGCTACAGCCCCAACCTTCTAACACACTGGCTCACCTCTCTGGTGAGCAGGCTCAACACTGACGATTTCTCCTGTCTCTTAAAGATGTATTATTTTATATGCATGGCCTGCGTGCGTGTGTGCGCCTGTGTACAGATGTGGACTGTGGACGGTGCTCATGGTCAGAAGGCTGAGTAAAGTCCTCTGGAGCTAGAGTCACAGGTGGTTGTGAGCTGCCGTATAGGTGCTGGGAACTGAGCCTCGGCCCTTTGCAAGAGCAGCACACATCCTTCCCCCTGGGCCACCTTTCCAGAATCAGTCCTGAGGCTCCCTAAGGCCTCACGTGAATTGCCCCTGTAGCAATACAAGATACTCTGTCATTCACAGCATCCCAAGGCTTTTTGAAGTTATATGGACAAAGACCAATGTGGCAGTGTATGCGTATAATCCTAGCAGCTAGAGACACTGAGGCAGAATAATACAGAGTTCAAAACCAGCCAGAGTTACACAGTAAGACGTCTCAGGGGATGCCCCTTTAATACCAGCACTTGGGAGGCAGAGGATCTCTGAGTTTAAGTCCAACCGGGGCTAGCATGAGAGCCTGTCTCAAAACAAACAAAATAAGCAAAAAACCAAATTTATGTTTTTTTATACCACAAAGTATCCAGGAATTTGCCGTATATTTTGTCATGTTTTGTGCCCAGTGCTTTTTTTTTTTCCACACTAACTTCTCCAGACTATTCTGACTTACATCCGTATTTAAGAATCATCGTTAGGTTAGCCAGGCAGTGGTGGCACATGCCTTTAATCCCAGCATTCGGGAGGCAGAGGCAGGTGGATTTCTGAGTTCAGGGGTAGCCTGGTCTACAGAGGGAGTTCCAGGACAGCCAGGGCAACACAGAGAAACCCTGTCTACAAAACAAAACAAAGAATCATTGTTGGTAACTTATTTCCACCGTGGTCTCTCTGCGTCCACATTGTATCTTGCTAATTTCCTTGTGCTCTCTGTCCGTTTTTCATATTAGACAGATCTTAGGAGATCGTTTACCTACTAGACAGTATATTCATCTTAATTTTCTTTCATTCCATTATGAACGTTTAAGCTTTTCCAAATAGGAGAGGAAAAGAATATTTGCTGCTTTCTTTCCTTTCAGCTCTGGAGTCAATGTGCGAAAGCAAGTTATTATCCCTAAAGAAGGAAGTTTATGAAATAGAATCGTGCCAGAGGGAGTTAATGGGACTTAGCAAGCACGGCCTCGCCTACTCCAGTTTCAGAGATGTTCTGGAGTGTGGCAGCCAACTTCAAAATGGACACGTAAGCCAAGAATTACTCACGCGTGAGTACATGCCCACATTTGTTCAACAGACTTTCTTTACCCTCCATCAAATGATAAATAATGGCGAGAAACCCTATGAGTGCAAGAAATGTAGAAAGGTCTTTACTCAGAACTCACAGTTCATCCAGCATCAAAGGGTTCACGGGGAGAAGTCGTACGAATGTAAGGAGTGTGGGAAGTTCTTCAGCTGTGGCTCGCATGTCACGCGACATCTGAAAATCCACACCGGTGAGAAGCCCTTCGAGTGCAAAGACTGTGGGAAGGCCTTCAGCTGTAGCTCGTACCTCTCTCAGCATCAGAGAATACACACTGGCAAGAAGCCTTATGAATGTAAGGAGTGTGGGAAGGCCTTTAGCTATTGCTCAAATCTCATTGACCATCAGCGAATTCACACCGGTGAAAAGCCTTACGCGTGCAAAGTGTGTGGGAAAGCCTTTACCAAGAGCTCCCAACTTTTTCAACACGTGCGGGTGCACACAGGTGAGAAACCCTACGAATGTAAGGAGTGTGGCAAAGCCTTTACTCAGAGCTCGAAGCTGGCTCAGCACCAGAGGACCCACACCGGGGAGAAGCCCTATGAGTGCAAGGAGTGTGGGAAGGCCTTCAGCAGCGGCTCAGCACTTACAAATCATCAGAGAATCCACACCGGGGAGAAGCCCTATGAGTGCAAGGAGTGCGGGAAGGCCTTCACTCAGAGCTCACAACTTCGGCAACATCAAAGAATTCATGCCGGGGAGAAGCCCTTTGAATGTCTTGAGTGTGGGAAGGCCTTTACTCAGAACTCACAGCTTTTTCAACATCAGAGGGTCCATTCAGATGAAAAACCATACAAATGTAGTAAGTGTGGAAAGGCCTTTAATAAATGCTCAAACCTCACCCGACATCTGAGGATTCACAGTGAGGACAAGCCCTACAACTAACGAGAGTGGGAGGCCGTTTAGAATGGCGCAGACCTTATTGGCCATCAGGGACATCATACCTATGAGTATTAAAAATCCACGGTTGACATTGTTTGACCAGATATTTACGTCTTCATCTGAGTGCAGTTAACTGTAGGTTATGAGTTCAAGCCTACATTTATTCTCTTCTCCCACACCAATGCTAGTTGCTTTTTTCCCCATTGCTTGTGGATTTGTCATGCTGTTGTTTATATTTGCTTATATTTTTAGGACTGTCTTTTGTTTTCTGAACTGTGTTCTTACTGCTTGCACTAATAATAGTGTTTTGATTGTGTAACCTTTAATGATTTTAAATTCCTTGTCGAATTCCAATGTTGTATTTGAGGCAATGTCAGCATCACTATGTTTCATGAGCTTATTTTTATTTTTTATTATAAGTGAAAAAAAAATGAGAAAATTAGGAAATCTACTAGAGAGGAATTTTCATTCAGAATATGGCTGCTCTGGCAAGAGATCACATCCGAAGATCTTCTAGATTTGTGTGATCCATTTGGAATGTAGACATGCCTTTAATCCAAGAGGCCAGAGGCCAGCCTGGTATAGAGCAAGTTTCAGGTAAAGAAAGGCTTAGGTTCAGGCATGGTGGCACACACCTTTAATCCCAGCTCTTGGGAGACAGAGGCATCGATCGCTGAGTTCAGTTCATTCAGTTCTGCGGACAGTGAGTGGAGAGGTGGCGCCAGTGGAGCTGGCAGCTCAGTTTGTGGAATTCAAGGTAGTTTTACAGGGAGAGTTCTACAGAGGCAGGTGGGAGAGGGAACGAGCTCGGCACAGGTGAAGACAGAACGAGCCAGAAATGAAAAGGAGCCAGAAGATTAGGGCAGATTGCTGGAGTTGGTTTGAAACCAAGAGAGAAGCCAGATGGAATCAGCTTGGAGAGGAGTTTGAGCCAGAACAGCTGAGTTGAACCAGCCAGAGTTCAGGAAGAGCTAGGAAGGGGTGAGCTCACTCAGCAGTACAGCTCAGAGGCTGAAAGAATTCTCAGCCTAGAGTAGATTGTAGCGAGGGTAGAAGCTTCCAGGGCTAGGCCTAGGTTAGGAGACGGAGGCAGTAAGCCTCAGAGGTGACAATTAAATCAGGCAAATAAAAGTTACTTTAACAATGTAAAGCTCAGTCATCAGTACGAACTGAGATTATGTTGATTACATGGAGGACTATAAATTGCTAGTTCTCCTGGACTTTGCTCTCTGCGGGTGTGGGGTCATGGTGTTTGCGTTCTTCCTCCACCTGCCTTCATCATGCTAAAAAGTCATCGTAACAGTTGCTTTCCAGCAAATACAGGTTCTACTTTTAATGACTTAATATCTTTTAAGTGACTATTATTCATGTTACGGTTGCTTCTAAATTTTTGCATTTATAAACGCTGTCTCCATTAATATGACCCCAAACTTAGGTTTGGATGTTTGATGTTTTGTTTCTCTTAAAATCAGAAACATTTCTTTTAATGCTGAATGTATTCACCTTTTCTCCTTGTATGCTATTTAGTTCTTTTTCATTAACCCTAATCCTATTGTCATGCCAGAAAGGCAAGTACATTTAGGACAGTGTTATTTTTCCAGATTTTTTGTATATGTTATCAGTAGTTGTGTATTTCTTATTTTACATATGCAGTCAAGTGTATGCATTGGTTTGCTATGAGAACTCAATGAATTCATAAATATGAAGAACTTAGATCTACTCCTAGCACACAGTATGGATTTAATAAAAAAGCATTAGCATACTAAGTTTCATTATTTTCTTCCTGATTTGTGGAAAGCGTGTGTGTGTCGGGGGTGGGGGTGCGGGGGCTGGAACCCAGGGCGAGCGCTCTGTCACAGAGCCACGTCACTGCTGACCCACTCCTCCCAGTGTCCGGAAATTACTTTCAGCCGCTACGTGCTATCAGAACTGGAGGATTCAGGAGGTGATATCAAGCCCTTCATCTACCGCTTATTAAAGTACAAGTAGAAAAGGATGTGTGTGGACAGTCTTTATGTGGACTTCATTCTCTTTTCAGAATGGTTGCACACTGGAGCTCTGGCTGGACTGGAGCTCGCTGGAGACCAGGCTGACCCGGAAAGCAGACCCTCCCGCCTCTGCCTCCTAGGTTCTGGGGTTGGCAATGTGGGCCGCTGCACCCAGCTTCAGACTGAACTTTTAATGTTGTACAAATAATACCAGTCTGAAATTCTGGAAAGTTTTGGTGGATAGTTGAAGCCATAGCTGTCAAAACAGCAGGAAGAAATAATAGTTTTCCTTATTCACTCCCCTAAGAAGAAAACATACAAGCACTTTATGCGTGTACGTGTGTGTGGTGTGTGTGGTGCGTGTGGTGCGTGCGTGTGGTGCGTGCGTGCCCCACCAGGCACCGCCAACCTGAAGCTCCGCATACACCCCTTAAACACAGGCCCTGACCTGAAACAAAAGACACAAGACAGTAACACCCAGGGAGAAACAGTCACTCTTACAGACAGTTACCTGCACACCCGCAGTTTGGCGTGGCACACTCAAAGCTGTCACACAGCACCCCACCTCAGAGGATGTGATTTTAAATTCCGACGCTCAGCAACCTCACAGAGGCCGACAGTCTGATGCAAACTGCAGACCCACGCATTCAGCCACTAGCACGTCCTTGCGGTGCCTCACCAGCTCCTCACGCAAACCGAGCCACACTAACCGCGCCCTGGGCGACCTACAGTCTCTCCGCTGAGATTTAAATATCAAAGCAGCTGCCAGAGGCACCACTCCCGACAAGGCTGGCCTCAAATTTAGGAGATCCTCCTGCCTTTGCCTCCCAAGTGCTGGGACTAAAGGCATGCGCCACCATGCCCAGCTATAGGTTTTTGAAAAGATGAACTTTGAAAAAAAAAATTATTTCATATATGACTACACTGTTCACATAATTTCCACTCTTCCCTTTCCCCTTCAACTACTCTCAGGCTCCCCACTCTCAAATCCATGACCTCTTTTTATTGTTGTTACACACACACACACACACACACACACACACACGAGTCCGTTAGTGTTGCTGAAGTGTGTATGTCTAGGAATGACCCATTGGGGATGGATAACCTGTCAGGGGGTCTTACGCCTGAAGAAGACTTATTCAGTAGCTTTTGATGGCCTGTAGCTCTTTATCTGGAGGTGAGGTCTCCTGAAATTTCCCACATCCACATTGTCATGTTAAATGGCTTGAGAAAGACCAACATTTAAATCATAACTTCATTTGGACTCTTAGAAGTTGAGATTGTTCAGTGGTTCAGAGCACTTGTTCTTGCAGAAGACCCAGGTTTGATTCCCAGCACCCAAGTGTCAGCCCACAACTTAAGCTCCAGCCCAGGGCACCTGACAACACGCTTCTGTTCTTGAGCGCCTCGTGAATGTGAAAACAGCCGTATGCCTGAAATAGAAGAAAAGGGAATTTAAAAAAGGAAAGAGAACTGGTGACTTAAACTTCTTGAACATCAATTTTACTATAAGTAAAGTGAGGTAGTAGTACCTACCATTTCGGTTTGCCAGGGTTAAATGAGGTAGAAGCAAAGTTCCTCTGTGACAGCCACAGTTCGGGTAAGAGTTGAAAGAGGGAGGGAAGCACGCTGCCTCCTGGAGAGGCGAGTTCCAGACAGAAGAAAAAGCAAAAGCAGCCAGAAGGTGGTCGCCATAGTGTCTGAGGGACAGTAACTGCGTGTCTGGAGAGGGGTGGACAAAGGAGAGGAGGGTAGGAGATGAGCTCAGAAGGAAAGCCAGGGCCAGATCGAAACCCTAACCCTAACCCCGTTGGTCAGATGTGTTGGCAACACGTCACTAAGTCAAGATTTCTGGGATCGACTTCCGCATGGGCTCTTCTTCAGATCTCGGAGAAGGTGAGTTGTCCCGCAGGAGGAGGACATGAGGACGATGAAGAAACCGTGTAGTGTGTAGGCTTGGATTTTCCACCAAACCCACTCTATTTAGGGTTCTTAAACAGCTTTACCTCCCCACCAAACCTTAGATAGACCGGTAGGGAAAAGGCCGTAGACCTCTCTTATCTACTTCCTGCTGATGAGGGTCGACAGGTCTTTAGGGGATTGCCAGACTTGGTCCTCAGGATACCAGCGGTCCAGTCCAAAGGCCACCACCAAGCAGCAACATGAAGTCAGCGAAAGCCACAGTCTCCGTCAGACTGCCCCCAAAGTTCTCTGGAATGTTCCTCTCTTCAAAGTCGTGTCCAAACATGATCAGCTCAGTGACGTCGATCCAAAAAAAAATGTGTCACTGTCCGTGGGCCTCTCCTCAGAGTCCACCCACGGATGTTGGATGTTCTCAGCTGACCCCTTGCATTGGAGAGCTCACAGCAACATGTCACGTGACCTCTCATCAGCCCAACTCCAGCAAAACATCACATGACAAAACTGAGTCTTCAAGGAAGCCAGAAACTTTCACCTCTATAGGGGGCTTTCTCAGACCCACAGGTTTAAATAATGACATGGAGGCTTCCCTGGGCTGTCTCCCTACTACCTACTAACTTGACCTGACTCTTCTAGCCTACAGCCGGCCCCATGGCTCCTGTTCACGTCCATCTGTCCCGTTCCATGTCTGCTTCTGAATCTCCCACCTTCTGCCGTCTCCTCCCAGCATCCCTCTGTCCTGGAAGTTCTGCCCTCCATTTCCTATCCTAGATATTGGTCATCAGGTCTTTATTACAACCAATCAGCAGTGAGACAACACCTGATCTATGTCTTTGGTTGCCTAAGGGCTGTTACAAATAGGAAGCTGGTGATAGGCCATAGAAACGGCAATACCAAAATCCTGCCGGCACTCAGCTCTCTGCTGGTACAGAATCAACAGATGAGAGCACCGAGGTAGTCCTGGCAGGATGTGAAGGAAGTCACCTCAGCAGAACAGTAGCCTGCTTTTCTGAGGAGTCCTCTCATGGCAACAGCACTGGGGTCATTTGTCCTTCATAATCCTCCCCTCACGGGCTTTGTTCTGCACTGGAAACTGGAGGAGAGCCTGAAGGAGGAGAGCCTGAAGGAGGAGAGCCTGAAGGAGGAATGACTGACTGAAGGAGGAGTGGCTGAAGGAGGAGAGCCTGAAGGAGGAATGACTGACTGAAGGAGGAGTGGCTGAAGGAGGAGAGACTGAAGGAGGAATGACTGACTGAAGGAGGAGAGACTGGAGGAGGAGAGACTGAAGGAGGAAAGACTGGAGGAGGAATGACTGACTGAAGGAGGAGAGACTGAAGGAGGAATGACTGACTGAAGGAGGAGAGACTGAAGGAGGAGAGACTGAAGGAGGAATGACTGACTGAAGGAGGAGAGACTGAAGGAGGAGAGACTGAAGGAGGAGAGCCTGAAGGAGAAGAGACTGAAGGAGGAGAGACTGAAGGAGGAGTGGCTGAAGGAGGAGAGCCTGAAGGAGGAGAGACTGAAGGAGGAGAGACTGAAGGAGGAGAGACTGAAGGAGGAGTGGCTGAAGGAGGAGAGACTGAAGGAGGAGTGGCTGAAGGAGGAGAGACTGAAGGAGGAGTGGCTGAAGGAGGAGAGCCTGAAGGAGGAATGACTGACTGAAGGAGGAGAGACTGAAGGAGGAGAGCCTGAAGGAGGAGTGACTGACTGAAGGAGGAGAGCCTGAAGGAGTGACTGTTAGGCTCTGACAGTTCTATTCCCAGGGAAGCTGATGCTGTGAGAAGTCTGACCTCGACTTTCACGATTTTGAGAGCACAGGGAAAGGTAGAGCTGTCCCAGAGGTACTCTCTCTACTTTCGTTCATGTGACACTTTTATACAATATTTGATATGTGGCCTGGTGAGATGGCACACCTCAGTGGGTAAATGCCACCAATTGTCTCGGTACTTCCACACCGGCACCATGGAACCTACCCATTCACCCACACACGCTATGAATCAATGTAAAAACACAACTTTAAAAATATAATATCCTAGCTGGTCTCGGTGGCGCACACCTTTAATCCCAGCTCTCGGGAGGCAGAGGCAGGCAGATCTCTACGAGTTTGAGGCCAGCCTGGTCTACAAAGTGATTCCAGGACAGCCAGGGCTACACAGAGAAACCCTATCTTGAAAAAAAACAAAAAAAAAACAAAAAACAAAAAAACCACACAACAAAAAAAGGGAAGAAAATATGCTAAAAAAATAATATCCTTTTTACTTAATGTGATCAAATGTCTCTCTCTCTCTCTCTCTCTCTCTCTCTCTCTCTCTCAGTTTTTTGAGGCAGGGTTTCTCTGTGTAGCCCTGGCTGTCCTGGAGCTCACTCTGTAGACCAGGAACTCAGAGATCCTCCTGCCTCTGCCACCTGAGTGCTGGGCATCACCACACCCTGCTTGTCCTCTGACCTCTACATGTATGCCACAGCACATGGACATATGTGTACACAGACATCAAACATTTTAGGTGCATGCTTAATAACTTGGGGGCACTTTCATTATGTATGCAGTGTGGTGTGATCGCATTCACACACACATTACCCTGCCTTGCCAACCCCCTCCTACTGGCCACTTTGCTTTCTTTCTTTTTTACCCATAAGTAGATGTCATAGTTTAGTGACAATCACAATCACACAGAAGTACCCTTACATCAGCAAGTACACGGAACTATTAAAAACATTTTTTTTTTTTTT
>REGO01000034.1:1683323-1829800 GCA_010120015.1 Rhombomys opimus
ATATATATATATATATATATATATATATATATATATATATATATATATATATATATTTCCTTAAATGCCTGGTTTTTGCTAACAGAAACATTAAACCAGGATTACCTGTGGAAATTTAAAAAAGCATTGAAGTCCAGGCTTCACTATTGGAAAAGATTGCAGTGGGAGCTGGTACTCCAGTATCTTTTCTTCTGTGGATGTGTGTAAGTTTTTATTTTTTGGCGGTTCCAGGTACTGGAACGAAAACCTTGCATGTGCCAGGAAAGTGTTCTACCACGGAGCTACACCCTCCGTCCAGGCCTACAGATGCTTGCTGTACCCCAGGCCTCCTCCAGCTTCCGGGGTGCTGCGGATGCAGAGACCACGTTCCTTGACTCTTTGTTTAGCCATAATAATTATAGTTACCTACTTTCCTCAGAAAATAATGATCTAACCCGCACTGGCTGTTTAGTCCTTGGCCAAACCCAGTACAAGATACACAGTGTATCATGTGTAAGTGTGCAAAATATTGACATAAAGTTTGACTATTTCACATTCCCTGTGGAAGCAGCCACCAGTGGGATCTCTTTATTGGACCAATATTATTAAAAGTAGGTATTGAGATAGCAAACCTTTCCCTATCCTGCTCGTGCAAAGGAACTGTGAAAAAGCAATCTTTTAGATCAATCACTGTTACAGGCCATGACCTAGGTAACAAAGAAGACAAAGGAATCCCAGGCTGTGAAGGACCCACCGGCTGAATGACTCTATTCACTGCTCTTAAATCCGTGTCATCCTCCATTTTCCTGATTTTTTTTTTTTTTTACAACAAAAACAGGCTGGTAGAATTTTCTATATGTTCAGCCTCCAGCTGCTCTTACTCCAGTTGTTCAAGTGCGTGCAGTTTTTCCTCAGTGAAGGGCCACTAAGCTGGCCGCACAGGTCTGCTTGATGTCCACGTTAGGGGTAGGGCCGTTTCAGCAGTGGCCCCTCCTCTTATAAATTTGGAAAGCCAATCCCTGTCATGTTCCGTTTTTGGACAGTGGGCATAGCTTGTATCAGCACCTCCCCCAGGAGCATCTACCATTTCACTTCTAGTTTCATCGCTGGCTGTATCTGGGACTGCAGGGAAATTAATTTAATTAATTAATTAAAGTGCTCCATTTTTATTAAAGATCATAAATGTATGTGTATGTCAGCCACATAAGGTTTCACTTTCCCGTTTGTCTTTCTGGTTCCACACATTTAATCCATCGTGCGCTTTGTCTTATTTGAGATAATTTACCAATTCTTATAAACTGTACATAAACCTTCTGAAGTGGCCATTCTGGATTCCAAGACTTTTGGGAAAAGACTGATGTCAGCTCCCATATCTACCAAGCTTTCTATTTCAGCACCATTCATTTGTACCATTAATTTGATTCTCTGATTATTACCCACTGTTTGCCAGAACACACATTTTCCAGTGCTCCCAAAGGACCTGTTCTTTGTGCTAGAGCGGCTTTGTCCTTGAGGTAGGGGAACAGTAACAGCTGAGCAATTCTATCCCATCCCCTGCATTAATTTGCATCTCCTTGGGATCAAAACAAAAGCATACTTACGTAACATACAAGGAACCAAAACTTCATTACACAGGACTCCAACAGCAAGGAGGGAGCTTTTTACACCCACCAGGCCTTTCCCTGGCACACATTAACATCTCCAAGACAAACCTTTCTATTTAAGAATCAGAAACCACTGGATACCATGGCACATACCTGCAAACTCAGAAGGTAGGGGCAATAGAATTGCCGTAAGTTTGAGGCCAACCTGGGCTACAGAGGTGTTTCAACGCCACCCACCAAACCACCAACAAAAGAATATTTAAAAACCCAGGAGTCTAGACACTCAGAAAGCTTTGCTGACGTGGCTGAGCTTTGCTCCTGCCCTGACGCTGGTACCGTAGGCCCTTGGCTTGACAGGATTGTTAAGAATGTTTGGAACACACTGTTCCTTTCCTCCTCTCCAAACCAAACCTAGATGCAATTGGACCTTTATTTCAACAAATAATGCCTTTTGTTTTTTCTATTACTTTCAACTAGGGAAAGAATTACGTTGAAGATAAATACTTCAAAATTTTAAAACTGGCCTCAAGTGTTTTATTCTGTTGATTCTCATTATCCCAACTCATGTTCTGACAAGTTTAGCCAGCTTCCTGTGCTGGGGGCCTGCAAAAGGAACAGCAAACAGCTTTAGAACTCACGGAAAATGGCCGGGCGGTTAGTACAGCCGTGACGGATGTTCCTTGGAGAGGCAGAGCCCTGAGGACTCTGTCCTGAGGACTTCTCGCTGTTACAGAGTTTTGCTCCGCTCATTGCCCTTGGTCACCACCACTTCCCACATACTCTACGAGCTGCCAGAAAACTGAGATTCCCAGCCCCTCCCTGGGTAGCTGACTGGCACTTAATAGTGATGGATCTTTTCCAAGCATTGCTGCTGGACAGCTTAATAATTCAGCCACTACCCTTAGAACCTAGAGATGTAGGCTGTTAGTTGCTGCTCCAACCCGTAGAAAGAATTTGGAGAGACAGACTGTTAGTGAAGTTAGGTGAAGGTGTTTTGTTAGTGGCTTTGACATAAATAATCTCGGGGAACAATTTAAAATTCAGAAAGGTCCTCTTTTGACAGTTGAGCGAGGGCTTTTTGAGGCCAGGGAACCAGAACAATGGCAAAGCAACTAGTGCTGGCTGATACGCCCTTCTTGCTCAAGCTGTTGGTCAAGGTGATGGTCAAGTTCTTGTACCCATCTTTGCCCTTGGCATTCTGCTATGATTTAATTAAAAAAAAATGCTGGTGAGTAGGTGTGTACTCTGAGGATTTAAAGTAGAAATGGCTGGTTGTTTTGGTATGTATATGTAAGTTTAAATTTGTGGTTCTCTTAAGATTGTTTTATAAGATTACTTTTTAAGATAAATAATAAAATGAGTGCTCCTTTCTTTGTAACTGCAAATTGTAGCTTGCCAGTAAGAGAAATTGTCTGAAAAAAAAAATACCTTGCTGGCTTACACTTTGTTGATCTATAACAAGTTTCTTAGACGTGAATATATGTGGATTCTTGGGGGTAATCTGTTTTTCACCTGTAATATGTAAAATGTTTATGCCCTCTGTAATCATTCACTTAAAGAAAAACAGAATGTATCCACATTGTAATTTTTATACTACTTGAACTATTTGCTGGGGGATATAGTCTGTGGGAGAAAAATGAAGTGGCTGGACACTGTGTGTGCATGCATGTGTGTGTATGTGCATGTGTGTGTGCGCGTGCATGTGTGTGTGTGCGTGTTTTCCTAACCCTTTTTGCTGGCCCCGGAGAAGGAAGTTTTGCTCCTTCGGAGAGAAGTTTGCTAAGTGATTAACTGCTGATCCCACGCATCCCCCTCTGTACCTGGCCTTCACATTACTGCTACCGTTGACAAGAATGTCTAAGAAAAGTCAACTGAATCGAGGAAAAAATGATTCCCCTTTTTGAAGGCATGCCTCAGGTGCCCCACCTCCTACAGTCGCCACCTTCCAGAATCAGCTAGGAATCTGGGGGAGGACCCTGCCTTTTGAGCTAGCCTTTCTGAGCTGGGTGCTAGCTGGAGGGCTCCTCCCCAGCAGGGCCTCCTACTCTGCCTGAACTCATCCCATGTCTGTAGACGTGGATGCCTCTTACCACATCTCCTATACCTATCTCCTAGGCCTTTGCCGCAGTCCCCTGCTGCCTCTCCCCTCTCTGTAGGATAATTAGGTTCTGTGTTCCTGTTCATTTGACAGGAGCATGCTGCCAATTGCAAATCAAGCCTCCTTGGAATCCCTAGTTCCACCCAATTATGTACACCCATCCTGGGAGGCCTGCTTCCCACTCCCCAAGGAATAAAGTTGAACTATCTTACTGAACTGGTTTCCAGAAGTCATTTTCCTTCATACTCGCCGGCCTTCCGAGCCCTGCACCCCAATTCTGCTCCCCATGCCCTCATGAGCTGATGGCCAACAGCCCCCAGGGAAGAGGAGACCCACAGGAATCCCCTGATAGATTAAACCTTTGACGATGGATGTCAGAATCCTCATGACCAAATCACCTCTGAACACTCTTGTTTTGGGGAACAAGGTCTCAACACATGAGTCTTTGGGGAAACATCCCAGACACAACCACAGTAAACAAAACATCTTAAATCAGGCTTGTTTGTGTAAAGAGGCTTAGATATAAAATAACGCATAAATGCTATTTTAAAACTGATTCTATAAGCCATGTGTCCTTTATCCACTTGACTCACTTCTGTAAAAGGACACAACTAAAGACGAGAGCCTTTAAAATCGCAGAGCTAGTTCTGATGAGCAGACTTGTTAGCACGGTCATATTTGCTTTCATTCTTTTATTAAAGAAGTATTACAGGTCAATTTGACAATGCCCATGAAACCTACATTCTCAAAGGCAAATAATATCATAAGTCGACCCATGAGCAATATCCAGTACTGTTCTTTGAGCTGTTTTATTAAGTTACAAATACTATACCATGTTTCATTGCGTATTTTGGGTTTTCCTCTCAAAATATCGTGATCTATCCATGTAACTACATGTGAATTTTGTATATTTTAGATACAGTAAGTGTCCTATCATAGAAATAAACATATTGATCTCACTCTGTGTTGATGATAATGTTACATACGATTTAGGGCAAAACAAACCATGATTCCTGGAACATTTCTATAGGTATCTCTTTGTGCACACACACAGGTACATCTGAGTCCAGGACACTCAAAGAAGATAAACTATTCCATGTTTGTGGGTTTCTTTTAATCGTCTTACACTAAAGCAACACAGTCTACCTTATTTCCATCAGTTTTAGAATTTTACCTTTTCTCTTTGGAGTGTGTGTATGTGTGTGTGCGTGCGCGTGTGTGCAGATGCATGCAATGGCGTGCCACTGGAGGTCAGAGGGCAACTATGGCAGTCAGTTCTCTTTCCACCACGTGAATTCTGGAGATCAAAGTCAGCTGTCAGGCTTGTCAGCAAGCACCCTCTCGGCTGGGCCATCCCAGCAGCCTGATGGGTAAGTATGGCTGAGAAATAATACACTCGGGTCATATGATTCTTCCTTATCTTGAACAGGCCAGACTTACTCTGATGAGGTCAGCAGCACTACCCACCCACAGAACTGCCAGCTCTTGGACTTCTGTTAACCCTCAATCTGTTTCCAAAGGCTTCTTCATTCACTCAAAAGGACTGAAATGAGAAAAACTTTAAAGGATGTAATGATGTCCAGGAGCGAGCATCTTCCCTACTTGTTTTGTTGTTGGTTTGTTTGCTATCTGTGGTCCTTCGCCTTGCCATGCTACTCTGCAATCAGTTCAGGAACTTCTTCACAACTGACGTCTAAAGTTTGAGTGGAAGTAGAGCAAAGATAGAAAATTGGAATAATACTTGTATCTTTATAATTTCTGAACTTGATTTTTTTGGGTGTTCTTTTGTGATCATCAGCAAGTTCTGTAACTTTGTGGATGTTACTGGATTATCTTATATTTTCTTATTGACACACTAACATACAAAAGCTCCATTTTAGTCTCAGGTTGCCCTTGAAAGGTTATTGTTTCTGCTTTTTCCGATCCTCTTTCTTGCTTAATTCATTGGCAGGAGTTCAGTACGGTGATACGCCGCAGGTGTCTTCTTTCGATGTGAATGAGACACTAGTCACATATCAACTGGTGTCCAAGGTGTCTCGTTTTCGAACACAATGGTTTCTCAGTCAGGATTCTCTGACAGCCCCGTGGATTCTTCGCAAGCTTTCCCGTAGTCAGTCTTCTGCTCCAGAACCGACATGCAGCGTGCTCTGAGGCAGTCATTTCGTCAGAGACAGCCCCCGCTTGCGGCGTTCTCGGAGTTTCTACTGCGTGTGGATTCTCTGGTGTCTGACGAGGTGTGACTTTTGGCTGAAGGCCTTGCCGCACTCAATGCAGACGTAGGGCTTTTCCCCCGTGTGTTTCCGCATGTGGAGAGTGAGAGAGGAGATCTGGGAGAAGGCTTTCCCGCACTTGCTGCAGTCGAAGGGCTTCTCGCCTGTGTGGCCCCGTATGTGGATAGTCAGGGATGAGCTCTGGGAGAAGGCTTTTCCGCACTTGTTACACTCGTAGGGCTTCTCGCCAGTGTGGCCTCGCATGTGCACAATAAGGGAAGTTCTCTGAGAAAAGGCTTTTCCACACTCATTGCAAACGTAAGGCTTCTCCCCCGTGTGGCTCCTCATATGTAAATTAAGTAGTGAGCACTGGGAGAAGGCTTTCCCACACTTATCACATTCGTAAGGCTTCTCCCCTGTGTGACTTCTCAGGTGAAGAGTAAGGGACGCAATCTGAGAAAAGGCCTTCCCGCATTTATTACAATCATAGGGTTTCTCCCCAGTATGAACTTTCTGATGTGTGATAAAGTTTTGCTTCTGGCTGAAGGCTTTCCCACACTCGTTACATTCATAGGGTTTCTCTCCAGAGTGAATTTTTTCATGAGCAATCAGATTTGACTTTTGGCTGAAGGCTTTGCCACACTCCTTACACATATATGGTTTTTCTCCAGTATGAATTCTCTGGTGCCTAACAAGATTCGACATCTGAATAAAAGCTTTCCCACATTCGTTACATCCATAAGGTTTCTCTCTAGTGTGAATTTTCTGGTGGGTAATGAAGTTTTTCTTATGGCTGAAGGATTTCCTGCATTCCTTACATTCGTAGGGTTTTTCACCTGTGTGACTTCTAATATGCACAGTGAGAGCCGAGCTCTGAGAGAAGGCTTTTCCGCACTCATTGCATTCGTAGGGTTTCTCACCTGTATGGATTCTCACGTGTATAATTAGCATGGAAAACTGAGAAAAGGCTTTCCCACATTTATCACACTTATAAGGTTTCTCTCCTGTATGACTCCTCATATGAAGAGCAAGGGAAGCAATTCGAGGGAAGGCTTTTCCACACTCATTACATGCATAAGGTTTTTCCCCAGTGTGCACTTTCTGATGTGCAATGAGGCTTTGCTTCTGACTGAAGGACTTTCCACATTCACTGCATCTATAAGGCTTTTCACCAGTATGAATTTTTTCGTGATCAATGAGATTAGATTTCTGGCTAAAGGATTTCCCACATTCCATGCATACATATGGTTTCTCTCCAGTATGAATTCTTTGATGTCTGATGAGATTCGACATTTTAATGAAAGTTTTCCCACACTCACTGCACTCATAACACTGCTCCCTACTGTGCAGTTTATGGTGATTGATAAGCTTTTCTTTGTGGCTGAAGCCTTTGCCACACTGGTGGCATTCATAGAGTTTCCCTCCAGTGTGGACTCTGAGGTGTCTAATCAGGTCCAGGGTCTGACTAAAGCCTTTCCCACAGTGGTTGCACTTAAAGGGGGTCACTATGAAGTGGGGATATTGCATATCATCATCATATTCAAAATGCTCCTCTGTCATGGGGAATTCCACATTACTATTATGGTCATCAAAATCATGTTCCAAATGCTTTCCAAAAGAGTCACACTCATAGAGACTGGAGGGAACGGACTCTGAGTCTGCAGAAAATGTACTTGTAGGTTGCTTAGAACAGTCAATGGCGTCATCAGTCACTGTTTCCTTGAAAACTTGTCTCAAGAGTCTGTCCTGGGCTTCCTGGTGATCATCAATTTCCCAAGTTTCTCCTAAAATAGACAGCAAAATAAATATCACTGGTGATTTCTTTTCCAATATTGAAATAACAAGTATATTTAAAAAATTTTCCCACAACTAAACAAATTGCAAAAGCATCTCTCTTGTTTTAACTTTAGAAGTGTTTTCACTTGATGTACGTGGCATTCTGCCTGTGTACAGTTCAGAGCACCATATGCATGTCCAGTGCTGTTCATACCCCATGAACTGCAGTTATAGAGAGCCGTGAGCTGCCACGTGGGTGCTGGCAATCCAGCCTGCGGCCTGAAAGTGCTCCCAACTGCCGAGCCGTCTCTCCAGCCTTCACACATCTCCTATCTCCTCAGTTTTGAGAAGGAAATTCCAGGAAAGGAAATATGAGTACAAACCGATATTTAGAAATTCAATTACCTTTGTTTTATGCAACAGAAGTAATATTAATTATAATAACCTTCATATATGTGTGTACATATACTATTTAGGAAATGTAATAAAAGAAAATTATATTTATAAAGAAAAAATATTTTAAAAATCTAAGGAAAAATTAGTAATAAATATCCAAACACTCAAAAATAATCACACAATGGCTATGTGTTATAGACTTTGCCTATAACTTCATCCCTTGGGGGATGGAGGCAGAAGGATTGGGAATTCAAGGTGAGTCTCAGCTACAGGGAGTTCAAGGCTGCCCTGGGCTATATGAGACCCTGTCTTAGTTCAACACCAACAATAACCAAAAAGAAGATGGCATGAATTTGAGTGCTGCCAAAAGATACACTACAAGCCTAACTCCCAGAGCCTCAAAATATGGTTGTCCTCTGGCCTCCAATGCACATCACACACACACAAGCAAAAACTCTAAAACGCAAAAACATAAAACAAACCCTCAGAAGCTCAAAGACACACACACACACACACACACACACACACAAATTAATAGTACTGAAAAATAACACCGTGGACTGATGAAATGGCTCAGCAGGTAAATGAATTTGCCGCCAAGCCTGAGGACCCGAGTTCAATTGTACAACTTGTCCTTTAACTTCCACATATGCCCCACACACGTGTACACACACACACACACACACACACACACACATAAAACATGTAATTAAAAATTTTCTAAAGAGGGGGCTGGAGAGACAGCTCTTCCAGAGGTCCTGAGTTCAATTCCCAGCACCACACGGTGGCTCCCAACCATCTTCAGTGAGATCTGGTGCCTGCAGGTGTGCATTGTATGCATAATAAATAAATAAATCTTTAATTTTTTAAGAGAAATGACATCTTGGTTCCCAAGAGTCACACGTAATTGCTACTGTACATGGCTCCACGCTTCCTGACTATAACTTGCAAACGCCTCAGACTGGCCACTGACTGGTCCCCTCTCTTCACCTGTCTTCTTCCTCCACTAACCTGGACAGTGTCTCTTCAACACTTCTCTCTCCACTGTGCATGGCTCTTCCTCTTGCTCCAGCTTGAAAATCACATCAGGTTTGCTGAGTGGGGAGCCTGTCAGAGGGAAATGACCAGATTTGGGTACACACACCAGGAACAAAACCAACCCAGGGACGTGGGACAGGCCTGGCAAAGCCAGGTGTTCTAACTTCTGGAGTGTTGTGACCTGAAACACCCAAAGAGTCTGTTTTGAGAGCTGCAGCACAGACAGGAACATGAACAAAGGAGTCTCTTTATCTTTTTTAAGAAGCCCACTGTCTTACCCACAGTGATTAAGTTGTTGTAATTTTCGAGCATCACATTCCGATACAGGTTCCTCTGGGTAGGATCCAGCTGCTTCCATTCTTCCGGGGTGAAATCAATGGCCACATCTTTGAACGTCACTGTTCCCTGTAACAACATATTTACACTCAACCTCAAATTATCCGTTTTAATGATGTAGGAAGAATATAACAAATCTTGTTCAGATATAATTCAGAAAAAAAAAGATGTTAAAAAAAGCATTGCCCATTTTGTAAACAAAACAAAACAGACATTATATTGGCAATCTTGTCAGTTACGTTCACTTACTAGGAAATAGAGCAGTGGTATGTACACACTATAGAATTATTGTTCAGAAAAACGACATTACACCTGATGAGCACAGCACGCCTGGGAAGGCCGGCCTTGTCAGAGTGAGGTTGGCATGTCCAGGAAGCTTCAGTCCTGCCCATCACACTGGTAGCCACAGTGCCTGGTTGCTACTGCCCCTTCCTTATCCTACCCAGGCTCTAAACACACACACACACACACACACACACACACACACACACACACACACAGTCACACACACACACAGTCACACACACGTACATACACTTGAATACATATGCACACGCTCACACTCACACACACGGTTCTACCAGGTGAAAACAGCCTAGTAGTCATTCATTGTCGTAGCACTGGAAACTGCAGCTTGTCACACAGTATATATTTTGCCCCAACAGCTTTACAAGCAAACATCTGCTGCAGTGAGTCATTGCAACCTGGTTCTGAGAGGTCCAAATTTTTAAATGTAATTCCTGGGGCAACATGACTGTGGTCCTGGGTACACGTTTGGACAAAGAAGTGGGCAAGTTGAGACAGACCTGACCTGCTGCAGAAAAGTAACCAGGCTTGTGCTTGAGAGATACCGTTGCCTGGCAACGCACCCAGCTGGCCCCTAGACCTCCACCCAGATGGCCCCTCGATGGTGACCAAGGTCACATAGCTCTGCTTCTAAGAAAAACCACAAGATGTGCTGCTTGTTCCCCTCTTAACAGGAGCAGATACCCTCCAGATGGATGAGCCAAGATCATTAAGGCCTTGGTGCCTAAAATAGACCAAGGCTTGGAAATTCCCCGCTTTCGGTTTTGGCCTTTAAAAACCCTGTTGCCCCAGACCTCAGGGCTGCATACCTCTCTGTTTTCACAGGGAACTTGCGGCCCGAGCTTGAACTTGTATCAAATAAACCCTCATGTATTTGCAACAGAGTCGATTCCTGGTGGTTTTTGGGATCTCATGAATTGGGCATAACAGTTCAAGGTTTCTGAAGCACCATAAATAACTGACCCTGCCCAGACTTGTCTCGGATATCCTGCTATTGCCCAGAGTCGGGGTGATGCTGTGCTCACCAGGCTCACCCTTTGTGCCCGTGGCCTGTGGGCAGCACTACTGCCCTGCTCTGTCACTCAGCAGTGCAAGCTGCATAAGCTGCAGCCACAGCAGCTCCACGCTGGAAGCCCAAGACCAGTCCTATTCAGTAGTGACATGTTTCCCAGGGAGCTCAGGGTCATTGCACACTACCCTGACCTTGGTGCCCCCCCTGCAGCACACCAGGCACAATCACTGAGCTTGTAGGCTATCAGCTGGCCACATGCAGTAACGATCTGTTTCTGTGGGAGCTCCAGACCACAATGCCTCCCCACTGGTGCTGGCAGCCCCATGGCTTGTTGGGCACCATCTTTGTGCATGCAGACTGCTGGCTGAGATGCAATGGCCTAGAGTATAGATTTGTCATTCTCTGCCATGCTTGGCTCTGTTCTACCATCTTTCTTCTCAACTGCACAAGTCCGCGTTTTAAAAACATCTTCCCATAAGACCTGCCTTTTTTTCAGAGCTGTTCCAGAGCTACTGCAGGCTCTGCAGACTCCTTTTCCACTGCTGCATCACCCTTCAGACCTCTGTGGGTCACTCGGACTCCACGGAGTTCCAGGGTGCCAGCAGCTGCCGCCATCTTTGTTTTCCTTAACAATATGATTTTTTTTCAGTTTTTTTAAATTTTATTTTATTTTATTTTAATCACAGGTCATTCACTTCTATCCCAGCTGTAGCCCCCTCCTTTCCTTCCCAATCCCACCCTTAACAATATGATTTTTATGTATTCAAAATTTGAGTTTCTCTTTTACCAACAAACGAATTGCTATTATGTTGAAAAGGCAAGCTTTTAAATATAGAAAATCTGTCCAGTAGGGCTGGAGAGATGGCTCAGGGGTTAATAAGAGTACTCGCTGCTTTTGCAGAGGACCCAGGTTCAATTCCAGTACCCATGTCAGGCAGTTCACAATTGCCTGTGATTGAGGCTGCAGAGAATCTGACACTCTCTTTTGGACTCTAAGGGCACCCGAACGTGTACACGTGCACACACACATACACACACAACACACACAACACAACACACACACACATACACACACACACACACCACACCTCTTTTAGAAATCCTAAGAGTGGGGGTTTCTACTTTGTGGTAGAGCACTCATTCATGGTGCCCTGGGTTCAATCCCTATTACCACAAGACAAACCCAAGAGCGACACTCAACAAGGTCATTTGGGGCGACTGGGCACACTGTCATTTTGGACACTTAAGAAAACTTTTCCAGTCGGACGTGGTGGTGCACGCCTGTAATCCCAGCACTTGGGGAGGTAGAGGCAGGTGGAGTCTGTGAATTTGAGGCCAGCCTGGTCTACAAAGTGAGACAGAGAAACCTTGCCTTAAAAAACCAAACAAACAGAAAGCAAGAAAACTGTTTTCCGCAACAATGGTCTTTATGCACAACCTGCCATTTATAAAAAATTTCATTTTTATATTAATAATCCTCTAAAAATCAAGCCAATTAAGTGTCTTCGACAATATGTATAAATAAAAACTAATTTATTTGATAATTGAATAAGAGAAACTGAGCCAACCTGGATGACTTTACCATGGATGAATCTGACAAACATGAAATACAGCCAGATCCAGGCAGCTCACATGGTCACATGACTGGGTCCTCCACCCATCACACGGGACCCAGACTGAACTCACATCTTCAAACCTGGCAAGTGCCTTCACTCTCGGCCACCTCACTGGCCAACAATTCTATTTCTTGACCTGTGCTGGCTACACCGTGTGCTCACTTTGAAAATTATCCCAGGTGCCCGAGGCAAAAATCAGAGGTTAAACAGCAAATAGGAAAACATGGTCGAGGAAGAGGGACCTTGGGTATTTGCCTCAGCTGAGATAAAGAGGTCAGGAGGTGAGGGTTACAGTCAACAGCAAATAGCTGAATGTCCCCCCTCCTGCCTCGCAGCGCTCCAGTGCCCCACCACGTGCAGCGCTGGACAGTTTAGACACACCCCCTTGCTGCTGAGCTCCAGGGAGGCCCGCTGAACTGTGTTTACAGCAGATGCTCCTTTGGGCTCCTTCCGTGTCTGAACTCCCTGGACAGATACTGTTTCACTGTTACTCAAAACAGACAAACAGAAATGCAGGAAACATAAGGAGCCGTGGATTACTATTCTCACTGATGCAGGTGCCAACAGACGGCTTGTTTCAGTGAGGACATGACTGTTTTTAGCTTTATGTTTATAATGCAAGCGATGTAGTCAACTTGTTCCCTAAAAGAATGAAACCGAAACCTGAGGCCCAGCCTTAACCTCTCTGGATGGATTTCATGAAGCAACCACACCTGAGCTCTCCCTTAGTTTTACTCTTTTAATGCTACTTCCTCTGGAAAAAAATGTTTTACGTATTTAGACCTTCTAAATGCAGGCCATAGGCTACCGCAGGGTCCTTAAATTGCACACAGAAGAAGCGGAGGATGAGACACTATTTATTATTTACCGTGGGCTCAGTCATTTCCTCTTCTTTTCAGGGAGGGGTGTCCTGAGCAGGCTGAGCTGGAAAAAGAATGGAAGTCATTAAAACATGGTCGCACACATGGCTTTAGAAATCTGTATTCGCCACTTCTAATCACTCTTGGATCCAGCAGAAAGTGCAAAAATATTCACACTACTGAAGAGCTGATGGCCTAAGGATCACTAGAAAGATATCGTGGAACTGGGAGTGGGGTCTGTTGGCGTGCCCAGCGCCTCATCAACAGCTCTGAGAGCATGGGCCAGGGAGAATCAGGACACCGCTCAGGCATACAGGCTCCCTTAGGGTACCGAGACATTCACAAAATAATAATAATCATCAAATGGGAACTTAACAAAAAGGTGATGTGTCCCAGAAATGCAATGTATATATGTGTGTATATATATGTCCCAGAAATGCAATGTATATATATGTGATAGCAGCGTGTACCAGAAGTACTGATGAGGAAGATAATCAAGCCTTTATTTCTCATCGTTTTCATGTACAGACACTGACACAGGCACTCACCTTTCCTCGATGGAGGCACACAGAACAACACCCTGAGGAGCGGGACAGGCAGTCTTTTCCTCCCTCATGGTGAGGAGTGCTCCTGCCGGTCCGGGACCTCACCTGATGGTTATGTCCGTCCTGTCCACCCGACCCGGCCCGGAATCTACACTGCCCCTTGCAAGAGCTCTCGGGAGGCGGGAAGGGCAATGCGGGCCCACTTTTAACCTGGACCTCGGAAGTGGGAAGATGCTCCCCTTTTTGTTTGCTCATCATCTTTTAAAACACATGCTAAAAACTCTCAGCCACGGAAACTTAATTTGGTCTTATTTTTTCCCCTTTTCTGGTCTACATTCCTTAAATTCTCTTACTGGGTATTTTTAAGGAGACAAAGGATGACAGTTTTCTCTCATAACTGTGCTTATAGTTTCAAAAACTTTTCTCAAGCAGTGGCTGTGAAACTTTGTCATCACCCACACTCAGGAGCAGACTTTCTTCTTCACACGCACATGAAGACTCAACACCATTCAAACCTAAACAGAACCCACACATTCCAAACCAGCAACGGGCATGCACACAGCACTGGCCTCAGCACAAGAGGGACACAAATGGGGCAGAAAAGAGGCTTGCTTCTCCCTTGAAACCATCTGGCTGTCTCTGAATACATACACATTTGTACGTATGTGTATGCACATAAACACATATATGTAAAAATATATACTTTCATTTATTTAATTCCAAGCGAGGCATATGCCTGTATTCCCAGAACTTGGGAGGTTGAGGCAGGGAGGTTTCCATAAGGTCAAGGCCATCCTGGCCATAGAATGAGACCGACTGTCTCAACCACTCACTCACTCACTGCACAACAAAAGGCTCTCCTTTAAATAGAAATACTTTCTCAAAACGAAGTGTATGATACAAGAAGCAGGGTTTGCCTACAAGCTCTCTCTTGCTCTCAGGACACACTCAGTCCTTGCACCTGAGAAGGAAGCTCCCGGCGGCCGTTCTCAGACATGGGTAACAGAACACGCTAGCCAACGTGCAAAGCGCTCCCTCTAGATGGGCGGTTAAAGCTGAGGGATTGCTTCCTGAAACGGTTTCCTGTTTCCTTCCTTTCCTCTAGGTTGCGTCATGAACTTGTATGTGTTTTGTTGGGATAATGTCTCGTGCGCTGTGTAAAGGTTGTCTTTGTATTATTCTAATAGTGACTTTTGCACCAACAGAGATCTGAGTACAGGTTGGACTTCAGGACTGTTATTATCAAGAAGCATCGTTTGTGTCAGTGTTCTGGAACCGTCTTCTCCATCGTCTTCTGATTGGTTTACTAAAGAGCTGACTGGCCCATGGCAGGCAGAAGAGGATAGGTGGGCCATCTGGGCAGAGAGAGGAACTCTGGGAAAGAAGCAGCAGGCGAAGGGGAAGGGGCTCCCCAGCCAGACACAGAGGAAAAGACAGGTGTGTGAAACAAGCCCGAGGCACAACATAGATTAGTATACACGGGTTAATTTAAGTTCTGTGAGCTAGTCGGGAACAAGCCTAAACCAAGGCCATGCTTTCTTAGGTAAATAAAAGGTCTCTGTGTCATTTGGGCTAAGACGTCCATGAACAGTATTTTCCTCAAATTCCCTCAATTTGTATTCATTTTACTTTTTTTTTTTCCCCAAGAGAGGGTTTCTCTGTGTAGCCCTGGCTTTCCTGGAACTTGCTTTGTAGAATGGGCCTGGAAATTAAGAGATCCACCTGCCTCCGCCTTTGGAGTGCTGGGGTTAAAGGCGTGAGCCATCACTGCCTGGCTGACCTTCACTCTTCTCTAACTTGTATCTGGTAAAAACAAAGAAACTCTCCCATGTAAACTAATGCCACTATTATATCAAAAACACTGAACACTGATACAGTAATAAAATCTATTCCTGGGGCTGGAGAGCTGGCTCCGTGGTTAAGCACACTCGCTGCTTGTCCATATCTGGTGACTCAGTGCCTGTACCTCCGGCTCCGGGGAATCTGGTGCCCTCTCTGGCCTCCCTGGGCAGCCCCTCCGCCATGCACATTCCCACACTCACATCCTCCCGTTTTCTAAATCTGCAAATTTAAATATCTCTAACTATTTTAAGGATACCCATCTCAAAATTAAATTTTAAAAACCCATGATTTAATCAATAATTTTGTCCTGAGGCTGGAGAAATAGCTCAGTGGTTAAAAACACTTGCTGGTCTTGCAGAAGACCAAGTTTCAGTTCCCGGCACCCACATTGGGCACTCATAAGAGCCTGAAACTCCATCTCTGGAGGCTCCAACACCCTCCAAGGTCACCAAGCACATATGCAGTTCATACACACACATGCAAGCCCTCACACAGACATATAAATCTTTTAAAATTATACTTCTAAAATGCTCTCCTGCTGAAATTCATTCAATAGCTTCTTTCATAGATTTGTTTCTACATGCCTCATTGGCCTGTAGTTGAACATCAGCTATATGGAATTATATACCTTTGTTTGTTTTTGTTTTTCAAGACAGGGTAACCACTCTGGCTGTCTTGGAAATGGTTCTGTAGACCAGGCTGGCTTTGAACTCACAGAGATCCACCTGCCTCTTCCTCCCAATGCTGAGGTAAAAGGAGTGCACCACCATGCCTGGCTACGATACACTTTTAAGAAAACGCACCGTACGGACTCCCTGACAGCCCTGCACGTTCTGTTTCCACACAGCGACTCCTGACCAGCCCCGCTTTCCTTTGCCAAAGCCTCTGCTTAGTCAGCGCCACTTCACTGCTCAGCTGGGAGCTCCTGCGTCCCCTAGGCTCCCACACCGTGACAATCGGCACTCTGCAGTAGTGTTATCTGTTGATATGTCAGGACCCCTGCGCTACGGAGCGTGTACGGTGTGGACACTGTAAGGCGTGATGTCTCATGACCTGGCACAGCAAGTCATAGGAAGGGTGCAGGAAAGCTTGTCAAATGAGTTCTGAGACATTATGATTAGTGTGTTGAGGTCTTTAACGGAAAAATAGAGACATACGGACAATAAGCAAAGAAATAGAAACTAGGAAAGAAAGGGATGCTATAAATAAAAATCTTTCAAACATAAGCAAAAACTGTCTTTGTGCTGCTCAGCAGAATCAATACATCAAGGAAACATCAATGAGTTTTAAGCCATGTCAATAGACACTTTCTAAACATAAATGCAGAACAGTGGAAAACAACCAACCTATGAGGCAGTATTAAAGCATTTAATAAATGCGATTGGATGCCAAAAGGAAAAGAAGTATTTTAAATAATGATGTATAGGAATGTCACAAACTGATGAAGTATTTGGCCATAATTATAAGATGCTCATGGAATATAAGGCTGAGGGTGGGGGAGAGCGACACACACGTAAGTATGCCACATGCTGAAAATAAAGCAGAAGCCAGTAAATACAAGCAACACAACTCTACAGAAACAAGAAAAAGAGCTATAGCGTTGGGGCTTGGTCTGGTGCTTTGAGTATAAATGCTAAATTCTGGGCCCCAAGATCCAGGTGCAGTCCAGATGAGCGTATTCTTATGTACACCTGTTTTTGTTCTGTAAGCTTCGCTCCCCAATTATCTCTGGCTGGTTAATAAAGAAAGCTGGACAGCCTGTAACTGGGTAGAAGAGAAGTAGGTAGAGCTTCATTTCCTGGGCTCACAGTCTCTCAGGTAGACCACAAGGTGTAAGGAGGAGAGTTTAATCCGAGACACACACAGTGGAAGAGAGCTGACATCTACACCCTAACAACCGAGACACTCTGCAGCCCCAAAGCCCTGTAATTCTAACTGGGAACACTGGAAATATCAGTATAAACCTAATGTTTACCTTAAGCATATACTTCCTGGCACAAAATGATAAGCCCTGGAAAAGTGCCAGCTAAAAGAAGCCAGTCCAGCCCACACCTGTAACCCCAGCAGAGGCATGCGCATCTCTGTGAGTTCAAGACCAGCGTGGTCTACAGAGTGAGTTCCAGGACAGCCAGGGCTACACAGAGGAACCCTGTCTGTGGGTAGGGAGATCAAATTTGCAACCAAATAAACATCGTGCTCTCCTGTTCCAATCACATTCTGCCTCGGTTCCTCCAGCCACCTCCCGCAGCGCTGCTTTTCCGTTGTACTGAGGGCACCACTCCTTCCTCGCATTCCTGCTGGTCCAATCCATCCCTGAACTATTCCAAGTTTCCTGACTGGGCTTTCTCTCCTTCACTCACTCTGCCCCTGCCCCTTCTTCATTCCTTTTCCAACTGTTCACTGGCACCAGAGCAACCAAAGTTGCCACATTCAGAATACCTCCCACCTCAAGAAAGCTGAAATCGTGACTACGGGCGATAAAGCTCACCTTCCTGCTTCCCCCACCCCCACTGAGCTTTCTTCGTGCACCTTGCACTAGTCTTCCCCTTCACTCACTGTTTTAACCACCAGCGTTTTCATCCGAGCAAGCAGGAAAACGGCAAAACCTTTAAAAGTGCATTCTCCCTGTGTGGACGAATCCTTCCTAGCTCCTTTTCTTCCGTCATCTCCTTATTGGTCCCTTTCTCTATGCCTTTCCTGGCCCTCCATCTAAATCTACTTCCCATCTCTAATTCTCAATAGCCTCTGATTTTGACTTTTTTTTCTTAGTGTTTTTCAGCATTTGATATATTTCATATTTAATTTACTTACTTTATTATCTGGCCAGCCGCAATGTAAGCAGCATGATAGCTGGGGGCGGGGTGCTGGTTGCTTCTTTTGTTCAGGGCTATACACAAAGCACCAACAATTGACTGGTATGTATCCAACATTCAATAGTATTGAGTTTATAAAAGGAGCCTTAGCACAGGAAGCACTCTGGAAACAAAAGATGAAAATATAACACAACTTTAGGAAACAATAACAAAAAATATTTTTAAAAAATGCTTGATTTTGGATGCTATCGAGGGTGTATTTCTATTCAAATATTATATTTATCCAATATTATTATTATTATATTTCAACAATAGATTTATCTATGACTTCAGTAATATGATAGAATATTAAAACCTTGCACTTGCAACAAACATTTACATTTAGGGTGGTTTTAGTGAAGATATACCCATTAACATATCATTTCCACTTCTAAAAGCCTACCTACAGGGTGGGGCCGACCTTATAATGCTGTCAAACAGCTCTTTAGTCATAAACCTAAACTTGGTTTATAACTTCAGGCCAAACTATTCAGGAGGCAGACGCATAAGTGTATGCCAAGGGAAATGTAAACGGTACACATTTGTAATTGCTGATGTCCCTATGTTAACGACACACTGTTAAACAAGAGCCCTAAGTTACAGAACTGTGTATGTGACAGGGTTGCTCTTTTAAGGCCCCATGTTCTTCATATGAACACATAGATGCCCGTGTTCTTAGTCGCAAAGAGTGGAGAGAAGTAAATTTGACAGGAGCTGTATGACTTGTAGAACTGAACCATCTTTCATCTTCGGGCTTTTCTACATCTTGCTCTTTGGGGAATGGAGTGGAAGCAAGCAGCAGGGCGAAAGACACACGACAGCTTGTCAATGCAGGAAGATGAATAGCCGATCGCTGGGGCTGCTGATATTTAGTATGAGAATGCATTTCCGATTATTATAAGCTCATTACAGCCCTCGTTCAAACACCGTCTCCACGCATCTCCACACACAATCCCACCCACACAGTTTCTCACCCATTCATTAGCTCAGTCATCACACGTGCACCCACGACCCTAAGAGCACACGAAAGAGAACGCGCAAACCGCAATCACGTCACGGGAAGGCCACGGCCGCTGCCCACCGCGGGCACCGCGTCCTCCATCCACACCCGCGTCGGGTGCACAGGGCCCTGATCCCACCCAGCACAAAGAGTCCGGGCCTCAGGCCTCCCGGGGACCCACCGCCGAGCCCGGCCACCGCCCGCCACCCCACACCCCAACGCCGCCCAAGGCGCACAGCCCAGCGGCCTGCGAGCTAAGGTCACAGGGGGAGAAGGGCCACAAACCTGGGGTGCGTTAGCCGCAGGTAGCGCTTCCCAGAGGCCTCCGCGGCTCGCCGGGCGGGTCTGGCCTTCCGGGAGCGAGCTGGGGGAGCGGTGCCTACGGCCCTGGGGAGGGCGCCGCGCCCCGGCAGGGGAATGGTCTTAGGCCTCGGCGGGTTTTCCGGCAGCGGCTTCCCCGCGGCCTGGCGCTCACAGCCTGGGAGCGCAACTTGCAACTGAGAGGAATCCTAATGGAGCCGCTGCTTTCTGGGCTCCGGACTACATCTCCCAGAGGCCTTCACGGCCCGAGACTTGCTCTCACCCAGATGGGGGAAAATGGCTCTGGCAGGAGGATCTCAGGGTTTAAGGAGTCAGGTCTAGGCGGGAGGCGCGGCCCACCGGCGACCGTCTCCCCCTGCACGGCGAGGGCGGTCCTCCGCAGTCACAAACTCCCGGGAGCAGGTAGGAGGAGGAGGCGGAGTTCCGTGAACATGCGTGTGGGAGAATGAGGTCACGGGCTCGGGGTGTGGAGCTTACGGAGTTAAAGGACGC
Source organism: Rhombomys opimus (assembly GCA_010120015.1). Taxonomy (NCBI): domain Eukaryota; kingdom Metazoa; phylum Chordata; class Mammalia; order Rodentia; family Muridae; genus Rhombomys; species Rhombomys opimus. The sequence goes on from REGO01000034.1 coordinate 1,703,607, forward strand.
TGCGGTTGAGTGACGTCTAAGGCCGTGTGAATTTGCGACCGCTACGGCGACCGTGGCCGCGTCGCAGGTTCTCCGCGGCGTTTCACCGCCATCTTCCGGTTTCGACAGAAACGCGGTTTTGCCCCCACTTTGTCCACTCCTCGATTCTGGCCGACGGCGGTGCTGCCCTGACGACGCAGGACTGTAACCACGGTGGCCGGGCCCGCGTGGGAACCTGCTCCCAAGGAGACCGAGCCGTCGGCTAGCCAGCTGGACCCTGTGCCGCGTAGCCATTCTTTCTCCATCCTTTCCCTTGCTCCCCGCACCGCTCCCTCTCTAGTAATCTAATTACGAATGATACTGGGCAACTCTTCTGCCGCCTGCGGACATTACGTATCTTCTCTGAAGAAACTTCTCTTTAAATTGTTTGCTTGTTGCTTTTTTTTTTTTTAATTGGTTTTGATTGTCTTATTGGCTGGAGTTGGGGGTGTAGCTCAGGGGGTCTTGCTTGCCTTGTATGCCCAAGGCCCTGGGATCCAACTCCAGGACCAGCAAACAAAACAACACTGGGGAACAAAAACAAACAACAGAAAAACCCAACTTTATTAGCTATGTGGTTTACAAGTATTTTGATCCATGCTGTAGGAGCAGGTCGTCTTTGTTTTTTAAGGTTTCTTTTTCTGTCCTGTGTATGAGTATTTTGCCGGCAGGTATGTCTGCACCACGTGTATGCAATGCACGGAGAGACCAGAAGAGGGAATCCGATTCCCTGAACGGGACTGGCAGGTAGTTGAGAGCCACTCCGGGTGAGTTCCGGGGATTAAGCCCAGGCCCTCTTCAGGCCGTCAATCCAGGCCCTAATGTAGGTACAGAACTGTAGGCAATAGTTGCCTTATCCTCTCCTTGCCTGGTATCATTGTTGTCACAGAAGCTTCTTGAATTTGCCGTGGCTTGCTGTGAAGAGCAGAGTGGCCGCGCGCTCACAGAAACCGCCCTGCTTCTGCTTCCCAGCTGCTGAGATTAGGGCCCAGACCCGTTTTTTTAAACGTCTAGCTTGCCTATCCCAGCACCTCGGATAGCTTCTCCAATACAAGGATTGGCTTCCGATCGGCTACCACAGAGAAGAGTTCCGTACACAAGCACACATCCGCTATTCTGACCCTTCCCCGTGTCAGGCTCATTCCTATGGCACGCTCCACGGATCTGTCCCTACCGCCACACATTTGAACATCACGAATACCACACACTGTGAACACAGCCACGCACGCAATTCCTGAAGCGCATGCCTAGCCTGGCGCATCATGTTACACACAAAGACACGGAGAGTTGGGCAGTGATTCTCAAACCCCAATCACGGAAGAAGTTTTTCCTGAAGAACGTGCTATTTGTTTGAATGAAGCATGGGGTCCGAAGAAGACGCTGCGGGGGACACGGCCGGCCTGAGGGGCAGCGTGCTAGCTTGCCTGGCACTCTTGAGGGCCTGGGTTCCATCCCGCAAAGAGATCCAAGGAGGAACTAGAGAAACGGCTCAGCAATGAAGAGCTCTCTGGGAACAGGTGCCCTCCTCCAGCCTCTCCCGGCACCACCCGTGCTCGTGCACGTACGCAGAGGCAGGTAAAAACACAGTCACACAGGTAGGTACATAAGGACTGAGACTGTCGGTGCAGCTCAGCTGTGCGAGGCTGCTGCCCCTTCTGTGTGGACTACATTTCCCAATGGCCCCAGCGGGCGCTGGGCCGTCGCCCCTTTGTGTCCTCCAGGCAACCGAGGCGCTTCTTTCCCGGCCCTTTCCTCCGAGGCTACATTCGGTCAACCTAAGGGCCGTGGGTGTGGCGCGAGTAGAGAGTCCAGAGCATTCCGGGCACTTCGTTCTGCTGGTGATGAGTGGGCCGGGGAAGGGCCAGCGCGTCTCCCGGTCGTCAGGCCCTCTGGGTGCCCCTCGGGGTAGACAGAGGTTGGTCCAGCGCGGCGAGGCTGTCACCCGCTATGCGAGTCCACCGTGTGACAGGGTGCGAGCGAGTCCACGGCTGGGACCTTTATCTTTTTCCCCCCGTGTGCACGGACGTGGAGCCTCTTGGTGGCTGGAATGTGAGACCGTTGCTAGCGACGCCAGCCCGTGGCCGCAGAGTGTTTTGAGACTCGGAGGTGTAGGAGAGGGTGGGCATAATGTTTACACCCAGGGCCTTGAACCGTGGCGTCTGCGTGACAGTGGCTGACAACGCAGTCTTTGAAGCTTTGGGTAGGTGAGGCTCCTAAAACTGTCACCGGTGTCTTGCCAAGCTAACCACGGGGCGACAGCGTGCTGCCAAGCTTCCTAATCGCTCTTCTGGTACAGAGGAGGGCGGCTGACTTACTCGACCCTTATTTAATCCTAGTGACTTACGTATTCGAGGTGTGTCTTTATCTAAGCAACCACGCTTCATCTGCAAACTCTGTAAAGGTGATGGCCAAGTAAGGAATTGGAAATGACTTCGGTGAGAATTTTTTTTTAATTTATTTGATTTTATTTTATGTGTATTAGTGTGAAGGTGTCAGATCCCTTGGAATTGGCGGTACAGTTGTTGAGCCGCCATGTGGGTGCTGGGAATTGAACCCGGGTCCTTCGGAAGAGCAGACAGTGCTTTTAACCACTGATCCATCTCTGCAGCCCCTCGAGTTTTATTGTATGCAAACAATGCTACGTCTCCGTCATGCCCTGTTTATTGAAGGGAAGGTTGCAGCAGGAGGAAGAAGCCAAACATAGTAGGTAGTGAGATGCTGAGAGGAGCGTTTGGTTTGTCCTCTTCTCTTCCCATCTCAGCCATCGGGGATCGTCATTCCTGAAGAGAAGAGTGAGAGAGAGAGAGAGATGGCCTCTGCTTTAGAGAAAAAGGAAGAGGAGAAGGGCAGAGGGCTCATGAGTCTGTTCTCTACTTTCCCTGGGGACAACATCTAACCCAACACGGTACCTGTACGATGATGGAGGAAAGAAGAAACTTGAGGACAGTCTTGTGAACTGAAACTGCTGAACTCAAGTTCACCAATTTCGCATGGTGTCCAGGATACACCCAGTTCCCGAGCCCCCAAAAGACCTACAGGAATTGACTCTGTTGCAAAACACACGCGGGTCTTTTTATTACAAGCTCGAGCCGGGTGGCTGCCCTTTAAAAAGACATACGGGCAAGCGACCCCCGGCTCCGGGAGATCAAGGTTTTTAAAGGAACAAAAACGCCAGTGGGGTAGTACAAGCCTTGGCATTACAGGATTGGGTAAGAGGAACAAAACCAAGTGGGGTGGTCTCTGGGGAAGCTGACCTTTAAAATGATTGGTCTATTTTTAGGCGCCAGGACTGCTAACAGTAGGGCCTAGCTACCTGGGAGACATCAGTCCTCTAGTTCTTAGGGTCCATGTGACTCCAGTCATACCCTGAGTTTTAGCTGGGTGGAGACTGCTGCTGGCCCATTATCTGAAAGGAATGTGGTCTTGTGATTCTGCCCTAGCCTCTGAGCTAGCCCTCTGCTCTGAAAGGAATGTGGTCTTGTGATTCTGCCCCAGCCCCAGGAATTAACTCTAACCTTTCACTACATTCCACATGGGAGTGGATTCTTCTGATGGTCTCTAGCCTCTACTATCCCTGGCTTTGTCACCCATGAACTTGAACTACTTTTTTATTTCTTAACTTATGAAGAGGGTCAATTAACTTATGAATTGGATCAGTTCCATCAACGCTCCCTTATCTGTGCTTTTCCTTGTAGCTGAGCAACAGCAGTTATGGGGGTGATGGGTTTCCATGCTTTCTTTGCACATGGCAACTTCTTGGCTTTCGTTTCCAGTCCTGTGGCTGTACAATTCACCTATGAGATGATATATCTGATTGTGGGTGTCCTTAATGCAAAGAAACACTGCCCAGTCCATAACTCCATGCATCTCTGTGAATGTCCAAATAGACTGGCCATTCTGAGGCCGTGGACTCTGGCTCGGGGTTTTATACCTTCACTATAAACAACACTTTTATGCACTTGTTTAATACACTCACACAAAGGTTAAAAAAAAAAAACTATGACAGAGTTTTTGGTTTGTTTAGAGAAGGGTCTTGCTATGTAGACCAGCCTGGTCTCCCACTTATGGCAATCCTCCTGCCTCTGCCTTCCTAGTTGCTGGAGGTTACAGGCATGTGCCAACACACCTGGCTGGGAAATAAAGTAAAAACAAACTTTTCTGATGGAGGTACCTTTAGTTCAGCACCTATTTTATAGATTGGGAAGCTGAGGGAGAGAGGTGAAGCGACTCGCTGGGGGTTACCGCTCACGCTGAGGCCCAGCCTGAGCCCTCAAAATCTGACTCCAAAATGCTCCACGCTGTGCTGCTCCTGTGGGTTTGTGGCTTTAGTGGTCACAGGCGACCGAGTCCATCTCGCATCTGGACAAGGCTCAGTCCGTTGGCCAGCATGCAGCTCACTCTCTGAAGCTCCTCAAGATGGAGAAGCTTTTCTCAATGGCTCTGTTTCCATGGAACAGTTATGAGGGCCCCCAGCCAGGAGTGATTCTCCAGCTGGAGCAGGACGCCATGGGTTTGTCAGGTAGCATGGCGAGGGTGCCACCGCCCTGTTAGTAACAGCCAGGCTGCAGGAGCCTGGCGCCTAGGTCCTGCTCTGGAAAGCCTTGACTTTCTTCAGAGCTCCTCACTCCCCGAGCCTTGCATTCTCCGTATCTGAGTCCCTCCTAATTCCACTTGATATCTTATACCTATGGCCCACCTTCTTTTCTCTAGAGTGTTTATCTCTTGAAGTCTGTCTGTTCCCCTTCCCCTGCATGCGTTCTTGCAGTCAGCGTCTACAGATCTTCCCTCCCCACTGACCTCTTCCATTCTGTGTCCTGAAATGCTTCGGGTGGAGTGCCTCAGACCTGCCTGCCCTGTCCGGTCTCCTCCCCATCACTTCCTTAGTCCTCTCACAGAGAGCTGAGCCAGTCACTTCCTTAGTTCTCACACAGAGAGCTAAGCCACTCCCAGAGACCAGAGAGCCTGAGCTAGGTCATACCGAGCCTCAAGTGGCACTGAGAAGGTAACCAGGAGGGCCTGGGTGCTGAAGCAGATGGCGATCCCAGCCCATGAAAACTCAGAATAACTGTAAAATAGCTCCTTAAAACACGCTAGCAGCCAGGCGCGGTGGCACACACCCGTGATTTCAGCACTCAGGGAGGCTGAGGCAGGCGGGTCGATGAGAATTCGAGGCCAGCCCGGTCTACAAAGCGAGTCCAGGACAGCCAAGGCTACACAGAGGAACCCTGCCTCAAAAAACCAAAAGCGAGCAAGCAAGCAAACACCCTAGTGATTCCCAGGGTTCCCTGGGGCGGTGTTGCTAGTGGAGATGTTTACTAGCTTCTGCCTCTCTGGAAGAGTCTAGAGCCAGAGTCACTGCAGGAAGCCCTGCAGGCCCCTGTCCAGCTCACCGATTCTTCTACTTGGGGATGCGCCGGCCAGTTAAAGTATGTTTATAACAGAAGACTTTGCACCCGTTGGCCAGCTCCTCCTAGTAAGCAGCGTAGTGAAGGCTGGCCACCTCCCACGTGCAAGTGCGTGCGTAAAATCAGTGTGTGCACAAGAAGTGCTCACGGCACGGCACAGGAGGGGACGCGTGCTACTCAGCACCTCTGCTGCTGCTACTCTGACAAGTACTGGGGGCTGGCTGGTAGCAACTCCAAAGACATCCCTCTGACAAACACGCACTTGTGCTCACAGCCAAGAAACAAAGTAAAACTGTATTATTATTCAACAAATTAACATATACTAATTAGCCAAAAAAAAAAAAAAAAGTTAGAGCGGAGAACAGTAGCCCGTGCTTGTAATCCTTGCAAATGGAGGATGAGGCTAAGGCTGAGCCAAGATGGTCATGAGTTTGAGGTTGTGACCTGTATAGGCGGAGGCTGCCTTGAAAAGCAAGGGCTGGGGAGGAGGCTCAGGGGTAGGATGCTTGTTTGGCACGCACCACAATAAGCAGAATTTAACAATGATCAAAACAGGTGACTATGAATGTGAGAAATCTTTAACAACTATAGCGGTAGGTGGAAAATACCAAATTTAAAAAGCCGAGCATGGGGCTGGAGTGGTGGCTCAGCGGCTAAGAGCGTACATGGTCTTAGCGGGCCAGCGTTCCATTCCCAGGACCCATGCGAGGTGACTCGCAGATGCCTGTAACTGAGCCCAGATCTGCTCAAGAAAACAACACGGCTACTAATGGTTACCACTAATCGCTTATAATTATTATGGCGGTCATTAATCTGCTACCATAACAATAAAAGACTCAGACACCTATTGCATTTTAAATAAGCCTTGTTTCTTCTGGGGCTGGGCTGGTATTACTCCCTAATCTACCTTGTTATCTCTCAGCCCCACATCCCAGGCCATTTGCTTTAATCATTCCTATCTGGGCTACTTTCCATCCACTATCTTCATAAATACTCTTGCATGCTTTCCATGTGGGCTGTTTCTCTCCAGAGTATTCCTCCCGGCCACTCCTCCCATCTCGTGGTTCTCTCCCTGCTAACCTATGGTGGCTCTACTTCCTCCTTCTTCTCTTATACCTGTCCCTCTCCTTCCCATGATCCTTCTGTCCTCCCTGACCTTGAACCTTGTCCACACCCACCTCATTTCTGCCCTGCCCAGGTGTGTAGGCATTTTATTGGTCAAATGGGGATTACTTAGAGACAAGGTTATACAGTAACATTTGGGGTACATGATAGTTTGCTCCTAAGAGACAGCAAGCAGATCTTGGGGAGCAAAATAAAATTAACAATCAAATACAAAGCACCAGATGATGCTGTTTATACAGATCTGGTGCTGTTTTGGCCTCCATGGGCACCTGCATAGACACACACACACACACACACACACACACTAAAAAAAACCATAAACTATTACACCATCATAGGAACTGCTAATACTGCAGTGCTTTGTTGCTTATGTTCATAATAAATGATATTTTCAGTAGCTACAGCTACAGAAAATATACTTTCGTTCCAGTCCAACTTCACTATCTTGGTGGGGAAGATGAATGTAGATAACCATTTGGCTTACAATTTTTTTTTTTAAGTTTTTATTTGTGTTGTGTATCTGGGTGTTTTGCCTGCATGTGTCTATACATCACAGGCACTAGCGAAGCCCATTTAGGTCAGAAGGTGTTAGGTCCACATGCGATTGTGAGGTACCATGTGCGTGTTGACTATCAAACTACGGATCTAATGGTGTAACTGTCTCGAAGCAAACAGTCCCAGAAGCTGTTGTGCCCGATCGAGAGCCCCCAAAAGACCCCTAGGAGTCGAGTCCATTGCAAGTCACAGGAGGATCTTTATTCAAGCTTAAGCCTGGGCCGCCAATCTTCCCTGACGGAGCAGGTTAGAAAGTGAGGCCCCGGGTCTCAGGGGGGCAGTTTTTAAAGGAAAACAACGGCAAGCGGAGAATTCCCAGCCTTGGCATTACAGGGAAGGGTAGGTTTTGGGTGGGTGGGGTTCAGCAATCGAGATGACCTTTAGGCTAACTGTTCCAAGCCACCTGGCCAAACTGAAAGATATCTAAAATATCTGTACAGTAGCCTGCTGGGCGGAGTGGAGGACCCACTAACACATTCTGTGGTATTTATGACAACCTGTGGGGTGGAGGCCTGATCTAGTTATCTATTTACACATTCTGTGGTATCCGAGACAACCTGCAGGGGGTGGAGGCCAAGCGGCCCTCTCGGAACCCAAAGGTGGGGGTCAAGTCACTCCAAGGTCAGTCAACTTGAGACAGAGTCTGAGAAACAAAAGGGAGCCACCCCTGCCCTCCTCAGTTCCTTCACCAGGAAGTGCAAGTACCCTAACAGGGCATGTGCCTGGGATGCTAGCATACATCTGCTGAAAAACAGGTTATCCCAAAAACTAGACCTCCAAATGAGTATTGGACAGTATCCAGTGTTATAACTCATAAGATTTGTGCTTACAGTAGAACCATGAGCCCCTGTTTTTTTATAATGGAAAACATTATAAGAAAAATGAACCATTATACCTGTTTTGGTTCAGTAGAACCATTATACCTGTTTTCTACCACCAGGAAGACAATTTTGAGCTGTCCACACCTCTTCCAGTGTTTCCCAGTATGTCCTACGACCTACCAGTATGGCTTGTTGTAAGTTTCCTCTTTCTGATAACTGAAAGATAGAAGATGCAGGCCACGGCTTTTAGCAGCATCTTTTCTATGTAGTGTGATTTATCTTGTGTGCCTTGCTCTTTAATGGATCCCAGGTTGCTAGTCTACCAGTCCTTTAGGAACTGTTAACTTTTAGAAGAACTGCTTGACCTTCAGTGCTGGATTTAAAAAAAAAAAAAAAAAAAAAGCCAGCTGAGGCTGAGAGAGGAGAGCTAGCAGAGTGAGAGAAGGCAGCTGGTGCAGAGATATTGTTAGGAGACAGCTGAGCCAGGAGAAGCAGAGCTGAGCTGATGGGCTAGAATAGCTGTTACAGTTTGGAGCTGCTGGTATTGGGAAAACTGTGAGAAGAGGCTGTTTAAGCAGGCTGCTGGGGAACTGAGGGAGGAATGGTTGGTGTTGGAATCTGTAAACAGACATCTCTACGGTCAAGCCCAAGGGACCTGACAAATCGGATTATCAGGCATCTGTGAGGCCGCAAACGAACCACCTGAAACCACCTACAAAAGCTCTGGGGTCACCTTATAAGAGAACTTTAAGCCCCTCCTCCCTCTTTCTCTGTTTCTCACCTGCCCTGCCCAGAGACGGTCTCTGTGACCCAGTCCCCCTTCCCTTCCCCTTCCCCCTGCCCTTAAACCTCCCACACGGAACCAGTCTCCCGGAGTGATTTGTGAATCTGCCCCGTAACTCTGTTGCACAATCCTAACAGTTGGAGGAAACGTTTGAAGGGGCTGGGCTGGAAACTGGAAGGAACAGTTGAGAAAGAAATTAGATTCAGGACATCCCCCCCCCTCCTTTCTCTCCTACCAGTTAACATTGGGAGTAAAACCAGGGGGATAACGGGTGGGGAAAAAGAACCCCCATAAAGTTGCAAACACATTTTACAAGTGGCACCCAACCTGGGGCTGTAACAGCAGGGAAAATAAACATTAAAAGAAAAGTTTACATTTTACAAGCAGCACCCAACTGGCAGGCTAGGCAGAATGGGAGGTTTGATTTCAAGTAGAGCAAAAGGCAGGAAAAGGAGGGATAATGCTTTGTTTCAAAAAGCCAACAGGGTGTTGGGACATGTCCTGCAGGAGTTTTTTTGTCCCCCCCCCTTTCCTCATTGTGGGCTACTCGGTTTATAAAAAGGTTGAAAGACTGGCTGAGCAACTGGAAAAAATACCGGTGAAATAGAGAAACTTGGTGCCAGAGCCCTCCAGCAGAATCAAACAGTTCCTGAGTGGGAAGTGAGGATTGAAATAATTAAAGCAACGTCACACCACACAGGGCATCAGCTCAAGAGGGCTCTCAGTAGGACTGCAGTGTGAGTTAATTCCACAGTTCCTTTTTACAGTCGAAACAAAAACAAGTTACATCAATACAAGAAAGAAGTTCGTGGAGCTGCCAAACTTGTTTTCTAAAACTACTTCCCCGTAGCAAATATGGTCCAAGGTCACACAAACAAGTTTTAAGGAATTTGGCGAAACTTCCTCTTTTCTCTGTCTCCAGGTGAAGGCCAGGGTGAAAACATGTTTTTTGCTGCTTTGTTGAGCAGTTTGACAAACAAGCAGCTCTCCACAATTTGGGAATAAATAAAATGGAATAAAAACATCACAAAAAGGAAGAACAAGTAGGTTAATTGCCAGTGACTGAACCAGAGAGGGAGTTTTCCCCACGCAGCAAGAGGGAAGGAACTGTGTCAAAGGGCAGTCAACTCAAAGAAATGAAGAAAGCAGGAGGATGGTCAGGTGAGGCGGTGTAAAACCGCGGCACTTTTTGGGGACAGGCAGTTCTGGGTCACAGAATCATCAGCATTCCCAGTACACCAACATATGCCTGCTAATGTTACAGGTTCGGGAACAGCTGCTCACTGACCACTCAGACACCAGGCTGAGCTCAGAGGTACTGAACGCTAAAGGAGAACCGACTTGCCAGGGCAGGAATCTGGACTCGGGAGCCAGAACATCACTTTGGTCTGCTCCTAAGGCAGGGTTTTTTTTTTTTTTTTTTTTTAAAAAAAAAGACTAGGGCTGGCGAGATGGCTCAGAGGTTAAGAGCACTGTCTGCTCTTCCAGAGGTCCTGAGTTCAATTCCCAGCAACCACATGGTGGCTCACAACCATCTAATACAAGATCTGGTGCCCTCTTCTGGTGTGCAAGTGTGCAGAACATTGTGTACATAATAAAATAAATATATCTTTAAAAAAAAAAAAAAAAGACTAACCAGTAGCAACCAGGTAACAAAACTGTAACCAGGTGTAGGAAACAAATGCAACCAGGTAACAATCAGGTATAAAAATGAAATGCAACCAAGTATCCAGGTGTAGGAAGCAACATATAATTTTGACTAGCTAGCAAAGCGTTTCTAACTGACCTTTAATTTGATTGGTTCTGCAGTTGGGGGATTTCATTGAGTGCCCAGGTAACTAAGTATACAAAGTTTGAGAAATAAAACCACAGAGACATAATCAAAATGGAGACTTGGAGGCAAAATGGCTTCTGAAATGCTAAAGGCTACAGCAGGTATTAACAGAGGAGCCATAGTTTAAGCTAATAAAGTAGGTCTGAACAGCAGGGCTATAGAATTTAAGCAGGTTACAACACTTAATGGGAATAACCTACGAGGTTATGACGAAATAGCATGGTGCCCTACAGAAATGACAGACTGAAGGCGTTTTAAAGAGGCAATGATATCTTATCGGGTGTACTCACCCTCGTGAAACAAAGTCTAAATAACCAGGCTACTCAAAATAGAAGTGTTCCCAAGACTGGAGGGGATTGGTAGCAGCTTCACGAGAAGCCGGTCCCCGACTGCAGTGCCTCATGGTGGAGAGAAGAAACCAGAAATTTGGCACGGCACAATAGAACAAGGGAATTAATATAGTGAGAGACCAGTTGATAGGTGAAGGCTGGTATGCAGATATACAAGGACAGGTTCAGGGAGATGCAACCAAAGAACAGCGTTGTTTAGCAGCCCTAAGAGTCTGGGACAAAGCTGAGGATCTAGGACAGGAGTTCACATCATTTACAAAAGTTATACAGGGCTCTGGAGAAGACTTCATTGATTTTTTTGTGTTTTGTTTTGTTTTGCAAAAATTGGTTGCAGCAGTGAACAATGTCATATTGGACCCTGATGCAAGACAAGTGCTAGTTGAGACTTTGGCATTTGAAAGTGCAAATCCTGAATGTAAAGAAGCTATTAAACTATTACAGGCCTGGGCAGCACCCATGCATGAAAGCGAAGGGGATATAACCGATATTGGTTCTAATGTATACCATGCTGATATCATAGGTCAAACTATAGCTAGAGGTCTCTCATATTAAAACGCCTGGCTTTTCAATTCCTGGAAATACAGTCTTTTGCAAAGAGATTGTGACCAAGCCGCCAAAGGTCTCAGATCTCAAAAAGTTCGGTGCTGTAATTGTGAGAAATACGGTCATTTGAAACAAAATTGTGAACAAGGCATCTCTAGGGGCAATGTTTTTCTAAATATAAATCAGAAAGAAGGCCTAGAATTCCAAGGATGTGTAGATGATGTGGCAAGGGTTGCCATTGGGCCAGTGAGTGCCGGAACAAGAGAGATATCCAAGGCAGTTTCTTGCCATCAGGAAATAAAAAAGCCCAGCTCAAGGCCCCACAGCTAAAAGCACAATCCGCTTGCCTCTTGTCAGCCAGGAAATAACAAGCAGGCCAAAAAACCTCAGCCAAGTGTTACAGTTCTAACACACATTACAGTAGGTAGTGCTGCTCCAGACTGGACATAAACATCTTACACTGCCCCTCAAATTCAATGTTATAAAATAACTGTTGAAGCTTATGGTCCTTCCTTTGCTCTCATGGACAGTAGGAATGGTCTTGGGAAGGAGCAGGTTGACTTCTCAAGGATTCATTGTGCATGAAAATTTCTAAGGAGAAATTAAAATAATGGTTTATATAAAAAGAAGATATGGAATTGAACACAGGTAACAAGATTGCTCAGTTGTTACTGCTTCCCTATATCCAAGGTACAGTTGGTGCAGGATTGGGCTAGTAGAATGAGAGGAGAAGGCAGTTGGGGCAAAAGATATTGGAAAGAAACAGTTGAGCCAGGAGCAGCAGACCTGAGCAGACAGGCTGCTGGGGTATGGTCTGGTGCTGTGTGTGTTTAGATGCTGAATTCTGGGCCTGAGATATGGTTATAGTCCAGACCTGGACATTGCCATGTACACTGATCAATGTTGTGTAAATCTTGCTCCCCAAATATCTATGGTTGGTTAATAAAGAAGCTAAACAGCCATTTACCATGCAGGAGAGATAGAAAGGCTGGACTTCCGATCCAGTGAGGGGTCTCAGGTAGAGACCACGAGGGAGGAGGAGAAGAGGTAGAGAAAGGATGTGTTGATAGAGCAGACACAGCCTAGACAGGAAAGATATGGCAAGTAATTTGGGACATATGGCTGGGAAGTAGTCAGACTAGCATGGAGGGTTAGAGTAGATCATATCTGCCCAGTTATAGAGCCTGGAGCTTACTTATAAATCTAATAGGTCTCGAGTCATTTATCTGGGAGTTAGAAGAGATGACTGGAAAAGGCCCCCTAAATTATAACATATCTTAACGATAGGCTAGAATAGTTGTTAGAGTTTGGAGATGAGAGTACTGAGAAAATTGGGAGGAAGCGCTGTTTAAGCAGCCTGTTGGGGGACTGAGGGAGGAATGGTTGGGAGAAACATTTGAAGAGGCTGGGCTAGAAACTGGGAGGAATGGTTGGAGAAGAAATTAGATTCATGAATTTCTCTCTTTCCCCCTTCTATTCTTTCTCTCCTATCTAGTGTTAGCGGGTGAAACCAGGGCAACAAATGGTGGGAAAAAGAAGAACCCACAAAGTAGCAAAGACCAGCTACATTTCCACAGTGAGAAACATTTATAAAAGCACATTCACTGGCCTTTGCCATGAACTCTGCTGTCAACTATGGGTTTAAATATTGTTAAAATCTTTTCCACTAACAGTGATGAGATACTATTATTGGGCTGGAGGGATGGCTCAGCAGTGATGAGCACCTGCTTCCTCTGTAGAGGACCTGGGTTCAGCTCCCAACACCCACATAGCTCATATCCATCCTTAACTCCACCAGGGGATGTTACACCTTTGCTTTACCTCTAAGGGCACCAGGCATGCACATGGTGCACACACATACATGCAGGCAAAGCACTCATAAATATACAATATCTTAAAAACAAAGTAAGACAAAAAGATATTAATATCAGATTATATCCATGTAGATACTAATATGTTAGAAACTATCCCAATATTTTACATTTCTTAGATCATTTAATCCTTTCAATGCACATTGTATATTTATATACATGTGTAAAGCAGCCGTGTGTGTGTGTGTGTGTGTGTGTGTGTGTGTAGGAATTTTAATTCAGAACTTGGCTGTTCTGGCAAGAGATCATATCTAAAGGCCTAAATCTGTGTAATCCAGCTGGCAAGAGATAATATCCAAACATCTTCTAGGTCTGTGTGATTTAGCTGGAATACAAACTGACCTTTAATCCAGGAGGCAAGCAGATCTGAGCTCAAGGCCAGCTTGGCATAGAGAAAGTTTCAGGTAAAGAAAAGCATGGGTCCTGGTGTGGTGGTACATGCCTTTAGTCCCAAACAATGAAAGTAGTTAGTTTGTAAAAGGAAGCACGCATGTTTGAAAGTGATGTCTAATTGACTGGCAGAAAAGGTGACAAATCAAGAGAAGATTTGACAGAATAGGACACACCCACTCTCATGAGGGGAGAGAGGAAAGGGAGGCTATTTATGGGGCAATGCAGAGGGAGAAGGGCAGTTTTACTGGGACAGTAATCTCAGGTGAAGACAGCTCAGAAATGAGCCAGAGAACAGGAAGCCGGAAGATTAGAAAAGATTGCTTGAATTAGTTTGAGGCCAAGTAAAATAATTCAGTGGTGAGAGAAAATCCAGATTGAATAAGTTAGCAGGGAGAAGAGTTTGAGTCAGAACAGCTGAGTTGAACCGGCTAGCTAAGAGCTCAGTAAGAACAAGAAAGGGTGAGCTTATTCAGCAGTAAATCTCAGAGGGTGAAACATTCTAAGGCTAGGTTAGATTTTATGGTGCTAGAAGCGTCCAGGACTAGGCCTGGGTCAGCAGACAGAGGCAATAAGCCTCCAAGACAATTACCTCAGGAAAATAAAAGTTCCTTTTCTCTGTGTGTTTATGTATGCAATTATAGTAATAGGAGTCTGTAATGAAACACACTGATAGCAAGGATTATAGTGAGGGTTGGAAAGCTATTGATAATACTTTTTTCGTTAGGAAGAAAAATTTTATTGAGTATACTGTAAGTTGCAATGAGTACTGCCTGTTAATATTTTATAGAAAGAAAACGTTACTTACACATCAGAATATCATTTTTAAGGGCCTGGAGAGATAACTCTCTGTAGAAGGAATCTCTTGTGTCTGTATGGGAGCATCACCTGTCAATAAAAGGCTAATGGCCCGTGGCTGAGGCAAAAAATAGGAAGTGGGACATCTGATAGGCAGAAAGGATTCTGGGATAGTGCCAGGTGTGGGAGATTCACCCAGGAAGACATGTAAGAGAACAGATGCATGGTACCTGAGCACAGATAACCAGCCACGTGGCAGAATGTAGATTAGAATGGGTTAAGTTATGAGTTAGCCAGAGAAGAGCCTAGCTGTATGGCCTAGGTAGTCGTCAAGCATTTTGAGTCTCAGGAGCCATTGCTCCGGGAGCTTGGGTACAGGAAGAAAAACAGGAGCCCAACCGCATCTCAGGGGTTAAGAGTTCTTGCACTCACGTCAGAACCCTCCAAACCACCGGTAACTCCAGTCCCAGGGCAATCTGACATACTCTTTTGGCCTCTATGCATACCTGCACGTATGTGGCACAAATGCTTATAGGACACACACATACACATAAAAGAAGTTGAATTTTAAAAACTTTAAAAAAGATGTTTTTAAAGTTTAAAAAAAATAGAAAAAGGCATTGATATTGAGGGTAATTTATGTAGTTTTGGGGTAAAAATCTTTCCTTCTTGGGGAAGGATAGAGTTTTAAAATACATTTAATTAAGTTGTATATAGGAGAAAATTATAAATACATTAAATAAAATTGTATTTATAGGATATTATAGTTTTGAACTGTGTTACTCTCCTTACCCTCAGTGCACTTCCCAAAAAGATATGATAAAACCTTAACTCCTGGTATGATTTGTCATGGAAATCAAGGTTTGTTTTTTTTTGTTGTTGTTGTTTGTTTGTTTGTTTTTTTCAGATAAAGTTAAGAGCCCCTAATCCAGTATGATAGTAATCCGCATGAAAGAAGATACTCAGAAGGCATGTAATGCAAAGATAAAGGCAGAGACTGGAATGGTGTGTCTACAAAATGATGACTGTTACAGAAACTAACAGTGTGGGACTCTCTGCAAACACCAGGCAGAGTAATGATCCGCAAGAGGCAAGAAGAAAATCTGGCACAACAGGATGCAGAAGCCGGTGCTGGTTCAAACTTCTAGTCTGACACTGGACAATTTGTGTGTCTAACAAAGCTTCAGACATGTTTCCATCAAAACTGTACAAAGTCCATAAAGATGGGTTTTGTTTACTTACAAACACTGTGCAAGACAAGGGTCTAGGGAGAAAGCCTGAGGTAAGCATAACAGTCTCTGGAGTCAGGAGTGGCCTGGCCCTACAGATGACAAGGAAGTTACCTAGGCTGTTGTATTGGGGGCATCCCCCATGAGGACAGGTTTTTTTGACACAATGCTCAAGATCTAGGGAGGAAGAGTCTGGGATGACCAAACACGCTCGTCTGGGGGGTTCTAGTGAGGCCTGACCCTGCAGGTAACAAGTATCAACAAGTTAAAATTACAACCATTTTCAGCTTTCCAGGTGGAGACCAGTAAACCTCTCCCCTGTTGGAGAGACAAGCCTCCATGTTTAAAAATTTTTAAGTAAAAATGTTTGTTTTTTTTGTTTTTGTTTTGTTTTGTTTTTGGTGTGTGTGTGTGTGTGCGTGTGTGTGCTCACACATGTACAGAGGCCAAAGGTCAGTCTCAGATATCAGCCTTAGTATCTACTGTATTTCTGAGACAGGCTCTCTCATTAGCCTTGGCACTCAATGCTTAGTCTAGGCTGGCTGGCCATCAAGCCCCAGGGAGCACCAGTCCCTGCTTCTCCAGGGCTGGGATCACAAGCGAGCGCCACCATGCCCAGCATTGTCTGTGGATTAGGAGGCTCCAACTCAAGTCCTCCTGCTTCCCAGAATCACCCTACCACCTGAGCTACCACCCCAGCCTTGAGTCTTATTTTTTAAAATAAAAAAATGAACTGTTAAAAATGCACAAGATTATGGAAAAATGTTAATCAGACAGTGTATGAAACAAAAACTAGCACAGGGAAAGGAAAATATACACATGTACACAAACACATACACACAAAGACACACACATTTTAGGGTGGGAATAGTCAGTGATATACAACTAGAAATGTGGCATATGCTTCAAAATGTAGACCAAATAGTTGTTTTGGAAATAAAGGTCTTGGTCCCCATCATCCCTTGCTTACCTGAAAAGAGGGTCCTGCTTACCTCTCTGCCAGGACTCTTTCCCTTGTTCCAATAAGGAGATCAGTTTGTTTAAGGCCCATGCACAAGAAAAGATATGGGACATGATCAGGCCATGCTGTTGAGAGACAAAAAGATTAAAAATCAGCCGTTATTATTAAAATTTAAGGTCTGAAATAGCTGGGTGAAGTCCAGTAATGCCCTGAGGGGAAGGACATTCTTTCCCCACCCACTAGAGATACAGTTGCTAGGAAACTGGCCTATCCCCCCCCCCCAGGGAGGGACACCAGATCATTAATGGTTTGGGGACCTTCCTATAGCCAATCGATTCAAAATGTAGCATTTTGACCAATAGATGCTTGCCATGCAGGAATCGCCCCTGCCTTGGGCATGCTGGGAGGGACCAGAATCTTTAAATCACCCAACTAACCTGAGCACAGGGCTCTCGGTTCTCACCGCTTCGGAGGTGAGAGGTGTGAGCCTGAGCTGCAGCTTGTAATTTGTAATAAAAAGATCCTCATGTGGTTTGCAATGGACTCAGCTCTTGGTGGTAGTCTTGTGGGGTATCGCGATTCGGGCACAACACTGTCCCAGCAATCAGACCAGTCCCCTGGTGATCAAGGAAAAGACGCCACTAAAGGAACAGAAAAAAAGGAGAAGATGAAGCCGCCTGTCTCAACTCTCCCATTCTATCCCAGCTCAAACCATTGAGGGAACAGAAAGTCAACTGCTTACTTTAATAATTTTCAATGGAGAAAGGTGTTCCCAAGGAAAGAGTCTGAATTTCACAGGGTAGTTGTCCTTACCCACCGGAAACAGGTGGCTGAAATTCTCCCACATCACTTCTTTATGTGAATTCATGAGCAGGATCCAGGTGTTCTCACTTCTCCTGAAAGAAGTGGATGGACACAACCCTGAAGGGCAGTGATCCCTGGAAAAAATAATCATTCTACAGTTGGTGCCCAAGTGCCCACCATGGGGCGCCAATATGTTTTGGAATTAACATTTAATATTAAATCATTAAGTGGCAGGTATCCTTAGCCTGCTTCTATGTAAGTAGACACAGAAACCCGTTAGATTTCTCATCAGCCTACTGCACTGGGGCTGGCAGGCACTAACCCTCTAAGCTAGCTCGTCTGCTTCCCAGCCAGAACCCCCACAAATACTTGCACATGTTTTCCATTTGGGCTGCTTCTCTCCATCACACCAGCCCTCAGTGCAAGCTCCTCCTGGCCACATGCTTCTAGTTCATGATAACCCATGGCAACCTGCTCCTTTCTTCCTCCTTCCTCCCTCCTCCTCACGGTCCTTCTCCCATCACAAAGCCTGGGAACCTTAGCTCCCACAAACCTCTCCTCTGCCTAGCTCAGGCTGTAGACAACTTTATTAGCCATCAGGGATCATTTTGGAGGCAAGGTTCACCAACGCCACTTTGGATAGTTCACCAGTGCCATTTTGGATATGGGAGAATTTGCTCATGAATAGTAAGAATCTTGGGGGGCTGAGCAATTAAGATTTGAATACATAGTAGCTCCAGGATCAACCCCAACAAGTAGGCTGTCATTTTCATAAGTCTTCTAACGTGTCTTAAATTCATGGAGGGCAGAGGATGATCTATGGGTGTGGAGCCTTACAGTACATAGGTTTGAAGGGATGGATGTACCGTGGCCAGGCCTAGTGGGAAAAGCTGTTACCCACTAAATGCTGGTCACCCCCACCTTCCTCTTGCCATCCCCACCATGTCTTAAATTTCTAATGAAAGACCCCCCGCCTCACCCTAAGTTGAACATAGCTACTGCCATTTTGTGGTACCCACACCACTGTTTTGAGAAACTCTGAAGGCTAGGTGGGGAACTGGAAAATTACTGAGAAATCCAGCTGTGCTGGCTGTGCCGCCCTTGGGATATCTGCGGTCAGGCTGCCCCAGTCAAGCTAAAAACAATTTATGTTGACCACCCTCATGGGATATCTGTGGGACTGTTCCAGCCGAGATAGGAGTCTTAAGAAAAACAACAGGTGACGCCACGGTTAGGAGTCATCATAACTGTTTTGACCACCCAGTTCCTGGTATCCTGGGGTCCCTGCCAAACTCTGACTCAAATTATGGTCTCATTTAAATGTACCAATCAGCTCCCTGTAACCATGCTTCTCGCTTCTGTCCCGGTGCTTCTGCTCCAAAACCCTATAAAAAGCCCCAGCTTTCCCCCAGAGGGCGCGCAGGTCCAAGAGACTCTGTCGCCCCCGGGTACCCGAGTACCAAATAAAGCCTCTTGCTGTTTGCATCCGAACAACTGGTCTCATTGATCCTTGGGAGGGGATCTCTCTGACGGAAGACACCCCTCGGGGGTCTTTCACTAACATGCAAAAATCATCAAATATTAATTTAAAATATTCTGCTGCTTAAAATTGTACTTCTTTTACAATTGTTATAAGAATTATTTAATGGCAGACATTTCTACACTATAGATACTAATGAATAAGCCTTTCTTTTCAGGCTTTTTGTTAAGCAAAATCCTTAACAATCTTTTGTTAAGATTGTTCCCTTCCCCATACTTTGACTACTTCATCTCTTACATTTTTCAGTTCCATTGTTGTAGCTTTCATAATAAATCTCAAGTATGGTCATACATTGCTTAGCAACAAGCACACATTCTGAAAAACATGTTTCTAGGTGGTTTCAACATAATTTAGCGTGCTTCCACAACCTAGATGGTTTACCTATTACGCGCTTGTATGGTGTAGTTTATCGTTCCTAGGCTACAAACATCATACTGTATGTTACTCTACTAAGCGAAGCGCTTTTTCAGCTCCATTTTAATTTTATGGGCAGCTTTGTACCTGAGGCTTGTCCTGGCCCAAACATTGTTATCTGGTGCACTGCTGTGCAGCCCTTCGCATGAGTTGTTCTGGTCAGTTACTGAATCTATGGGTGGGAAGCCCTCAGTCGGTGGCTGGCTGACACCAGACACAGAACTTGTGGCTGCTGTCTGGCGTTAGAGCAGTCTTGTGGGACAGAGGTTCTTCGTTTGTTCGTTCGTTTGTTTGTTTGTTTAGAAAGGTTTCCCTGAGTAACAGCCCTGGCTGTCCTGGAACTCAATTTGTAGACCAGGCTGGCCTCGAATTCACAGTCTGCCTCTGCCTCAGGAGTGCTGGGATTAAAGGCGTGTGCCACCATGCCCAGCTGGGAGAGAGGTTAACCAGTGAGTCTGTATTAACTCAGGATTGAACTGTAGGACCTCTATATGATGACTAGGAGCTGGCTATTGTTTTTGAAGTCCCATCTCACAGGAGAAATGAAGTTACCTCTTCAGCTTAGGTGGAGTGAGGAGCTCACAGACATACAAGGGAACCAGGAATATTAAGCACACAGGGTTGTTCCTTCAAGGGAAGGAATACAAATCCTGTTTTCTGCCCCGAAGGCTAGGGTGGATGTGCTTTCTAGCCTGGTAACATTTTTGCAGTTGGTGTGGCCAAAGACTTTCCTGGACCCTTTTCTGAGTCAATCTCCTTCCCCTGTCTTTATGGAAAACACCACAGGTACTTTACAAAAAGCTTGGTCCAGTCACATCTGCTCTGCATTTAGTTTACTCTGTTCCACAGAGATTCAGATATGCCTTGAACACGTGGGAATGAGTTCATCATCACAAGAACAGTTTTCACCAGACTATGCTGTGAGTATACACATCTAGAAGAAATAACCAGAGTCAGACTCCTGAAGGTTGAACCAGCACAGGCTAACTTCTTGCCTTCCGTGGCTCATCTCTCTGCTGCCCATGAAGGTCACAGAGCCCCTGCACACAGGCATTCCAAAGACATAGTAACTGAGAATTTTCCTATATCAACAATAGGCACCTATCCACAGAACTACAGAAAATAAAAAACAGTTCTTCAGACAGCTAGAGCAATCAAGGGTAGATTACCCTCTAACGGAGAAGAGCTAAAACAAGCAAGCATGGCACAGAATATACAAGTAAGTCAATAAAAACCTTTTGTTTCTTCAGTTTTTCAGCATTGGAGTTGGGTATGTTAGGCAAGCCCTTCATCACCGAGCTCTGTCCTCAGTGCTTAGAATAACAAGCTCTGAATTATACTCATACATATATAGACACCAGCTATATCTGCAGATTAGTGAGACCCCCAAAGACTTTTCCAATATCTAACTGAGAAAAGGGGAAACAATAAGGTTGTGGGATCTGACCCTTCTTTTATCAAATATACAAAGCCAGGTATAAGAACATTATCTAAATGAAAAGCTGAAATCCATAGCTTTGGGAATCAACAGGCGATAGCTGCACGTCACTGGGATACAGAGGTCTTCTTTTCAAAATATTTAAATTTTAAATTGTATATGAAGCATAAGAAATATTTTGCCTGTGTGTATGTGCACATGCCTGCTGCTGCTGGAGTCTGAAGAGAGCGTTTTGGAACTGGAGTTGTTACACACGGTTGTGAACCGCCACGTGGCGCTGGGAATCAAACCTGGGTCTGCTGCAACAGGTGTTCTTAACCCTTGAGTCATCGCACCAGCCCCGACAGTACTGAAAGCTTGACACAATGATCTGAAGAAGCTAAGAAAATGTGTGTGTTTAAACAATGGAACTTAGGAAAACCATCTGGTAACGGAGAATATTTATGATATTTTTAGTAAGATCGTAAGCTGCAAATGATGCATGGGGTGGAAACTCATTAAAATATTAATATCAGTCACTTGGTCAATTTCAACTATTCTTGCTAATTTCTGGGTCTTGAAATTTCTAAAATAATCATTTATTTACTTATTTAAAATAATAAATTTCATACTTAAAAAGAGAAAAGCTCAGCCAGCAATAGTAGAGGCAGTTTTTAGATAAGTAAACAGGATTTCATAGTAGGTCCAGCTATTCTTTTCTCCAGTGGAGACAATAGAGGGATCTATACTCAAAAAACAGATCATCAAGAGAGTATTTCCTGAGGGCTTACAGAAAGGAAACCCCACCATACCTTGGCTATTATTTGTATTTCATTGTGAATTCTTTCCCTCTTCCGGACAACTCACCCGGCAAAGGTGCACGTCTTTATTGGTCAGTTCAGAGATCAACAGCAGCCCTATCCCCATTACCCACCACGCTTAGGGTATGGAGATCAGGGAGAACGGGCATCCCGCCCAATTTCAGTGTCTAGACCTCACCTCAGAGAGAGGGAGAGAGTTCTCAAGTCAGCACCACAGAGGTGACAGAGGAGTCCACGACACGCAGGATGCCACATACATGTAGGTGACCAGCTATTTCATGGCCTCACAGAAAACCCATCAGAAGGTCTTACAAACTTTCTGATGCTGGTGCTCCCACAGGCCTCCTCCGTCCTCACCCTTCCGGTGGTCCCGGGCTGCCCTGAACAGCAACCCTACGGTTCGCTCTAGGATCTCCTCACTGCACACTGATCTAACGGTCCCGCCAGGCCAGGGCAAACGCTCGAGTCCCTGCGAGAGGCCTGACGGGCTTTCTGGGAAATGTAGTCCACGGAGGGACAGCCGCCGAGGGCCGCGGCGCCTCCCCTGGCCGTCACCGGGAAGATCGTCCCCGCCGCCGCCGCCGCCGCCGCCGCTCAGCCAGCGCGTCCCCGCGCCGCGGCGCTCCCGGCTCGCGCCCTCGGCCGCTCCTTCAAGGCACAGGAAACGCGGGCCGAGCTCTGACCGGAAGTCGGGCCGGGCCGCGGGGCCTCCTGGGACATAACGGGCGCGCGCAGCTGCCGCAGTCCTTCGCCCTGGCCGCGGGGCGCCTGCGTGTGCCTGCCGCTGCGCTTCGGGGGCCGTGGGCGGGAGGCGCCGTCCGCGCGAAGCGAGGGGGAGCCCCGAGGGGTCCGGTTGGCGCCGGCCGGGGGCTGCGGACCGACAGGGCGCGGGCGAGGTGAGCGTCAGCGTGTGTCACGCCGAGGAGCCTGAGGAGGTGTGGGTGTGGGGTGTGTCCTGGTGTGAGCTGAGGGTGGCGGAGCGCGTGGGGTTGTCCCGCGAGGCGGTTCCTGGGTTTGTGCATTTGACATAACTGGTAGCTAAGGGGGGGAAATCTGTATTTTCTAGTGCCTGTTCACCGGCCCCTCCGCCTTGCTGTCTCTTGCCTCCTCCCAACACCTCGCTAACGTTTCAGTCTTCCTTTTTTCAGTTTTCCTTTTTGTGACTGAGTTCATCATTACCTAGTGGCTTGCTAGGCTTATTTTGTTTATTTTTATCTGTCTTTATTTCTGCAATGTTGGGGTTAAACCCACCATTTAACCGTGCCAGGCAAAGCTACCGAGGAGGTAATTTCCAATCCTGAAATCCGTTTAGGAATGGCTGAAAAACAAAAACCAAAAAACAAACCATCCCTAAGCTCCGTTAGCTGGGAGCAACCGTCAGCTGGGCTTGATTCTCCAGTTCCCGCTGTTAGCAAGGTCACTGCATTTAGCTGATCCAGGCTGCGCTTCAGCTGAATCGCAGAGCGGTAGGGCGAGCTCAGATTGGTACCGTTTGTCTCTTCTGGGCCTCGGGTTTGAAAGAACCGGTTCCAAAGACGCTTTATTTTCACGGTGGATACCGGAGCACAAGGGGAGATCGTGCAAGGGCTCTGAAAACAGCCGTTTCCAAATGTGTCCGTTTTTAGCCTAAGAAAAGTTGTGTGGATAAGCTTGTGCGGGTAACTGTACATTACAGTTCGAAGACGAGAAGACAGTCATAACTCTTTGCCACACTCAGAAACATCCATCTTAATTCTGGGGGTTCCCTTTTAGTGCAAGTGTGCTTGTTTGATCATACTGCTTTCTCTCTTTAAAATTGCGTTTGTCGGGAATTTTATATTCCAAACCCTTTATGTTTCAGGTTTCTCATGAGAAGCGTATCAGCTGAGCTTTTAAACTCATTTATCCGGCTTGACTATTAATAGGTGAGTTGAATTCTGTTGTATTTATCATGTTACTGAAAAAAATGTATTGTTTACATTTACCTTGTCCCGTTCCCCCTCCCCCCTTTTTTCCCCCTCATTGGTTTGGTTTCTGTTCTTGTCTGTGCATACTTAACAAAGCTCAGAGTTATGTAAGACATTTGAATGCTTGAACACCGAGCTAGGCAGCTTCTCTTTCTGTTGCTCTTGGGTAACATAATTACTTTACATTACTTTCTCCTTTTTTAAAATTCTCAAGTTGGGTGTGGTGACACATGCCAGTGATCCTAGCATTTAGGAGGCCAAAGCAGGAGGAGTTCACAGTCAAGGTTGCTTGAGGCTAATCCAAGGTATAGTGAGAGGAAAAAAAACCAAAACCCCCAAAACTGAGGGGTGGGGTAGAATCCCAGGTCAGCAAATATATATATATATATATATATATATGGATATGTTTGTTTTTAAAACTGTGGAAAATATACAATATTAATTACATTATATTAATATTTATACATCTAATTCAGTGACATGGGACATTTGCATTTCCATGTTCATTACCCCTCACTACTCACAGCACTGCTTTTATATTAGAAAACAGAAATTGATATTCTTTAAACAATAATTGCATGTTTCCTCCTTTCTCCTAGTCCCAGCAACTACAAAATTCTAAATATTTAATTTCAGAGGACCTGTGCTGTAGTTGTCCTTTTTAACTGATTTAATTTAACATAAAGTCCTCAATGTTCTGGATTAGGAATGTCAAAATTCTTTTGCAAGCCTACATAATATGTGTGTATGGATAAATATTTTTAGTGTCTCTGAATTTATGAACACATGTATACATGTATATTGTCTGTTGCAAATGGCACTGCTATAAGCATAAGGATATAAAGAATCGGAGTCCTTGTTTTCAACCACATTGAGATTATGCACAGGAAGAGGCTTGCTTGATTTTATTGCTTACTCCATGTTTAGCTTTTTTGGCTGCTGTGCTTGTAATGGCTGCATATCTTATTATCCAACACCTATCTGTCACTGGCAAAATTAAACAGAATTCCTATCTTCATGAAGACAGTAGATAGGTACTGTAGTATAAATTATACTGCTCTTTAGCATTTGAGAATTGTGGAATAAAAAGTAAACTTGTAAAAGTGGATGGATGGCTTGTAGCGATAATGCTGGTAGTAAGGAGTCAGAGAAGGATGATAATAAGTTCAGGCTAGCCTGGATTACAGATCAGACCTTGACTTGAAAAAACAAAGTAACCATGTGAAGGCTGTTAGGAATGTATCTCAAGTACGACACCAAGATTTATTAAAACAATTTTTCTGCTTTACTAGTTCGATCATACAGAACAAAAATTTATTAACTTTTCTGTATCCTTTTTCCTCTTTACCTAGTAAAGGTAAACTAATATATTTAATAGCTATTTATATCTAGCATCCTATATATGCTATTTGTTATTTAGTTACTTATTGTCGAGACAAGAGTTCTCTGTGTAGTCCTGGCTGTACTGGACTTGCTTTGTAGACCAAGCTGGCCTTGAACTCACATAGATCCACCTGCCTGCCTCTGTCTTCCCAGAGTGCTGGGAAGGGTTATAATCTTTATTTCAAATGAAAAGTCATGAAAATCTAAACTATTGTGTTCTTTTACCTCAATTACAAGGCAATTGAGATAGAGAAATGGTAATTTCTGGATTTTTAATGCAACTCCCTTTATTCCAACGTGGGATTTCTGTGACTAAGTATTTTTCAGAACTTAGCGTATGTGCTTGTGAGATGCACACATGTCACAGTGGGCGTGTGGAGGTCAGAGGACAACTTTTGGAGTCAGTTCTTCCTTTCCTCTTTCAATGCACAGGGCTCCACGGGTAGACCTCAGGTCGTCAGGCTTATGCAGTAAGTTTTGTTGCCCAGTGATGCATCCTGCCAGGCCCTTCATTGTTTGTTTGATTCAGCATTATATCTGTCTCTGCATTGAGGCTACACTTCTGTACACAAAGATGTTTGAGCATCACTTTGTTTCTAGACTCTGGGTATCTCTGCTGATATTTAGCCTGAGGTGCTCAGTCTAGGTTTTATCCCTGAGCCTGCATGGTTTTTACATCTAATATCTCTGGCCAGTGACTCCAGAGAGAGAGTTACAAACAAGGAAATAAGTGTTGAGGCAGTGTATCACATTGTCCAAAAACATAATGTTTTAAACAACAGTAATCCATCAGGAGTTGTTGACCACCGGGGGCTGTCTGTGAGGCTAGTTATGACAACCTGTGAGAATGCATGAGGCAAGTTTCCTTTCTGGTCTGTGCCTACAGGTCCTGCTTCACAACACGAAGACACTGTAGTGTGAGTATAAAGATGCCTGGGAACTGACGTCTGTCATGGACGGAGACCTTCGGACTTGAGAGCCGCATACCCCAGAAGCTGGAGCGTCCTGGGAAGGGTGGACGCTGGACCTGCAGACTGTCTTGACCGTGCTCCGCAGAGCCAGCGAGGGCTAAGTGACATCTCAACCTTGAAGTACCAGCAACAGCTGTGCGACATGGAGCGCTTGGCCCAGATGGTGGGAAGGAGAGGTGAGGCGGCTCAGAAGGGCAGAGAGTGGGTCTGGGGGGTGCTGTGTTTTCAGGGAAAGTGGACAGCTTGGGAACGTGAAGCTCCTGTCATGGAAGTTCATGTGACGTTCTTATTGCACAGGACAGACGTGTTTTATTTTGTTACTTTACTGCTCTTTTGTATCTTTATTTTGTGCTTCTATCTCGGCCTGTGTGTAGGCTGGAGGATACTTGCAGACATTGTTTCTGTCTTAGGTTGTCAGGCCTGGAAGCAGGCACCTCACCTGCCAAGCCATCTGACTGGCTCCATTCTTTTTTAGAGAGTATATCTGAGTATATTCTAAAAGTGGTGTTATAAGCTAGAAATAGACGTTGCCTGTTTTATCCCTCCTTTTCCCTGTTCCTACCTCCCAGCAAGAGCTACTTCTAACATTCTTCCTGGGTATTCATCACCATTTTTCTGTATTGCTATTTTTTGATTTCTCTAATTTTTACATTTTCTTTAATTCATGTCAGGACTTTTCTCTTTTTTAAAAGAAATACTATATTGTTTTGTAGCCAGTAGGTTTTTTTGGACAACTTACTAACCTTAGGAAATTTCATCAGACAGCATGTGGTAAGTTTAGTTCTCCGCATACATTTCAGAGTCTCTGGAGATTGATATGGTCGTTAACATTTCTCATGGTGTTGAGGGTCAAGTTTCTAGGGGCTCTGAGACCATCTGGTTGTAAAGAACTACATTCCTTTGTCTGAAACACTGAGCAAATCTGTTTTGCTTCCTTTTCCTCAGCTTGGTGTTCCCAGGAGTCTGCACTTTGCCAGGAAGAAGAGGACGTGACCAGGCCTTGTGTACGTTCTGAATGTAATGTTCCCTCTGCGAGTTTACAGTGCATTTGTTGTGCGTTACTATAATCTACCACTAAGCTGAGATAAAATGGAGTGAAAGTGAGGGAAAAAAAATACAGATAAAAAAATGAGATCTGGGGCGGGTGGTTGAGGAAGTACAGCTGGGTTCAAAGTCAAATCTGATCTAGAGAGTCAAAGCAAATAGACATAAAATCCATTCCCTGTAGCTTGTAGTTTCTGAGGGAAAAAACCACATAAGGAAAGCAAAAGCTTTTCATTGACACTGAAACTAAAAAAGGAATTCTAAAATCATTCCATGATTGTTGTTTTAAGCTCAGTTTTTATAAGTCATTCTTGACAAAGAAGTATAAGTGGAACATGCATATATCTTCGAAATAATCCTACTCGTATGTTTTTGTTTGTCCGAGTTTGTTTTTTTCAGCTTAAGCTTTTGATAGGAAGTTGAACTAAATTATATGAATATTCTTTAGCATCTTTGTAGTTCTGATGTTTGTAGCCTTCCAGCTCTTTTTTTTTTTTTTTTTCCTTTTTTAATGGTCTTAGAAGATGCAGTCCTCTTTTGTTTGTTTTTTTAAGATAAGGTATGTAGCCTTGGAGCTGTGTAAACCAGGCTGTCCTTGAACTTACAGAGCTCCTCCACCTGCATCTGTTTCTCAAGTGCCACCATACTTTGCCAGTTTTTATTAGATTTTATTTATTTGGGAGGTGGCAGTATGTATGCCGCTGTGTAAGTGTGTGGAGGAATTGGTTGTCTCACCGTTTGGGCCCTGGGGTGGAACTGATGTCGGCATGAGGGTTGGTAGCAAATGCCTTTACTCACTGAGCCATCTCAGCGAGTTCCTGTCTTACAGTGTTATCTGTTGACTTCCACCCTTGAGTCTTTGTTTCCACACTTGAAGTTGCTCATGCCTGTATTTTGAACAGTTTTCTCTTGGCTGTCTTTTTCTTCAGCTCTCATTGTCATGGAACAGACACACCCTTTTTACTATATAATCTAAAGCAATGGTTCTCAACCTTCCTAATGCTTCGGCCCTTTAATACAGTTCCTCGAGTTATGGTGATCCCCAACCATAAAATTACTTTTGTTTTTACTTCATAACTGTAATTTTGCTACTGTTATGAGTCATAATGTAAATATCTGTGTTTTCCGATGGTCTTAGGCAACCTTTATGAAAAGGTTGTTCGACCCCAAAAGGAGTTGCAGCCCACAGGGAGAACCACTGATCTAAAGGCTCAGGAGGCTTTTCTGCTTGTTGGTGTAGTGTTTCTCTGGCCCTACACAGACTTACATTCAAACTTAGGCCAGTGACTATAAAGTACATGACCATGGATGGAGAAGTGTCTTAATTTCTTTGTGCCGTAGTTTCATCATCTAAAAGGGGGATGATAATAGGACGCATTCCATAAGAATGCCAGGATGTCAGGGGCGCCTGGTGAGTGTTCCGAAGTTGTTTGACGTTGCTTGCTCATTATATGTAGTGTCTCCACCCTGAGCTGCTCTCTGAATGCGCTGATTCCGTTCAGTACTTCAGAGTAACTTAGCAGATAGAGGAGACTGCCTGATTGGGGTTCTTGTTCAGTAGATCCCTGTACCCGCTGTGAGAAGGCATACTAGGGATTGTTTTTATGTCTGTATTTATACATGTATTTACACACATGCATCAGAAATGCTAATAAGTTTCAGAAATCAATTAAGAAATAAAAAGTTAAAGAACACAAGAAGAATTAAAGGAAATAAAGGTAGATATTGCCATGGCAGATCTTAACTGTATATGAATAGATTACATATCAGTTAGAAGAATCCTCTATAGTGCTATGTATTATAGCCTGTGACAAATTATTCCTCTATAAAACTCTGTGAATCTTAACACATAGTGAAGTCTGTGACGTAGGTATTTAATTTTTATAGATAAAGGAAGTGGAAAACAAAGGTTAAGAAGGTGGCGTGTGAACTAAACTCAGGATTCAGACTCACAGAGCCTGACTGGAGCCCACACTCTGATGGTGTACCCATGAGTGAAAAATTTGTGCCAGTGGCTACCCTATTGTCTGTCCTTTTTTTTTTGCCTTATTCCGTCTGTGTTTTATTAGGCCAAAACTCCTTAAAACTTAGGATTACTATGGATTTTCTTTATGTATGTATATAAAGGGAATTGACACAGGAAGAAATAGACTAAATTGTGCAGCACTGATTGCACTTTTGTCCAGTGAGGCTGGGGTATGTACAGCTCACGTGGAGAGTGCTCTCCCAGCATGCTCGGAGCTCTGCTTAGGTCCCAGCACTACCGAATGAACTGGGCGTGGAGGCGCGGGTGTGTTCCAGCACCTGGAATGTGGAGGCAGGATGGGCAGAATGCAAGGAATGCATCCTTGACTGCAGTCTGAGGACAGCTGTTTGCTTCCTTTCCGCCTTCCTGTCCTCAGCTTTTCCTTTTTCTCAGGGTTGCCATTTTTATTTTGCTTTTGTATGGGATTTCCTAATTACTAGAGCCACCAGGAAAGAGCAGTTTGGTTTTGTTTAACACTTTATGGTTTATATTCCAAAAGATGATCCATTTCTAAAATCTTCATTAAATGGGGAGAGCAGTACTGTGTCACAGATGAGGAAACTGGAGGCTCAAATTTGGTGTTTGTCCAAGTTACACAGTAAATTTTGAAGGCAGGATTTGGGTTTAAAGTGTCAGAACATTTAAATCCTGCTCATTTGAATAGCTTACTACCTTAAGGTTGGGTTTCAGCCAGGGATGTGTCAGTTACCCGGACATGTCCTTCCTCGGGTCCCCTAGTTAACTACTTGGACAGCTCTGCTTTGGGGTTGTTGTGGGCTGTGCAGTGAGCTCAGCTTAGTTCTGTGTGTTGTTGCTTGTGAGATTTGGATGACAGGACTGAAGCTCCTTGGGTCAGGCTCTGTGTCTCTAGACTACACAAGTCAGATTAAGTGCAAAAGCTTTTTTGAGCATTTGCTTATCTGCACTAACATTCATTCTGCCTCTTCAAATGGCTCAGACTGAGAGGGCCTGGCTAAATAAACTTTGTGACAGACTTCATTTTCTTGCTGAGATACAGTAGACCCAAGTTTTCCGTTCCTCAGAAAAAGAAACTTCAACAAAAACCGGCTCAGCCAGGACAATTGGAGATAAGGTTGTGCCTAAGTCCTGTGAGCCCCTAAGTCCTGATCAAAGTCATGTCACCTCCATAGGCACCCACCAGTTTGGGCTGGTTTGAATCAGTTTAGAGAGCCCCCACCCCCATCAATCTAGCCAACCCTAGCCAATCATCAATGCACTTGTACCCATGCTTTTGACCTGTGCAATCAAAATAAAGATGACTTAACTGTGCCTGAGATTCCCCTAGTTGACTTTATTAGAGCTTTTTGCCCATTGAAAGAATCAGACTAACTTTGTAACCTATGTTTCTTTAATTGCCTTATAACTTATATTTTCAAGTTTTAGGCCCATGTTAATTAAAGCCTCTTAGTGCTTCTCCAGAGAGCCAAGGAATATAAAAGTTCCTGACATTAGCCATCTGTAAGGGCAGAGATAAGGAAGGAAACAAGCAGAGATCTCTACTAAATGGAGAGAAAATCACCGGCTGGAGCCGGTGAGATGAGCTTTGTTTGGAAACTGGGCCAAATGGCCCCAATCCTTCTCCTGACCTTTGATCCAAAGCCTGTAACCCCCACTCCTCAGAACAGACACGGGATGAGTTAATCACTCTCCCACGTTTAACTGTGGCTATATCTCATATGGCAGGAAATTGAAGATCAGATATTTATGACAGGGCTGACCAAACCTAAGGGTGCCTAGAACCAACCAATTATTTTAAAGGTTAAATACCACATCCGATCATGAATTGCCAAGAAGGCAACCCTCAGAATTCCCTGAGCCTTGTCTTTTAAAAACCAAAGGTCTTTTAAAAACCAAAGGTCTTTGTCTCCCGGTGCCACTCCTAGCTGACCAGCAGGGGTGACCCCATTGTGCAATGGTCAGAATGAACCTCTTGCGATTTTGCATCGATGGATGATTAGTTTCCTGAGTTCTCTTCATACCTTCTTATATTTAGGCTCTTGCTGGGCCTAATACCCATCTGGGGGTTGCCATTTTGCCTGGATGTGATCCCTGAACGCTGGACCTCTGCAGAATAAACATTTGGGGTTGCTCTTTCAGCTTCTGGGCCCTAACAGGACAAGCCCACGTTAGTGGGTGGCATGTTAATATAAGCAGAGTGTGAATTCGTGTTGAGTAGTCAGTTCTTCACAGCAACAGAAAATTGGTGTTTGCAGTCCAGAGAGTGAACCCAAGTCCTCATACATTCTATGAAGATACATCCCAGCTCATGAGATTATTTTATGTTAAGATTTAAAGAATCCTAAACATAACAGGGTGTGATGGCACACATCCTTTAATCCCACACCTCAAGAGGCAGAGGCAGGCCCATCTCTGAGTTCAAGGCCAGCCTGGTCTACAAAGCTAGTCCAGGACACCCAGGGCTACACAAAAAACCAAAAGTGAATTAATTGAGTAATTAATTTATTAATTAAGAATCCTAAACATAGAAAATGTAATTTCATAACTTAAAAAAGAATTTTGATTTACAAGTCACATGTCATAAATTACCTCAGCATTTTTGATTGTATTCATCGCCAGTACCATATTGTAAGAACATTTTTATTACCCTAAAAAGAAACCCTGTATTTATTAACTCTTCCTTCCCATTTCCTCCCAAGGCTCCAGTGTTGGCGAGCATTAAGTACACTTTCTATGTAGAGCTGTGCGCCTGTTACAACTTTTCATATAGATAGATTCATGTAACACATTACACAGTGTTTTCAAGGCTCATTTGTGTTGTGGCTTATATCAGCATTGGTATTTCTTTTCTTTTTTTTTTTAAGATTTATTTATTATTTATACAACATTCTGCCTGCACACCAGATCTTACTACAGATGGTTCTGAGCCACCATGTGGTTGACTGGGAATTGAACTCAGGACCTTCAGAAGAACAGCAAGTATTCTTAACCTCTGAGCCATCTCTCCAGCCCCCTGGTATTTCTTTTTATGTGTGTTTGTATACACATATTCAGAGCGGGCGTGTTGGCATGTGTCTGTAGAGAGCAGAGGGACACCAGATGCTCAGTGCTTTCTACCATTTTTCTCTGTTTTTTTCCATGTCGTTGAAGGTGGCCTTAAACTCACAGAATACGCCCACCTCTTCCAAGTGTTGGGATTAAAGGGATTAAAGATGCTCAGCATCTCACTTTATTTTTGAGACAGAGTTAAGCCTCTCAGTTAACCCTGGGACTCTCCAAATTTAACTTGACTCCCTGGCCAGCAACCCCCGGGATCCTTTCACCTCTGCTTCCCTAGTTCTGGGATTACTGGATTTTTACATGGGCTCTGGGGATCCAAACTCAGTTTCCCATGCTTGCAATCTGAGCCGTTTTCATAGTCCCTGGTACTTGATTTTTTTTCAAGTTCTAATTACTAGGTACCGGGAGACATCTCAGTGGATAGAGCACTTGCCATTGAAATGTGAGGACCAGGGTTCAGATCTGTACATAGAGAAGCTGGACAGGCCCGGTGGGCACGCATAAGTCTAGCACTCTGGGAGCAGAGACCAGGCATCCCAGGAGCAAGTTGGCTAGCTAGGCTGGCTGACGTCAGTGAGTTGTGCTCAGCAAGTGAGAAGACACCAGCCGGCACCTTTGGCATTCATGTGCACACACATGTACACCCACATACATATGACACCTACTCATATACCACACACACTCTCTCTTGTCTGTACTAAAAGTTCCCAGTACTCCACTGTGTGTTTATGTGACATGTAATCTGTTGAATACTAGACATTTGAGTGATTTGCATCTCCGTTGCAGCGATACGGTCTCACTATGTAGCCCAGACTGGCCTGAATTTACTTGGACTGCCCCTGTTCAGCCTTGCAAATGTTGGGATAGTAGGCACTTGCCACCAGTTTTGGCTGCTCTCGCATTTTGACTATTGTGTAATCCTGCTAAGAATGTTTGACTACAAGTTTTTACATGAACATATCTTCATTTTTCTCGTGTGTGTCTAGGAATGGAATTGCTGAGTTGTATATTTATGCTTTTACAGAACCATTCCTTTATTATTCAAAATACTTGGCCTATTTGCCATCCCCCTGTAGTTAGGAGGGGTGGAGGGTCTCTGTCCTCATCAGCACCTGTGGTTTCTTTCTTTTGACTATAGCTGTTCTGCAGCATATGAAGTATGTGCTGTTTAGAGCCATTGCCCGCATTTAGTGGTTTGTCTTTTGTGTGGGATGGTTGAGGGGGGTGAGACAGTGTATCTGTTATGTGGCTCTGGCTGTTCTGGAACTCAGGATGTAGACCAGACTGAGCTCGAACTCAGAGATCCACCTGTCTCAGCCTCATACTGGGATTGAAGGCAAGCGCCTCCTCTCTCTCTCTTTTGTTTTTTTTTTTAAATTACATTTATTCTCTGGGCATGGTGATGCACACCTTTAATCCTAGTAGTCAGGAGGCAGAGGCAGGAGATCTCTGTGAGTTCAAGCCCAGTTGTCCTGTGATGTATAGGAAGACCCTGTCTCAAAACAAACAACAGATTGTGCCTGCTCATTGGACTTTGAATGGATATGTGCCAGGACATAAATGTGGAAGCCAGAAGGCAGCTGGAGTTGGTTCTTCCCTTCTAGCCTGTGGGTCCTGGGGATTGAACTAGGTTGCTAGTCTTGGCTGCAAGCACCCTTATCCCTGAGCTATCTTGCTGGCCCAGTTTGCCTTTTTAGAATTTGTAATTTTTTAGTTTACTATGTGTGTGAGAGCGGGGTGAGTGGATGAACGCGTTCATGCCAAAGGGAGCACCAAGAGCTGACGGGACGACTTTAGGATTGGTTCTTGGCTTCCGTGTGCGGAGGCGGGGTCTCTTGCTTCTGCTACTGTGCTGTGGACTCCAGGGCAGCAGTCCCACAAAGCTTCCCGTGGATTCTCCTGTCTCCTGTCTTGGCACAGGAGTGCCACCACAAACAGCTTTACATGGGTTCTAGAATTCATACTCAGGTTAGCAGGCCTGCTCAGCAATCTCCCCACTCCTAACTGATTTTCTTTTTATTAAATTTGCAAGAGTTTTTTTCATACTTTGTGCAAGAGAACATTGCTTAGTCCAACCTCTTGGTTTCATTAGGCTGCAGTGGATGAAGGATTGTCTTGAGGCACACATTAAACACACAAACACTGAGGAAAACTCAAAAAAGTGTGTAGGACTTTATAATTATAATGTACTAGAATTATAATTATAAAAATTATGCAAGACATTTCTTTAGTTATGTTATTGTTCTCACCAGTGCCTCCAGGGAAAGTGGCAGGTAGACACCAGCACCTCAGCTGGGTCAGGCCATTCCCTGCTGAAGCTGCTGTCCAGCCCATTGTCCAAATTCACTTGGGTGTGGCCTGCTGAGACAAATTGGCTTTACAGATTCCCCTTGGACTTTCAAAGCTAAGTAACTTTCTCCCCGAGTTGCTTAATGAATTCACCCTTAGTAAATTTTCTTTACTTTTTCTTTGTCTACTAAGCGTGCTGCCATGTAATTAATTAGCTTTTACAGTGGAATCTGAGATAAAACTTTGACATTGTTTATTTATTGGTGCACAGAAGCCACAGTGCTCCTGTGGAAGTTACAGGACAACTTTTGGAGCCAGTTTGCTCTTTCCACTGTGGGATTATGGGGCTTGAACTCTGGTCATTAAATTTGTGTGGCAAAAGCCTGCTTACCCATCTTCCCAGTTCCGAGTTGTAACATTTTAAAAAATGTTGAAAAGTCGGACTCTTTTCCCTGGGACTATTTTCATCTTGGGACACAGTTCTTAAAACTGTGGAATTTAGCTGCATGTTTTGCATATATAATACCTTTTATATAATGCCTTCTTAAATTACAGTCTTTGCACTTACACATATTTCCTACAAATTAATACAAATGCCTATTTCCATCAACAAAAAAAGTCGTATATCACTTTTTATTGGACAGTCTTGCGTCACCTATAGTGTTTTTGTTGGGGGTTTTGTAGTTTTGAGATGTTGTAGAAACCATGTTGGAATTTAAAGAAAGAAAGAAAAAAAAAAAACTATTTACTTTCATTATATAAATTAATTGACAGGAAAGTAAAAAGCAGGATTTGTACCCTTCTACCTCTCAGCCATGTAGAGGTTTGAGGCCAGCCTGGAGCCCATGAGAGCCTTTCTAAACAAACCAAAAATGATTCATCGTTCTGTCCTTCTTTTGCATGGTCTCTTTAAATTCAGTCTTGATGAATGTTTAATTTATTGAAAGCATTATGGTATTAAGTTTTTATAAATTAAGGTATATAATATATGTAAGTATACACATAGCCTTTTAAAGTATAAGATTAATTTGTTTTTGTGTTATCAGTTCTTAAATATGAAGTTTTTTTCTTTAATATTTTATTTATATATCTGAGTGGTTTACCTGAATGTATGTCTTTGTATCACCATGTAGTTCTGGGAATCGAACCTGAATCCTCTAAAGCTCAGTCAGTGCTCTTAACTACTGAGCCATTTCTTCAGCCCTAGCTGAAGCATTTTGGTTTCTTGTTTGTTTGTTTTGTAGTGATTCCCTCATTCCTCCTCATCCTTTTTTTTTTCTTTTTGGAGACCAGGTTTCTCTATATTGTCCAGGCTAGTCATCATCTTGGCTTCGCATGTACTAGAGAGATAGGCCAAATCTTAAATAGTTCTTGTGAATATTTGATGTGTTTGGTTAGTTCAGAATTGGCCACAGCAACAAGAGTGTTTCATGTTTGTACTTGTGATGCAGTGATTCTTCAGACAATTGCACCAAAAGCTAGTTTTTCACGTCTGGTTTCATCATTACTCTTTGTCCTGGCTGTCGCATCAGTCTTCTCTGTCGGGTTAGGATGATGTGCCACAGTGCTTAGCCTTTGACTGTTTGGTCTCTTTTCTATGAATTCTTGTCATGGATGAATTCACGTTTCCCATGAAACTCCAGCAGTAGAAAGGGTTTCAGGTCAAGGAGTTTTTATGTGTCCAATAGTCTGTGTTAAATTGGGTTCTTTGTGTCATTTGAAGACCAGTCCTGCTGATTTGACAAGAAGGTATAGATAGCATGATGGGTAAAAGCCTGTAGCAGTGCAGCCACAGTGCCGGAGCTAGAATCCTGCATTGCCTCACGTATGTTCAATACTCAGCAGACAATAGGAACTCCAGTACAGTATTGATGATAGGCAATGCAGTGTCTCTTGGCATGGTGACTTTGTTTGTTTTTGAGACAGTTTTGTTGTATAGCTCTGGTTGGCCTGGAACTCACAGAGAGCCACCTGCCTCTGCTTCCTGAGAGCTGGGATTAAAGGTGTACAGTGTCACACCCAGAGGCATGTTAACTTTAACATTTCCTAACAAGGCAGGAGTACTGTAGCGAAAAGTAATGTCCCTCCATCACAGGGCTGTCGCAGGCCAGGCGAGTGCCACTGCCACCTGAGAGACTTTAAACAATTTAACAGCAAGAACTAGTTGTCAGTTCACATGCTTTTCCAGAAAGACTTCATTTGTTGTCATTTCCATTATGCTATTACCATGATATTAATTCTAGTATGTTGATTATAAATAAAAACTTGCATCTTTCTTTGATATTTAACTTGGTCCTCTTTAGCCTTGTTTCTACCTGTATTACATGTTCTCTTTAACCATTTACACTTGCTGGCCATGGCCTTATCTTCCAGTTTTAGGTTGCTGACTCACAAATTCTCTTCTCCTTCCTTCATATGTCTGAATGCTGGATGTTTGATCTGGAAGTCTTTCCTTTTTCAAATACCTGCCTTTCCTGCCTGCCTCTTTCTCTATTCAGCCCTGTTCCCTTTCTCACCCATTGGCGGAATCCTAACTACCTGTCAGTCTTGTCCATCTGTTTCATCCCTGTCAGAGTAAGTCATCAACCACAGCCATCAGCTGCTAATAATAGAGGATGAAGGAATGCTTGCTGACTGAGTGATTCACATACTTTCATGGGGTATTTTCACTCTCATGAATTACCCGCTCTATCCTGTGAAACCTGGCAAATATGAAAACTTCGAAAGTAATTTTTAACATGCTTTGTTGGTTACTAGCTAAATGAGTTCTTAGTGATTTTGATCATAGCCTTAATTAATTTAATTAATTAATTAATTTGATTTTTCCAGACAGGATTTTACTGTGTTGCCCTAATTGTCCTGGAACTTGCTTTGTAGACCGGGCTGGGCTCAAACTCACAGAGAGATCCATCAGTCTCTGCCTCCCGAGTGCTGGGATTACAGATGCGTGCCATTATGCCTGGCTCACAGGCCCTGATCTCATGACTAATTTTGGGATTTTTTTTTTTTTTAATAGAAAACAGTGACATGGCAGGATGTGGCTGTGGACCTCACCTGGGAAGAATGGCAGCAAATGAAGCCTACTCAGAGGAGCTTGTATCGAGATGTGATGCTGGAGACGTACAGCAACCTAGTGACAGCGGGTGAGGAGAGCTTTCCAGTTACACAGCATTCCTCGTTATTCCCGAAGTGTGTGGAGACTAGTTTGCTGGATGAGCCTCGCCTTCCCTCATGATGGCATCTGCTCCAGCCTTGAGCGTAGATACTAATTATTTGTGTCATGGTGCACGCTCCTTGACTCTCCGTCCTAAGTCCTCAAGACCCCATCAGTCAGCCCCAGTCTGTTCAGTTGTCTCCAGCATTAACATGCAAGCTCTTTCCTGTTTCCTGCAATAGGTTGTCAAGTCACCAAACCAGATGTGATCTTCAAGTTGGAACAGGAAGAGGAGCCATGGGTGCTGGAGGAAGAAATGTTTTGGAGACGCTCTCCAGGTGAGTAAGTGAGAAGTAGGTCTTAGTGAGAAAAGCACGTGACGGTTGTTGAGTGAAGGGTTGCTTCCATCTCGAATTCCCAGGGCTGTTAAAGGCCCTAGTCTTCTGATTGACAGGTGCGTGTGTGAGGTGCCAGTTGTGAGTGTGTGACATTTCTGTTGTAGGAATGACTGCCCTCTTGGAGTTGTGTTCTCTTTCTTTTCATTTTGGAAGGGCAGTAACTCCCGGTGGTCTCGGGGTGCCCACCTTCCAGTGTGTTCACACTTACTTTATGATCACTGTACCTTGATATGGTCTTTGCACCCTCCTTACCTCGTGTTCAGTTTATTGTGTTGACAGTCTGCATTTTGTGGAGTGTGGTGTTTTAAAGCCAGCTTTACTCATGCGTGGGTCTCCTTAGTTGCTGGCTTCCCTGCGCTTTGAAGCTCTCCAGCCTGTGTTTTATAGCGAGTCGCACCTTGTATTGTACGTTGCAACTCTCACATAGCCCGTGGTTTCGGAGCTTAACCTCCAGCCATAGAAATTCTCTGGTGTCCTCTTCGTGCTTACCCACATCTTCCCTTTAATACTTTGAAAACCGAGCATATGCCCACAAGGTTAAAAAATGCAAACCATCCAAAAAATAGGCTTTAAAAGTGTGCTTTTCTCCTTCACACTTGTCTTTTTCTTTCTGCAGTTGGATTTACTTCTCTTTTTTTTTCAGAGCTCTCCTGTTTGTTTTGCCAAATGTATTTTAGATTTAACTGTCTTATTTGGAGAAAACCAGAATGTTTCCTTAGGAGTATGCTGGGTGTATGCATTAACTTTAGCAACTGACAAATTTTTTTGTTTGTTTGTTTAATCTACTTTGAAAAATACAACTTTCCAAGTTTTCTTTTGTGGATTTTGTATATTGTTTATTAAGTTTACCTGAGCATTAGACATGAAAGAAAAACAAGTTCTTTAAGAATTGAAAACAGGGGCTGGAGACGTGGCCCAGTGGTTAAGAACACTTGCTGTTCTTCCAGAGGACCTGAGTTTGCTTCCAGCACACTCTTGGCAGCTCAGACTGTCTGTGCCTCCAGTTTGAGGGGATCTGATACTTTCTTCTAGCCTCATGGGGACTGCATGCACATGGTACACTTACATACATACAAGCAAAACACAAAATAAGTAAATAGTATGAGATATAAAAAAAATCTGGAAGAATTGAAAAGGAAAGTGTAAAGCCATTGAAGTTACAGGTGTTGGGATTACACCCCTGGAAGATGCTAGAACCAACTGGGAATGTGCGAGCACCCAGTGAAGTGCTAGAGATGCCAGTGACACGTAAAACCCATGGCTTTCGTGACCGCTTCACAAGTAAGGACATGCGCTTTCGTGCGCTTTCTTCACAAGTAAAGAAAGCGCAAAGGTAAAATACTGTTTGAGGTCTGGGCATGTAACAGTGTACAAAACAAACTCTGCATCTTTGGAGCTTGGATTTTACTCAGGTTTTGTTTGTGTTGCTTGGATGGGTCTTTGGTTTCTCTGTTTTAATTGGTCTCTGGTGAGTCTCATGCCGTCCTTGAAATCCTTCAACTGTTGATCTGTCTGCCTCTACCTCTCAAGTACTGAGTTTATGTGGTGCTGAAGATCATGGGCTGGGCAAGCACCCCACCAACCAAGCTAGATCCCAGTCCGTAATTTATTTTGTGTGTAATAAAATAGGAAGCCAGGCATGGTGGCATACCTTTAATTCTGTCACTTGGAGAGTCTCTGTGAGATCCAGGACAGCCTGGTCTACAGCCAGGGCTGATACACAGAGAAACCCTGTCAAAAAAAAAAAAAAAAAAAAAAAAAAGGAAAGAAAGAAACTGAAAATACCTTTAGGTACTAGAAAAATGGCTTAGCAGTTAACAGCACTTGCTGCCTTGCATAGGGAGGACCTAGGCTTAGTTTCCAGCACCCACAGGAGGCTGATCACAACCACTGTAACTTTAGTTCCAGGGAATTCTGAAATCCTCTTCTAGTTTCTTGGGTACCAAATGCACATGGTACCCATACATACACTCCAATGCATATGAAAGAAATTAAAAATCTTTCTAAATTATGTTTGACAAGATTGGCTAAGTGTAAAATTCTTATGCCATATTTTCTTTCCCAAAGCCTTGCTGCGGATAGTTTCTGCTGAGCTTTAGGCGGCTCCATGTTATTTTCCACTTTTAAAGATTGTAGGAAAGGAAGACTGGTTGTCTCTCCTTGTATGTTGTCCACACAAGTAAATTAGGGGTTTACAGGCTGGGGGTGGCTTTGTTGTATCTGTTTAAAGCTTTAGAAATGTTGCCAGTGTCATCACTATTTCTTTTAGACTCGGGTTCTGTTCTTCCTTCTGTACATTTGTTTGTTTTGTTTCCAGTGTTAGGAATCAAACCCACTTTCCCCAACTCTGTATTCTAAGCAGGTGTTCTACCACCAAACAGCTCCCTCAGCCCAAAGATTCAGGTTTTTGCTTTTTATACTATCATTGAGATTTGATAGCAGTCCTTTTTGATCATCAGTTTTTATCTTTTAACCAAGGTCTTTTCTCCTGGACCCACTACAAGATGGGAAAAAAAAGTTCTAAGCTAATAGGAAATCTTTGTGCCTTATACTGACCAAGTTCAAAACTGGTCACTGTCGCAAGCTGAAGGAACCATCATTTTCACAATTCCTTTGTATCCAGACCCTCCCACCCTCCTATGCCAGTAGTATGCTATGCAGAATGAAGTTGATTTGTGTCTGATTACTCAAGGTGTTCCTCCCTTGAGGAACTTGCCGTTTGTCCAAGTGAAGTCTGCTGGGTTCCTTCCACCATGGCAATACACCTGGATCCCAGAGCTGAAAATGAGTGTCTACATTTTGCACTATTATGTTGCCCTATAAATCTCATAGAAATGAGTCTTGATCTCTACCTTAACCAACCCATTTTCATTCTTTCCTTTATTCTGGAGTTAAAGTTTCATTGAAGATGTATTTTTTATTCTGTTCTTTGTCCTTGTAGGGTAGAAGGGAGACATGTCTAATAACACCCTCCTGAAACAGGAGAGCTCTGTTGTATGGAGCCCATAAACCACCTTTCTTGGAAATAGCTTTCTTCTTTGTTGTATTGTTTTTTTTTGTTGTTGTTGTTGTTTTTTTCAGTTCCCACTCATTGTTTATTTCTTCTTGCTTCATGACTTTTATGTAACTCGTTTTCTCAACTCTCCCTGGACTTCTGGGACCAGGCCGATCAGAACTTTTCCAGAGGCCCTGTTGAAAGGAAAGGGGGAACATGCTTTCCTGTGTCCTTGCCATGGGCGGACTTGGTTGGCAAGGGCTAGGCCCAGGGCCTCAAGAGAACCAGGGTTTCAGTTCTTGGGGAAAGGCTGTGCTTACCAGTCCCAAGGCCACTTGTGTGCTTGACCTGTGACTTGCCTGAGATATCCTGTGTTCCTTTGATGAGCGAGCAGCATGGCTTGATAAGCTTCCTGCTGACCTCATCCCCTGTGTCACAGCTTCCCTCTGTCTTTGTCCTGTTCTCACTGCGCACAGTGGATGAGAGGCTGCACTGATGCTGGCATGGTCACCCTGTGCAGTCCTCCTCACTCCAACTTTGTGTCTTTATGTGCTCATCCCTGTCCTCCCCTGGACACCTCACCATTCAGGACCCCCATTTCTGCAGGTTTAGGTCATTGAAGATCTCCCCTAAACAACCGTAAATTACATGTGGACTCTTTTCCTTTTGTGTGCCTTCATCATATAGCTGTGTTTGATGCTCAGCTCTAGAAACAACAGTGTGGGAAGGTGTTATCTTTAATGTCTCCAGAATTGTAGAAATGTCTTTTCCTTTAATTTGAGGTCTCTGATCTATCTAGAATCAAGTTTTTTAACGTTGAGCTCAGTTCCCAGTAAGTGTTTTCCTACTTGCCCATCTGCATCCACCAGAGTGATTTGAATGTGAAAACTTATATGTTTTCACACTTTGGCATCCGTACTTAAACTATTAACCCATCAAGAGGAAGCCTGTGTCTTGTTTTCTTAGTTGATTCATGAGTTGGTTGACACAGAGCTATACTAATAGTTTTTGATTAGATTGTAGTTCGGACAACCTCATCTTCAGATGTTTTCATAATTGTTACTGTATGAAAACTGATGAGCTTTTGGCATATAAAATGAACAGACTTACTAGGTCTGTATGATAGTTCACGTGGGCAAAAAGAACGTGGGTTTTGTGTCTCTTGTTCTAATGGAGATATTATTTTCCTTTTATATAGTTTATTTCAGTATGTGTATATGAGTTTGTGTGTGTGAGTGTGAAGGATAGGACAATATCATCCTCAGAAATGCCATTTATTTCCTTTAAGGCAGACCCTCTCACTGACCTGGAACTCACCAGTAAGGCTAACTTGGCTGGCCCCTGAGCTAAGGGGATCCTCCTATTTCCATGTGAGTGTTGGGGATTGAACTCAGGTCCTCCTGTTTGCAAGACAAGCACTTTACCAACTGAGCTATCTCCTCAGCCAGATTTCTTTGTTTTTTAATAAACATTTTTAGTTTTTCTCCAAATTAATACATGCACTTGTTTTACAAAGTCAATAGAAATGCAAATCTTATACTGATAACCCACTCTAACCTTATCTTTTCCCTCCCTTACGGAAATTATTAAAAAAAATTTTTTAAGGCAATACAGATTTTTATGCTTTTTTTAAGGAGTAGACTGTACTGGTTAAATCAGAACCAGGAAGTTTTGTTGAATGTCCCGAAAACCAGTATCTATAGGTCTTTTATTGTTAAACTTTCTCATGTCCTACCCTGGAGGCATATGCAAAACAACCTTTAGGACCGTAAGTAATAAAAGGACTGAAGGTTTCACGGTGCTGTATAAACATTCATAGAATTCCTATGTTTTTGTTAACCTGAGCCCTTCTGTATCTGCTGCTTCTACATCTGGAGCCTCTTTGGCTCATTCTCCTCGGAATAAACCTTTTTCTTGTTTGTGTTGCGGAGATTCAGCCATTTTCCTGTACAGATTGCTAAGTGGTGGTGTAGTCAAGGTCCAGTTATGGCAAAGAAAATATACCAGCTGCTGTTTCAAGACTTTATGTGAGGTTAGTAAATGGCTCACAAAATTAGGAATAGGACTAAGGAGATCATGCTTTTTAAGTTTCTAGAAATGAGTCACAAAGATGTGAGCTACTGAGGAAATTATTGCTTGAAAAATTATCAACAAAGTACTTGGGGTTGAACTAGAGAAATGTTTTCTAACTACGAGTGCTTGCTTCCTCCTTTTAATCTAAGGAAAAAGGCACTGTTCCTCATTTAGCTCTGAATCTAATGTTTATCTATGTGGGTGGCAGTTTTGGAAATCTCATGCAAACCCTGTGTTCAGTTGTATTTAGGAAAGGTATTTTGAACTGTCTCATCCTTTATAAGATGGGGAAACATCTTGTGGTTAGAAGAGATATTATTAAACTTAGCAGATCCATATTGTCTGCCTCAAAGTGTCTGATTGCTCCCTATTCAGATTTTAAAATCTCGTGGTTTTAGTGCCAGTTTTATACTATCCTAAAATAATAATAATAAACAATTTGTTTTGTTTTTAATTCACTGGGGCAGATAACAAGGAGTATGGTAACTAAATCATAAGCAAAAGTATTATTTAATTTTGTTGGCTAGCAAGATGGTTCAGGCACTCAAGCCTGACAACTTGAATCCAATCTCTGGGATCCACATTGTGGAAGTAAAGAACTGACTCCTGCAAGTTGTCCCCTGACTTCCACACGTACTGCACAGGTGCCCTCCTTTCTCAAATAAACAAACAAACAAACAAATAAAGTAGTAAAGATTTATTTAAGAATATTTTAATTTTGCAAAGACTTCTGGGTTATCTTTAAAGTAGGTGTATCGTCTTCATCCCCAGCAGCAGTGTCTGAGAGTCTCTGTCGCAGTCCTTGTCTACGTCTGGCAGGGTCCGAGATTTTGGTTACACTAATGGCTGCTTAGTGGTGTCTCTTTGATGTTTTAAAAAAGCTTTACAGTGAATTACATACTGGCTTACAATTTTGAACATGGTTGCATATGCTTAGCTACCATGTCTGAGTAGTTTCTTTTGTTGATTTGTTTTTCTGGATGCTTTGTGGCAGGTAGGGGAGTTGTTTGGGGGATACCGTGATCTCAGGTGTACCCTGGCTGTTGTTGAGCTTCCAATCTTTCCGCTTCAGCCTCCAAGTGGAAAATCACAGGCATGCACAGCCACAGTTTGGTCGGGATTTTGTTTTTGTCTTCGTTTTTCTGTATAGGATCTCTCTATGTAACCCAGGTTGTCCTAGGACTAGTTCTGTAGACCAGGCTGGTCTTGAACTCACAAAGATCCACCTGTCTCTGCCTCCTGAGGTGCTGGGATTAAAGGTGTGCACCACAACCTCCTAGCTTGTTTTTAATATAAAATTTTATGTCTTTTGTCTGTATTATGTGATAACCCTTTCTCATTTGTGCCATGTGCAAGTCTGTGGCTTATCTTCTCACTCTGACTGGCTTTTATGAAGCAGACATTTAGAAATTTTAATGAAGTTCTTTTATTTTTTTTTTTAATTGATCAGGCCTTTGTTCTTATCACTCCTTCTCTGTCCCATCACCATGACCCAGACCTTGTCCCGTGTTATCTTCTAGTTTTACAGTTCTGTGCCTTACACTTAGCGCTGTGGTTTTTACTTTCTGGGCCAAGTGTAAGGTTTGTCTCTAGATTGGTTTATCTGGTGGAGTTGTTGTAGCACTGTTGGTTAAAAAGACTGTCTTTGGGGGCTGGAG
The DNA here is from genome assembly GCA_010120015.1 of Rhombomys opimus. Taxonomy (NCBI): domain Eukaryota; kingdom Metazoa; phylum Chordata; class Mammalia; order Rodentia; family Muridae; genus Rhombomys; species Rhombomys opimus. Next base: position 1,748,263 of record REGO01000034.1, read on the forward strand.
AGGTGGCTCAGAGGTTAAGATGTCTGCTCTTCCAGAGGTCCTGAGTTCAATTCCCAGCAACCACATGGTGGCTCACAACCATCTATAATGAGATCTGGTGCCCTCTTGTGGGCCTATAGGCATACATGGAGGCAGAACATTGTATATATAATAAATAAATAAAATTTAAAAAAAAAATGCTTTAAAAAAAAAAAAAAAATTAAAAAAAAAAAAAAAAAAAAAAGACTGTCTTTGCCCTGTTGTATTACTTTTTTTGCTCTTTTGTCAAAGACCAGCGACTATATTTATTTGAGGCTGTTTGTGTGTTGTTTATTCTGTTCCATTGTTCTGTTTGTCCTTTCTTCTTCTACCTACCGGACTATGTGGTTGCTAGATAAGTCTTGACATCAGGGGCTGTCAGCATCCACCATTATTTTCTTTTTTCTGTAATATCTGTTCTCTTTTCTGGGTGTTTTACCTCCATATGAATGTCAGACTCAGTTTGTACACAGAGTAAAGTGCAAGCTGAGATTGCGTTGAACCTGTGAATCAAGTAAGAAATAAGCAAAGCTTCTGATTAACAGAAGTGAGCTACAGGCATCCATATCTTCGATGCCTTCGTCTCCCAAGCCTGCCTGATGCTGTCACGCTCTAGCTAGGACTTTACAACAAGAACTATTTTAAGGAAGAATTCAGTGAGGAGGATGTGATTTCAACAGCTGGTCCCAGTTACTGAGGAGCCCGCCACAGACCACCCTATGGAATCAAATGATTCCTCAAGCATAGGCCTCAACCACCAGTTCCCCTTGTGCTGACTTCTGAGCAAATCGAACCCTCAAGAAAATCCAGACAACAGACTCCTCTGCCTACCACCCTGCCTCCTAACAAGGACGTGGCCCAGAACACTCTTGGTGAGTGGTGTCCTTATCATAACTTGTACGGATGGCAGCAAAGTTGAGGTTTATTTGAGACTCCAGAGACATTCATATTCTAAACAAATAGGTCATATTTCTAACACATATCTTGAGGCCAGAATGAAGCTGGTTCCCAAGAAATCCAAGATAGCCACCAGTGGACTCAGGTCTCAAGAAAACTGTAAGAGTGGGAAGTAAAAGGAGAGAGCAGTATGGTGAAAGTTGTAACTTCAGCTCAAGGAGTTCATGTCTGCCACTGGGGTAGACAGTGATGAAAGCTGTTAGAGTGAAGGCAGTGAGTCACTGTCCTCTTCCCACTTCTAAAGGGGCCTTTCTGTCAGAAGACTTTGGATGCAGATGGTGCCTTGTCCATGGCACACACCTCCCTGCAAACAGGAAAGCCCAGGTTCACCTGCAATTTCACACTGGTCATACCTGCATTCCAGACACTCCACAGTAGATGATTTCTCTCTTCCTGTTACCAGCCTGTATTTCCCAACCCCAGGAGAGGAAGAGAATATGCTATATCCTGAATGTGTTCAAAGCAGTAAGAAGATGATAAGAAACAAGAACAGAATGAGAAACCGTGCTGAGAGCTACAATATGCTACCCCCAAATATGCTGCCTTAGACAGCATCAAGGCTTTATACTGATCTGAAGGGAATGAAGCAAAGAGAAGCATTCTGTGTGCCCTATAAAGGCTAAAAATACTGGACATCAGTCCTCAGAAGTCCCTCTTCCTGTCTCTGCCAGAATAGTGGATGGTCTACATACAAATTGGCATCCATCTGTAACACCCTTCTGAATCCTAACATCTTTGGCATCTCCTGGTGACCTTGTGTTGGGCTTGGTAAATGTTTAGCTAGCTAAGAAATGATTTTGTTAAAAAAAAAAAAATTTAAGAACTAACCTGCTGAGTGTTGGGTCTTCTTGTTTTCAGCATACTCTGTCCATTTGTTCATTTTAGAAGTCAAGAGTTTTGTGCTTTTCCCATTACAGATCTTGTGCATATGTTATTAGATTTGTATTTATTTTGTTTTGAGGAGTACTTATAAATAGTGATGTATTCTTCATTTCAAACTCCACTTGTTCATTCCTGATCAGCAGCTCAGTTTCACATGTTCACTTTGTGTCTTTCCACCCTGGTGTAATGATTGTTTCCAGCAGACTTTAGTTATTGATTCTTTTAGATTTTCTGCATAGATGACCACACTGTCTGTGAACAAACATTATTAGTACTGCTTTTTCCCCCGTCAGGTGGTGGTAGCACACGCCTGTAATCCCAGCACTCAGGAGGCAGAGGCAGGCACATCTCTGTGAGTTCAAGGCCAGCCTGGTCTACAAAGCAAGTCTAGCACAGCCAGGCCTACACACAGAGAAACCCTGTCTGGATAAAAACAAAAACCAAAACAAAACAAAAACTGTTTTTCCCCTCTCCAGTCTGTGGATATTTTTCTTATTTTGCTATGTTGGCCAAGCATTGGGTGTGGTACAGAAAAGCAATGGTGAAAAGGAGCAGCTCTGCCTTGTTCTCTGAGTCCTTGGATCTTCTGATTCTTCATGTGTCTTGTCATCTCACATTCCTGATACATTTGCTCTAGCATCTTCCAAGTGCTCTCCAGTTAACGATTCTCTACACAACTTTCATCTTGTACTATCTTGTTGAAATCTCTTGTATGTTATATATTCCTTTCTTTTGTCTTTAAGGTTTGACCCTTCATTCTTTTTGAAAAGGAAGAGAAATAAACGAATATATTTAGTCTGGCCCACTGTATTTAATGACAAACAGTAATTTTATCTTGCCACTATCTGACCTTTCATCTAGCCCTTTGTTGACCTCTCACTGCAGTTCCATTCATTTTGCTGAACTCTTCATTAAATACAAGGATACTGTTTAAAAAAAATTCCATTAATGCTGCTTAGATCTACAGATGCCAGCTTTTGGTTTGGTTTTGGTTTTTTCCCATAATATTGCCTGTAGCAGTTAACTTTATCTTTAAAACTGGGGGTCATTTGCATTGTAGTTTCTTTCTTATTGGCTGACTAAAGCCAAAGATTAAGATTCAATACCTACCACATTAGCAACGTTCTAAATTGTTAAATAGTATAGTGATAGAAAATTTCACAAGTAATGATTTTTGGTCCTCCATTTTAGAAGTTTGGGAAGTTGATGAACAGATGGAGAAACAACAGGAAACACTTGTGAGGAAAGTCACATCCATCTCCAAGAAATCTCTGACTAAAGAAAATGTCATTGACTGTAAAAAGGTTGCAAAAATCTTTCCTCTGAGCTCAGATGTCATTACTTCAAGACAAAACCTCTATGATTGTGACTCATTTAATAAGTGTTTGGAACAAAAATTAGAAATACTTACTTGGAAGAAAGGCTGTGTAAGAGACAGAAACTTTGAATGTAATGCATATGGAATGCCATTTTCCCATTGTTCACCCTGTGCTGTAGCTCCCTTCAAATGTAATCGGTGTGGACGAGACTTCGTTCATAAATTTGACCTCCTCAGTCATGAGAAAAATCATGCTGGAGAAAAACCTTATGCCTGTAAAGAATGTGGAAAATCCTTTAGTAGAAAAGAAAATCTCATTACGCATCATAAAATTCATACTGGGGAAAAACCATATTTGTGTAATGAGTGTGGAAAAGCTTTCATTCAAATGTCTAGCCTCATTAGACACCAAAGAGTTCATACTGGGGAGAAACCTTATGCATGCAAGGATTGTTGGAAAGCTTTCAGTCAGAGATCAAATCTCATTGAACATGAGAGGATCCACACAGGAGAAAAACCTTACGAATGTAAGGAATGTGGGAAATCCTTCAGCCAGAAGCAAAATCTTATTGAGCATGAGAAAATTCACACTGGGGAGAAACCTTATACTTGTAACGAGTGTGGTCGAGCTTTCTCTCGAATGTCAGCTGTTGCTCTGCATATGAGAAGTCACACAGGGGAAAAACCCTACAAATGTAATAAGTGTGGAAAGGCTTTCTCTCAGTGCTCAGTGTTTGTTTTACATATGAGAAGCCATACAGGTGAGAAGCCATATGTATGTAGTGAGTGTGGGAAAGCCTTCTCACAAAGTTCTTCCCTTACTGTACATATGCGAAATCATACCTCGGAGAAACCCTATGAGTGTGATGAGTGTGGAAAAGCCTTCAGCCGGAAAGAAAATCTTATTACACATAAGAAAATTCATACTGGAGATAAACCTTATGAATGTAATGAGTGTGGGAAAGCTTTTATTCAGAAGTCAAACCTCATTAGACATCAGCGAGTTCACACTGGTGAGAAGCCGTATGCATGTGCAGTGTGTGGGAAGGCCTTTGGCCAGAAGTCAAATCTTACTGAGCATGAGAAAGTTCACACTGGAGAGAAACCTTATCATTGTAATCAGTGTGCAAAAGCCTTTAGTCAGAGACAAAATCTCCTTGAACATGAAAAAATCCATACTGGAGAGAAACCATTTAAATGTAATGAATGCGGTAAAGCCTTTTCTCGAATCTCATCCCTTACTCTTCACGTGAGAAGTCACACAGGGGAGAAGCCTTATGAATGTAATAAATGTGGAAAAGCCTTCTCTCAGTACTCACTACTTATTATACATATGAGAAGTCACACTGGTGAGAAGCCCTTTGAATGTAATGAATGCGGGAAGGCATTTTCTCAAAGAGCATCCCTTTCTATACATAAAAGAGGTCATGAGGTGAGAAACGCCCAGTGGACTAACTGAGGCAGTGCCTCTGATATATCAATGCCTAATTTACGTGAGATATTTGGTACAAGTACATGAGCAAGATCTCTTTGAAAAAATAGTAATATTTTGTTGGAGTTCATGCATTAATGCAGAGAAATGCATCATCACAGAATTTTCAATTTTGCAAATCTGTAGGTAATAAAGAGTTTCAAATAATCTTGTAACATCTTTCCATAATATTTATGAAGTGATTCTAAAAGTCTCATGAAGTAGAAGTAAGTGAAAATCGGGCATGGTGATGCTTGTCTATATTTTGAGCATTTAGATGACAAATAGGATTGCTGCAAGATTGAGGCCAGCCTGGTCTACATAGTGACACTGTGTCTCAATAAATAAATAAATTTCTATGGATTGCTGAGCTGGTTTTAGAAAAAGAATAGTTTGAACATCTTTATTGTTATCCATGATACTCTGGAGATGGGGGCAGGAGGATCTAGAGTTTGAGGTCAGCTTGGGCTGCGTAGTGAGACCCTGTCTCAAAACAAAACGTGTGTGTGTGTGTGTGTGTGTGTATAAACCCAGTTAGTACACTGTTCGTAATGTGTGGTAAATTTATAGCCACTTAAAAGTGTATGATATAGCAGCATAATTAAATGGGTAAACAGGTTGTAGAGTGTCCATATACAGAGCTGTGGAAATATGTGGACTTGCTCCCCATCAGACATGACATCGTGAGTTGACAGAAAAAAAAAAAAATCTATTCATTTGTTTTGGGAATACTTGGCTCTTGGATAAAATTAAGGTGTAAACAGTACTGCAATATAATAAACACTCTTCCAAAGGATTTGAACACTGAATTGTGAAAAAATCAAACCTTGAAACCGTTGGATGTTAATGGCTATGATGGCACATGCATACTATCCTAGTGCTTGGGAGGGAGAGGCAGGAGGATAAAGAATTCAGGGTCAGCTTTGGCTACATTACAAGCTTGAGGTCAGCCTGGGCTACATAAGACTCTATCTTAAAAAAATACAGAACAAAAATATGCACATTCTTTGTCTATAACTTGAGGTCAAAGAATTAGTTTTGAAAGTACAAAAAAGATCCTATAGTTTTAGTTTGGATTATTTTCATTTCTATGAAAGCCTCTGGAATCTTGTGAATAAGGAAGAGGAAACATGAGCACATAAATTGAAAACCTGGAGACCCAGCAGAGAGCTAATGGATGAAAAAATGACCCATCCCAAGGGTGAAATAGCATGTATAGTTAAAAACACAGAGGCAGTCACTAAGTCAGTGTTGAATGTGAAAAAAGACAATGAGACATGCTGTCTACTACATCCATAAAAGGTACAAAGTATGTAACTGGTTTTTATTGAAATATGTATTATGTATAGCTATTTAAATTTGATTACAAAGATACATGCTAAATTCTTTTTAGTTCTGTCTATTACAAGATTTTGGGACTGAGAGTTGCTGGGAAGGGACCTTTTTGTCTTTAAAAGACTACTAGAATATAAAATAAATCTTCAAAGTTAGTGATGCTTGGTAATAATATGGCTTGTCTTTTTTTCTAATATCAAAATAGAACAATTTATTCAAGACATTTGAGTAAGGTCTGTTGATTCTTTCTTTAAACAAATGAGCTATGACACACAAGGCAATTTTTTTGTTTTTTGGCCTTTTTATTCCCTCTAGGATGATGGTGTGTTTTTCTAGTTATTTCTCACTGTTAGTTCTCACTGTTAACTGGCTCACCATTAATTGTGCCCATAAAATGTTATAGAGGATTCATGTGCCCTTTCAAATGCTGATCCACTTGATCAGAAATATTTTCATGTGCCTCCTAGCACTCCAGAAGCTGACACAGAGGATTAAGATTGTGGGGTCACTCTTCCTCCATAGTGAGACACTGTCTCAAAAAGACAAACTCTGGGGGAACAGATCAGTTGGTAAAGCCCGTCTCTTGCAAACGTGAGGACCTGAGTTTGAGTCCCAGAACCTTTTAAAAAAATAAAATAAAATAAAATAAACAAAGCTAAGTGGTTCATACTTAAAATTGCAATATTGGGGAAAGCCCTGCTGGCCAACTAGCCTAGCCAGTTAGGCCAGTTAGGACTTCTTTACACCCTCCCCAAAGAGTGAACGGCTCCTGAAGAACAACACCCATGGTGTCCTCTGACCTCTCTGACCTCCGTACACACATGCATACTGAACACACAAACATACCTAGCCACACAGTACTTAGCATGGTGCTGTGTAAAGTTAGTGTGCTCTGTGGTTTGTTTCACATTCTAATGTTTTTGGTATTGGGATCCCTCTTTCAACCAATGATGTATTAAACTCAAGTAAGTTTTTCGCTATGATATTGGAAGTAAGAACTCAACATTAGCAGGTGTGCCGTGATTATTTTCTTGTGGAAGGTCTTGATGTTTCTCTGATGAAGTGTTATGTTAGCTACTCTGCCACTGAGCCACGTCTGTCAACCCCTCAGTGTAAATCAGCAGTGATGTCGTACGTTCAAGTAAATCTTTATCATAACTTACTTGTCGTCATCTGAGGCCGGGTCACGTATCTGGGGCTGTCTTAACTTACTGTAGAGTTGAGGGTGAGCTTGAGCTGCAGATCTTCCTCCCCCCCCCCCCCCCCCCCCCCCCCCCCCCCCCCCCCCCCCCCCCCACATGCTGAGACCTGCCTCATCCTGCCTGACTGAGAAGCTGCTGATCTTAAACCCAGGCCTTTAACTGAGCCACGTCCTCAGCCCAGACTGCCTAACATAAAGTGCGCCTTTTGTTCCTCTGTGACTTTATTATTGTTGTATGTGTGGGGTGCTGGGACTGGGGCCCAGGGCTCGGGGCGTGTGTGGCAGGCCTGCTCCTACTTCCTCTGTCCTTGCCTTTGGTTTTCCCGTCTCAGGAGACGGGCCTCCACATGGAGCTCAGGCTGCCACTGAGCCTGTGCTCCTCCTTCCTCAGACTCCCAGAGTGTTGAGAGCACAGGCGTTGCTGCTGTGCCCAGTGAAAATGCTCTGTCTTGCCCCTGCTCTTTCAGCTGTCTACCGTCTGTTACACAGCGGAGCTGTTAGGCTCTGGCTAACTAGTTCCTGGTAAGTTTAGCATCACGCAGGTTTAACAAGCTGTTCTAGGGAATTGGCATTGTGATAGTAGTGCTCACACCCTGTGATTTTGTGTATGGTTAATATAGACATTAATTTGTTAATTAATGCATTTAGAAGGAGAAGCCTGTTTTATTCCCTCGGGTGGCTGTACACAATTATGTTATTCACTCTTAACCCACTGCCCAAGTAATCTTTTCATAGCCATTGACTTAGTGGCTTATCTAGTTGTGGTTGAAAGCAGGATGATCCCAAAATCTAAGCAATAATGTTCTCTAAAAGGGCCTCATTCTCTAAATACATGAGCTAGTCTGTAAGAGAATTAAAAATTTTTTTTGACATCTTTACACTATTATTGGTGAACAAAAGGCCACTGATGCATTTTTTAAAAAAAAAAAAAAACAAACAAGAATTATGGGTGTTGGTCAGAGGGGTCTTTAGACTTTATATCTGAGCATTAATTTTGTTTGAAGTTGACTTCACATAGTGACTAAAAAGTGATAAAAAGTATGAAGTACAACTTTGTGTTTGGACTGTTAGGCTCTATTTTGGATGATAAACAGTAGCATGTCATAAATAACAGGAATTAATTTTAATGGAAACCATGTTTTACTAAAATATTAATAAAGAATTGTCATTTTATACACTTTGTTTATTCTAACCGTAGTTTTATAAACATACTTAATATTTATAGATCTAAAAGTAATTTTTAAAATTCATTCTTTGTCCACTTAAGAACCCTCTGTAAATATTCTCAGTTGTAGTGCATTGGGTTTTTCTTTGTTTGGGGTTTTGTTTTTGTTTTTTGCCTAGACTGTCTTTTATTTGTGTGTGTGTGTGTGTGTTTGTGTGTTTTTCTTTTTTACTTTGGGCCGTGTTTCTTATACCATAAAAGTTATATAAGGTATGTGAAATACAAGTCTCTGCTACCTGTTCCTTAGAATGATTGGGAAGAAAACAGAGTTATGTTTTCACTGCAGATTGGAATGGTCCTCTTTGGGCTCTTCCCCCCCCCCCCCAGTAAGACTAGCTAAACTCACTGGATGAGAGGGAGGTGCCCAGTTATAAACTGGACCTGGAGTCAGAGTGAGTTTCGCTGATGGTGATTATTCACCAGAGTATAAATGACCAGTCCTCTAAATTCTCATCCCCTTGCTCTGCCTCAAGTGGGAGGGCCAGAGATATACCAGTAGAAGTGACATCAGTAGGACTCGCTTATATGAGGATGAGAAATGTAACCATAAGCTCTGTGCTTTATGGTGAACAGAGGGGTCAGCTCTTTTGGAATACAGTAGGGATTGTTGCCTGTGACAGAGCTCTGCTCTCCTAGGCAAAGGACACTACAGACTTATCTACATGAGGAAAGAACATCTGGCCAGGAAATGCCCTTTGTCTTGTCTTGCCAGAGGATAAAGGGATAGGTGTGCTTCTGAAGGCCACATGCTCTGAGGAGTCCAGTGTGACATCGGGCTAGAAACAGCAGGGGGGCCACTCCATAAAACTGTAGTGACGCAGTTGTGAGAGAGACTAAGATAGAGATCTTGAGAAAAGCAAGTGATGGGAAGACCCATGAGAACTAGAGGACACTCAAAACCAGCTGCAAAACATTAAAACAGTCTAGCATGCTTATCTTAAGTGTAGATGGGGTTTTCTATAACCTGTGTTTTTCACCAATGCCCTTGTTCCCAGAAAAAATGACTGTGAGTCTTAAATATATTTACAAAAGCCTAGGCCAATGTAGCTAGGCATGTTCCCTGACTTGCTTATAACTAATATCCTAATCTAAGTTCTGCCACATGGCTAGTTACCTTTCCTCAGGTTTCATGGGTCTGTCCTCCTCAGTTTCCTGGGGTGAATTCCCATACTTTCTTCACTCTATCCCGACATTCACTCTCTCTACCCAAACTCCTCCCTCCTATTTCCTGCCTCAGCTATTGGCCAGTCAGCTGTTTATCGACAGATGAAGAATCCATACAGTACGCAAGAGAGTATACCTACACTTTACATTGCATGCTTCCAGTTAAACATTGGAGGGCATGCTTAAAAGGCAAGGAAAAATAGCCTGAGTACATGAAGGTGAACATAAAACCAGCCTCAGATTTGATGCAGATTCATAAGTAAGAATTTTAAGATAAGCATGACTGAAATGTGAAGGAGTGTGTGGAAAGTGTAATCAAGTATGTAAGCAGGTAAGTAATGTAAGCAAAGAAATGAAAATACATCCAAATCCTCAAAAGGCTCATCAGCATACTGAACACAGCCAAGGAAAGATACAGTAAGCTGAAAACATGTCAGCTGAAATTTCTCAGACTGAAATGCAAACTCAGAATGTCTGTGAACTGAGGATCAATTAAAAAGATGTAACATAATTGTCACTGGAATGGCAGAAGGAGGAAAAGGTAAAAAAAAAAAAAAAGTATGTTGACAACTAATGGCTGGGACTTTTCAAAAGTAATGATGACAAATCACAGATCCACTAGACTCAAAAGAATACTAGACAGATTAAATATGAAAAACTGTTGCTCTGTGCATCGTACTAAAACACTCAAAAAAGAAAATGAGGATGCAAACCTTGAAAGAAGCCAATGGAGAGGGCTTTTCAAAGATCCTCCCTATTACAGCGTATATCATGGTTTCTTTCTGTATTAGGTAATATTCCGTAGAAGGCTTAAAAATCATACTGATTTCCTTGAAATCATGTGTGCAAGTAAAATGTTTAATATGTTTTTAAAGTTTGAATTCTGTAGTGAAATGGTTGTTTAAGATGAAAAGAAAATTGAAAATTCAGAGCCAGAAAGAAGCCCTTGTCTGGTTTCTTGACAAAGAGGCTTTTGTGACTGTGCCCAAGGAACCCACACCTTACAGAAGTTGCTGAAAGGGCAGGGGTCCCATCCTTCAAAATTTGGAATTCATCAGTCATTGAGAAGTGAGAGAAGAGTTAGCACAAATGATATTCAAAATGTATAGTTACCTGAACTGGAAAAACGTACAAGGAACCAAGAACACCACTTTCTCAAACCTTCCCGAAAACTTAGAGGGGAAAGCATACTTTCTCTTCCTGTGAGATCAGCATTACCCTGATAGAAAAGCCAAACAAACACATAAGAAAATACAGACTGATACATCCCTTATAAGTTCTCATGGCTACAGAGATGGCTCCGTGGGTAAGAGCACTCTCTGTTCTTGGAGGAGCTGGGTGAAATTCCTGTCCCATGGTTGCTCCAGTAACTCCAGTTCCAGAGGATCTAACATCCTCTTCTGGCTTCTGTGCACACATGTAGTGCAGACATACATTCAGGCAAAACACCAGTTTTGATAATGATAAATTAATTTTTAATTTAAATTGCTCATGCAAAAAACCTTGGCAAAGCACTAGCAAACAGTTTAAATACCTGCCAGAAAGAATTATCATGCCATTGTAAAATATTTCTGAAATGCAAGGATGGCTCATCATAAATTCAGTAAACGAAGTGTCAAGAAGCAAGAAGAGGCCTGCCATGGTGGACACGCCTTTAATCCCAGCACCTGGGAGGCAGAGGCAGGGGGATCGCTGATTTCGAGTCCAGCCTAGTCTACAAAGTGAGTTCCAGGACAGCCAGGGCTACACAGAGAAACCCTGTCAAAAAATAAATAAATAAATAAATAAATAAATAAGCAAGAAAACTATCTTCTGAGATTATTTGAAAGACTAGAAGAACTCTTGAAGAGATTCTCTGTGACCCAAAATAAGATGCCTTTGACAATAATAATATTAGCAGCTACACATGGATGTCAGCTTAAATTATTTAAATGTATAAAATGTAGGAAATTGTACAAATCACATAACCCTGGATAACCCAAGGCAAGAAATCAATACTCATCTTTTACTGCTGGCTAGAGTACTGACTATACACTAAAAATAAGAGGGTTAGAAGGTGATAATTAAAATACACCCTCCCCCCTTTTGTGTGTGTGTGTGTGTGTGTGTGTGTGTGTGTGTGTGTGTGTACACATGCCAGAAGAGGACATTGGATCCCGGAAGCTGGAGTTACAAGCAGTTGTAAGTTGGCCCAGTTGTGCTAGGAGCAGAACTCTGGTCTTCTTGAAGAACGAGAAGTTCACTTACCTGCTCAGCCGTGTCTCCAACCCCCTCAAGTACCTTCTTTTTATGTATTACTCGTTACCTAAGCAGCTTCATATATGAAATTCTTGTTCTAGTGTATTGACATTTGCATTTATTGATTTATTCCTTCATTGTGTGTGTGTGGAATAGGTGACTTTGGAAGTCTTTGTGTTATTCAGGTCCCAGGGACTGAACTCAGCTTGCTAGACTCTGGGGCAAGCACCCTTACCCACGGAGCCGTCTCTCTGGCTCTCTTCTCCACAGGCCTGTGTGTGGAGATCAAGAGACCCCCTGTGGAGTGGGTTATCTCCTTTGATTATGTGGGTCTCAGGATTGAACTTGGGTTCTTGGGCTTGGCACTGAAACCATCTTGCTGGTCTCTCGGAGTTTGGGGGGTTGTTTTTATTGTGTTTATAGAATGGATAAAGTGATGTGCAAGCCAATCTCCAACATAAAAAAGCCACGGTGAACTTAAGGTTTAGTTATAAAAATGACATATAACTTGGTTTCTTTTGCAGCATTTTTGCTCTGTGGCATTCCTGTTTTACTTTTGCTTAGCATCTTTATCTCTCTGATTATACTGCCCATCTTTTCTTGGCTCCTCACCCCCATCTTTTCCCAATAGCCTTTAACATGCTATTCTACTTTAAATCCCACCTGCTTAACTTGAGTGGTCTTGTCATTGCCTGGATCAGGCTCTTGTTCTAACTCTTGGTGTTTTCATTTTTACTGTGCCTTGCAATTTGTTTTTTGTTGAAAACTAGACATTTCTTGACCAGAGTAACTGCAGTGAACAGACCTGTGGTGATGTGCTGGTAAGGTGCGGGTGGGAGCACACAGCCAGCCTCTCCACTCTGGAGCATTCTCCCTCTTGCTAGTGAGCTCCCCTGTTCTGGAACCTGGTGTGGAGGGAACCCTTCCTATCTGGAACCCGGTGTGGAGGGATCCCTTCCTATCTGGTGTCGGTCGTCTCGTGAGCTTCACCAGCGCGTTTCAGCTTTTACCCTGGAGGGGGAGTGGGGTGACTGCAGTGAACCCCCATCCCCAGGCCAGTTAGTGCTAATGGAGCTCCACTAGGTTAGGCTCTTGCATAGGCCCCTGGGGCTGGCCTTGCGAAGAACAGAGTGCTCTGGGTGTGTTTCAGAGGGTGGCTTTCCTGGCCTTCTGTCCGATGCACAGTGAGAATTTCTGGGCTCTCTACCAAGAACCTGGTGAGGCATCTACAGATGAGACGGATCTACCCTCCAGGACAGGCCTGCTTTCCATGAGCCCTGTTTCCACATGCCAACCATTCCTAATGTTAGGAGGCAGGGCTGAGGCTCCGGGAGTGAGGTGGAAATTTTGGATAGAGAGAACAAATCGATAATAAACATAATTTACTATTCCTTGGTGCTTCCTGTTTCTACCTTGTGTGTGCCTGCTCTGCTAGACAGCAGGCAGACAAATAAGACGTGCTGAGAGCAAGTGGAAACTCGGCTTGGCATCTGTTTGCTGTAGTTTGTTGCAGGGGAGGGATGACAGGTGCTCTTGCTAATGCTGTCTCCCTGAGGTCGCTGTGCTGAGGGGAGGAAATGGCTGCACTGCTCAAGAGTTCAAGCCTTTTTGCTACTGGCCCCAGTTTCCTGGCTTTCCATAGTCTGTGTTTGGCCTTAGTCGCTTGTCCCACTTAGGAATGGATGTAAAGCACAGCCAGTCTGCTGCTGCCCGGGCTTCTCTGTCCTGAGTCTTGAACACCTTTGCTCAAAAATGTAGTGACCACAGTCTGTTTAGGAAGATGTCAGGGCAAGTATAAAGAAAATAGACACCAGGCTAGTCTCTGGTCTGCCACAAGTGGCAGCTGCCGCTACCAGTTACATTTGTCAGTTTGCTCCTTTTTTTTTTTTTTTTTTTTTTTTTGCCAGCTTTCCTTCGGCCCTTCTGTTTTGAAAGGTTGAAGCTTTAGCTGCCAGAGAAAACTGTAGTGCTGCCTGGGGGATTTGTAGAGGGAAAGAGGGAAGCTGCTTAGTGTAGTGTTTCACTTTCCCAAACCTAACAAACCTCACTCTTGTGTTTAGCACTCAAAGTGTCCTTGGCGTGTCAGTTTGTGTGATGGCATAAAAACACTTGAGGCCAATCTTATTAAGCAACATGGATACTGCCCCTTATATTTTAAATAAAGTTACTATATTTTTATTTAAAACAAAAACCCTGGTGAAATCGTGTGGGGCTGTCTCCCTGCACCGGGGCTGTTCCCTCAGAGTTGTGTGTGAGGCGCCGGGAACTCGTCAGCGTAGCTTGGGGGTTTCTACCCACATCGCTCCCTTCTCTGTCACCTGTTTCCTGTGGCCTCTGCTCCAGTCAGTTGTGACTCTCCCATCTGCCTGCTTTAGAATTGGGGGGAATAGTTTGTCCTGGGATGGGCCTGAGAAGGTGTTCATGTGTAAAGTGGGTTTTCAGTTGAGAGTACCGAGCTTGGAAGGCCTGTGCACGCAGTCCAGAGGCCGGAGTTTACGTGCTCATTACTTCTGCTCTGAACTAGTCAGGCTGTTTGCCCATCATTTCTTCTTTCAGTTCTTTACCTGGACTCTGAAAATTCTTTATTTACTTATTTTAAGACAAAATGTTTTCCCTTTTAAAAATGGAAGCATTTTACATAAAGTTTTAAGTCTTAAGCTGAATTTACAGAGACCCATGTCTCTCCTCCTAGAAGAGGAAGTAGAGTATTTAATCCATTCCCCATGGTGTCCTCTGTCCTTCCGTCAGAGAACTCCATTCCCAGTCTGAAATCACTGATCCCAGTGTGCATCTCGGTGGACTGGTTTGCGTATTGTAGGGCTTCCAGACATGGAAGTCCTGCGCTGACACTGTTGGCTGCTGCCACACTGCGGTCTCTAGCTTCTTTTCACTGGTAATGTTTCCACAACTATCTCATCCAGTCACCTGTCCATGAACAGTTGGGCGGCTTCCAGGGTGGGGTCTGTCAGAAAGTAAGCAACAGAGCATGCAGACAGGAGACTTCATGTAGGCGAGGGCTTCGTCACTCTTGAACAGATGAGCGCTGAGGGAAGACTGGCTGAGCAGTGTGAGGCGTGTATTCATGAAAACTCGTCATGTTTAGTGCTGTTAATTCCATCACTGTTGTCTCTTTTCTCAGCTTGGCAAGCTGTGGGCATGCGAGGCACGGTGGTAATTTTGACTGATGACTGTACCAGCAAATGACAGATGGCGTCAGCTGCACTAGGCTTTGAGCAGGGCGCCTCTGCCCAACCCATGGTCAGCTTCAGCAGCTGCTTCTGGAGCATAACTGACGCCTGGTACCCTGGAGCTAACCAGCTGCTGCTTCTGCTCCAACTGAACTTAACAGCTGGGAGCAGCACAAAGAGCCGCTTACACTTAGAGCATTCTCAATATAGTCTCTGTTAGGTGAGCGTGCCAGAACCATGCTTGGTTTGCTATTTTAGAATTGTTCCCTATGGTTCACTATGTCCTGTTCTCGTTATGTTTGAGGTTTATTAAAAGTTATTAACGTCAGAGGAACAGGCAGGCATAGTGGGGGCTTTGAGGAGGGTTCAGCCCTGTGTGGCAGAATGGCTGCCCTTTCTATAGGCCTCAGAGGAAGGGGCAAGCGTGTGTGTCACGCTTTCAGTGAGGCTGTCTGTGGCCTGGAGGCAGCATTGCCTGAGAAAACAAGTTATGGAGGGCTTCTGGATACTGGCTGACCCATAGTTAACATTCGTGAGGGTGTTTGGTTGCTTGGTTTGGGCCAGGTGAAAGAGGGGAGGGGAAACACTTGTGATTTTAGTAGTTCCTTTTCTGCTGGGCAAAGGTGGGATCCTTATCAGGAGAGTCTTGGGATAGTCTCTAGTGTGTGAAACCCTGAAGGGAGGGGTCCTTCCTCCGTGGTATCCAAGCCTGCTAATATCCAGCTAGACACCTAACTCTAAAGTCATTTAAACTGGTTTAATGGACAGTGAGTCTCCGTCTCTACTTTCAGCTAAAAACTGGACAGGATGTGTTTAGGGTCTCCATTCTCGCTACCAGGCATTCCAGGACAACTGAGGAGATCCAGATAGATGCAGTCAGGCTGTCACCAGACCCTGTGACTTTGGATGGACCTTTTTGAGAGAGTGAGAACTTGGTAGTTGTTTATGTCTTGGTCTGAGCCGGGGAACTGCAGGTGGCAGTGAGGGCTCCCTGCGAGGAGCAATGGCCGATGCCCCGGCCTTTCTGGAGGCTGCTGGGCAGCCAGTGTTCACTCCCGCCAGCGGCCTCCAGAGAGGAGAGCCTGGCTGTTAGCCCAAGAACTGGAACTCGCCAGAGCAGGGGGTTGAGCTGGGAAGAAAACTGCACAAGGCAAGCTGCCACTCACAGGAAGGAGAGCTGCAGCAGCTGGACAGCTGGAGTGGGGTTGGGGTTTTTTGGGAGTGAGGGAGGTTGTTTAGGTTCTGTCCGTTTGATTTTTATTTTGTTCTGTGTAGCCCTGGCTGTCCTGGAACTCACTGTGTAGATTAGGCTGACTTCGAACTCACAGCAATCTGCCTGCCTTTGCCTCCTGAGTACTGGGATTAAAGGTGTGTGCCGCCACCTGTCTGGCTTTTGTAACAAGATTGGCAGAAGAGAGGGCACCTTCCAAGGCAGAAGAGGTTGTGACTGGGAACTGTGTTGCATTTTCTGTCCAAATGTAGGAAGTTACCCAAATGTGTGAAGAGTTTGAGACTCGGTACAAGGTTTTTGGCTAATTCGTCAGATCCAGTTGAGAGGGATAAAAACAATTATCTTCCTAATTCCCTAACCTCCTTCCTGGTGTGTGACAAATGTCACAAATGGTGAACCAAGGAAGAATATGTATCTTTAGACTAAAGGCAGTGGTTCTCATCTAAGCCTGGGGGACACTCCAACCCACTAGTGGGATTTTCTGGAAAAGTTCATTCTCAACATAGCTTCCAGAAGGCTGGGCGGTGCTGCATGCCTTTAATCCCAGCACTCAGAGAAAGAGGCAGGTGGATCTCTGAGTTCCAGGGCAGCCTGGTCTACACAGAGAAACCCTGTCTTAAAAAACCAACAAGCAATAAAAAGTCACTGAAGCTCAGAGGACAGTTAGCAGGCACAGCTAGGGCTCCGAGGAGGGTTCAGGCCCAATGATACATTCTTTTACTCTGGAGGCCCTTGGCACACACCTATGGCAGCTTCTGAACCTTTGCAAAATGTTAACATTTCATTTGTTTTGTTATGAATTTTGGGACAGCAACACACTGTATAAACCGGGCTGGCCTTGAACTTAAACCTCAGCCTCCCAAGTATTGGGTTACACTCGGCTTTGAAGGCTTACTTTACATTGTTTTTAATTTATGTATTGTGTGTACGTGTGTGCACTTGCAGGACTCATCAGTGTATGTATGTATACCACATGTGTTCAGGAAAGTGCAGAGATGAGAAGAGGCTGTCAGAGTCATTGAAACTGCAGTTTATAGACAGCTGTGAACTATCATATGGGTGGGTGCTGGGAACCAAACTTGGGTCCTCTGGAAGAGCAGCCAATGCTCTTAGTGCTGAGCCATCTCTCCAACCTCCCAAAATGGTACTTTCTTAATACATCCTGTGTACAATAACTTTTTAAAGTCTGGTGTTCTGCAGTGTGTGGGCGTTACTTAATGAAGCCAGGATTGAGCCAGGCTGTGGTAGTGCACACCTTTAGTCCCAGCACTCTGGAGGCCGAGACAGGTGGATCTCTGTGAGTTCAAGGCCAGCCTGGTCCACAGAGAGAGTTTCAGGACAGCTAGGGCTATACAGAGAAACCCTGTCTGGAAAAGGGAGGGGGGGGAATCAGAAGGGAAGGGAAACAAACGAATATTGAAGGTGAAGAAAAAATTATAGTGTTAACTATAATATGAGGACTCTAAGCCTGTCTCATCTTTGTATCAAAATGATAAAAAAAAATTAAGGTGTATACCTGAGAAATAATTGACAGTAGACAATAAAGCATGCCCCATGGGATAACGGATGTCACTAATAGTAGAGGGAAAGAGGGCTTGTTCACTTCTGCTGCAGCAAACATAATTTGGGTGTCCTCTTATAAAAACCAATTCTAACTCTTTCCTCACCTCAGAAGGCCTTTGCAAGCTCTAGTGGTTTTTAAATTTTGACCTGACTATAAATTGAGGTCCATATAACCTCTCCTCTCACTCAAAGAAAGAGAATTGCCACAAATACAGCTTACTAGTTGGACTGATCCTGATTTCATGAAAACTGGATTGCAGCTGCATGGGGAGGTAGCTGGCTGTAGAGCCCAGGAGCTTCTGTGGTTTGATCTTGGTCAGTCTGTGTCTGCTATTATAGTGGGGAAGTGAAGCAGTGAAAGGGGAGGGGAAGGGAGAGGTGACCGAGGAGTCAAGAGTTCATGAATGAAGGTTAGGTCACCCTGCTTGTCAAACTTAAGGGCTTGAGTAGTCCTTGGTAGCCTGAATATTGAGTGAAGTGGTACAGAAGACATTGTTGAAAAAGGAAACTGCAGGCATCAAGGATAACTTGTATCAACTACAAATGGAAAGGCTGCTAGTAACTTTGTGTATTTTATCTTGTTACATGTGTTTATATATTACTTATGGTTTTTTATTTTCAGTTTACATATAAATTTTTAGAAGCTATAAATTTGTTTTGTTTAAAGATTTATTTCCTTGTTTGATGTATGAGTGCTATATCTGCATGTGCACCTGCAGGCCAGAAGAGGGCACCAGATTACAGTATAGATGGCTATGAGCCACAGTATGGTTGTGGGAATTGAACTCAGGACCTCTGGAAGAGTAGCCAGTGCTCTTTACTGCTGAGCCATCTCTCTAACCACCACCACCCTTTTTTTTTTTTTTTTCTGAGAGAAGGTCTCTGTGTTGTCCTAGCTGTCCCAGCATTCACTATGTAGACCAAGGTGGTTTTGAACTCACAGAGATTCACCTGCCTCTGCCTCCTGGATGCTGGGGTTAAAGGCGCACACCACTACACTTGACTATAATACTCTTTAGGGAAAAGAGTATTCAGTGTAGTGTACCTGCATTTGAAAAGTAATTAATGTAGCCACTAATTATCCAGTTAGTATTTTATGGCCAGTGCTTACTTTTGTTTATGTGTCAGCTGGTATATAGGAACGGAGTAGCCAGAGGGAAAGGCTGCAATTACAATTTATTGCCTGCTGATTGAAGATTTAGCCTTTACTCCTTGGCGTGGAACGTAAATGGTGTTAAGCTTGGTCAGTAGAGGGTGCAAGAAGGCACCGATGGAAGAGAGCTCCTCTTGGCTCTGGATGCTGCGTTTGTACTTTCTTGCTCTTATGGGCCGTCCGCAGATGTATATATGGGGCACACTGTGGTCACCAGCAGAGGCCCCTCGTGTGTGAACACAGTGGGCCCTGGGTGGAGAGAGGTCCCCTCTGTGCAGGAGTGTGCTCTGTGTGAGCACAGGTCCCCTCTGTGCAGTGTAGACTCTGGTCTAATAGCCCGCAGGGAACAGCGCACCCACTGCTGGGCAGCGCCTTAGAGCCAGGCGCAGGGTAAGATGCTGGGACTGAAGGCAGTGGCTCTCCTCATCTGCATGCTCACCAGGCAGGCCCAGCCCTGCTACCTTCTGAGACAGGTGAGAGCGGAGTAGTTAAAGATGGTGGCTACAGACAGCCTTTTCTCCTCGAAGAAGCTACATTGGGGACTCCGCCCCAGGACTCCAGTCTGGGCCCTGAGGCCACCTGTTTAAGTAAAGATTGGAGAAGGCTGTGGGGTCTCATTGGTGCTATAGTGGGGGTGTGTGTGCAGGAGTGTGCGCTGTGTATGCAGTTTCTTAACCATTTCCCACCTTTTTCTTTCTCTTAAGAAACCAAGAGAGGAGGAGGAGAGATGGATTTTGCATCTAAAGACATGGCCGAGGTAAGCCAAATTTGCCACTTTGTTCATAGAGAGGCTTCTTAGCTTCCAAATGCTACTGAAATTCAGGAATCTTTTCAAGAGACTCAAGTGATTTGGGGAAGAGGAAACTATGCTTGTGGAACCCAGCCTAGGGCATCTGCTTCATACAAACTGCATCTGTTGTCTAGAATTTCCATTTCCCAGGCTTTGGTTCATTTACAAGAACAAATCTTGATGGTGAACCTGATCATTTAACAGGGAATTTGAGAAGCAGAATAAAGTTATTTCAGTCTTTGTTGTCCCTTCTAAGGTCACTGTAGTGACATTCTTGCTTAAAAAGTATAACAGCCTGGGGTGTCTGCCTGGCCTCGTCACTTATTTTCCCCCCAGATGAAAAACCCTTATTGTATTTTTTTTGCTTTGTTTTGTTTTTCAAGAATAGGGTTTTTCTCTGTAGCCGTGGCTGTCATAGAACTCAACTCTTTAGACCACCTGCCTCTGCCTCCTGAGTGCTGGGATTAAAGCCATGAGCCACCATCGCCCAGCCTCTATTTTTGTATACATTAGTAAAGAATTCCTGCAAAAAACTCAGGTTTAGAACATTAGTCGCCCAGAAGACACTCAGCTGTTACTGTTCTCAGACTGTCTTGTCTGTGCGTGTGATTGGCCCCATGATCGTGTTGACAGAAACGAGTGGCTTAAGTACTTACTTTGCATCGCTGTCGTTTGAGGTTCTTCTCAGATGTGGCCTTGGCACAGTAGGAGAGGGTCAGGAAAGCGTTCTCAGAATGCATTCGATTCAAGTAGAAAATTGTCAAATAACACCAGAAAAGAAAAAAAAGAGGGGCTGGAGAGAAACAGCTCAGCAGTTAAGATCACTGGCTGCTCTTCCAGAGACACAGGTTCAATTCCCAGCACCCACATGGCAGCTCAGCATCATTTGTAGTTCCAGACTCTGGGGATCCGCCACCTGAAGACACTGCCCAACAGTGGGTGTACTGCTCTCCTTCTGTGGGTACAGGCACACATGTGCAAAGACACATATACAGGCAAAATTCCCACACACATAAAATAAAAACAAGTCTTAAAAAATGGCCGTTGCACTCACAAACTCATGCAGCCACTGCCCAGGGCCAGGCTGACAAGAAGAGCCACCATTCCCATAGGCAGCTGGACTGGACTCAGTGGGTTAAAAAAACAAAGGAATGGGAAGGCAGACAGGGGACTGTCTGGAAGAAGTATAAGGGGACGTTGAGAACAATGAATTTACATATCGTCCTCCAGTCCCATGCAGCACCCATCTTTGCATGTGCCTTTCTCAGATTGTATTTTTCTGACCATATAGTTTAGCCAGGGCCATCTGTGTGACTCATGGGTTGGTTGGTTTTGAGACAGGGTTGCAATGTGTAGCCTTGACTGGCTTAGAACTCACTTTGTAGACCAGGATAGCCCAAACTCAAGAGATCCTTGTGCCTCCTTCCTAATGCTGGGACTGAAAATGTAGGCTACCACACCCAGCTGTATCTCAGTTGGAACTTCCCACTGAGTGCCTGGTTGGGTCACCAATGGGTACACAACTGATGAGGATGATTCCCCTGTTCCTTGGTCATTAGTTTTTGCTTTTGTTTATGTTTGGTGAGTTTCACACCATGTCCTCTGCTCTTCTCTCCATCCCCTCATAGGCTTCCTTACCCTTGCACCCTTCCCAAATTAAAAAACACAGAAACAAAAAGCAATAAAAAAAAAATCTCTTCGTGGAAGCTGTGGTATGTCACAGTGTGTCCTGTATCTTTGTCTACAGTTTTTTTTTTTAAGATTTTTATTTATTTTTATGTATATGAGTGCTATATCTGCATGTATACTTGCAGACCAGAAGAGGGCTCCAGATCAAGTATATATGGTTATGAGCCATCATGTGGTTGCTGGGAATTGAACTCAGGACCTCTGGAAGAGCAAACCATGTTCTTGGTTAAGGGCGCTGAGCCATCTCTCCAGCCCTGTCCATACATTTTCACTTGCAAATGTTCATTGCGAGGAGTCTGGTCTGGTTCCAGATCTCTGGCTTCTGTGTCACCATCAGTATTGGATTCACACTGGGTCTTCTCCCAGTACTGCCCTGTGTCATGAAGCTTTGGATCTGAAGGACTGGCTCTTTCACGTGCTCCAGCAGTTCACAGATGGAGTTTGGGGTAGGCCAATTCAAAGCTCTGGATCTGGGCTTGAGTGGCAGCTCAGCTGGACAGCCTGCCGGCTCCCCAGTGCCACCATCAGCAGGAGGCAGGGTCAGCTCTCCTGCTCTCCTGCCCTCTGGGCTGGTCCACCTGCACCCACACCTCCAGAGCCAACTCCACTGTGCTGCCCAGTCAAGGCACAAAGCTCGCCCAAGTGCTGCAGCCTGCAAGGCCTAGGCCAGCTCTCCCATTCTCACATCCTCAGGGCTGCATCAGCCATGCTTTCAGCATCAGGGCCAGCTCCACTGGGCTAGCTCTCCTGCTCTCATGCTTTAAGGGCTAGCTCTCCTGACAGCCACAGGTGGCCAGGGGAAGAGGGAGGGCATCACCCCCACCCCACCCCACTCTACCCCACCTCACAATAGACAAGTGGCTAGGCCAGCTCCTTCGGGCTGGCTCACCTTCACCTCTTCCACCAGGGCCAGCTCTACTGTACTGCCCAGGCAAGATGCAGGGCCTGTGCTCCCAAGTGCTGCCAACGGACAAGGCCCACTAGGTCATTTTTTTTTTTTTTTTTTTTTAAGTAGGACCCTTAAGTTTTTCTCAGACATTTCAGCTATTGCAGTACTTTGGGTTCTATTATCAGGTACTTGGGAATTTGGATGCCAGTTGTGCTGGCTTATTGTCTTGTAATCTTTGTGTGTTTAGCATATCTGTGGTGAAGGATGTGTCCTTCTGTGAGGCCTTCTTCAAAGGATGTCCTCAGTAGGAAGTACATTTCCTGTAGCTTTTAGTGTGGATTGGGGTGGTGACCCTGATAGTTTATCACCACTTTTAGTTTTTGCCTCATTGTAGAAGACCCTTTTGTATCACTGTTGAGTTTTCATAGGGTAGAGACTGGGCGTTAGGGCACTAGTTGGAGTTGTGAATGTCATAGGTTCTTTGGGAAGAAAGAGGGAGTACAGCATGAGAAAGGAGTGTACAGCTTAGGTCAGAGATAGGAGGATTAGATACAAAAATGTAGAAGGGCAAATTTCTCCAGGCACAGAGAAGAGAGAGAGGCATGGCGCAGTTAGTCAACAATAACAAAACATCACACACGCGCAGAGCATGACTAGAAAGAGGATGCTGTGTACTTGCATGTATAATTTCATTCAGGTGGAAAAAGCCAACGAGCAGGTCTGTCCAGAGCCTGTTGGGCTCCTTGTTCCCACCTGACGTTCACGTGAAAGGGCCCAGCTCTGTTATCCAGGGAACACTGTTTTCTTCACCATCTTTTCTGTTGGCTTCAAAGTTTTGTCTTAATTTCACAAATGGCGTGTGTGTGTGTGTGTGTGGTTTCAGGGCTTGAAGTTCAAAGATGTGGTCATTTACTTGTCTCAAGAGGAGTGGGCAAGCATGCACAGTTCCCACAGGGATTTGTACCGGGATGTAATGTTGGAGAATTACAGCAACTTGATTTCCCTAGGTAAGTTCACCTTCCCAAAATTCAGAATTCGCTTTACAGAATTTTCATTTCCTTCATGGTGAAAGTTGGGTTTTGTTTTGTTTTTTTTTGTTTTATGTTTCTAATTTTATTATATGTATAGGTGTTTTGCCTGCATGTATGTCTGTGTACCATATGCATGCCTGGTACCCATGGAAACCAGAAGAGGGCATCAGATCTACTAGAATTTGAATTACAAATGGTTGTGAGCTGTCATGTGGGTGCTAAGAATTGAACTCTAGCTCTACAATAGTAGTGAGGGTTCTTAACTTCTGCGCCATCTCTAGCCCCTGCTGATTTGTTTTGTTTGAGACAAAGTCTGCTCTGTAGCCCAGGATGGTCTGAAACTAACAGTCCTCCTTCCTCGGCTTTCTAAGTGCTGGAGAAATAGGCGTGCTCTGCCGAAAGCTTTGTTGAACTCTTCATGAACACTTTTCAAGCACTGGGCTGAATTAATGCTGCTACGCTGAGGCGGGCACACAGAACGCACACAAGGATGTTGTCTTCTCCACCCTCTGACGTTCACTCGCTTTGACCCTTAAGTTATTTTTTCTTTATTATTATTGGAGTGGGAGTGGCATGCTCACAGAGGTCAGAGGGCAACTCTGTGGAGTTGCTTCTTTCCTTCTTTACGTGGTTCCCAGGATTAACTTTAGCTTACTGGCCCAGTCTCTCTCTCCTTCTCTCTAATGAAAAAAGAGTTTTTTCATGCAATATATTCTGATTACATTTCCTCTCCACTCCCCCCATCCCCACCAGAAATCCAACTCTCTTTTTAGAAAAAAACACAGCATAGGACTAAACAAACGGGGGGCGGGGCTTAAAAGCACAAGACGCACAGTCAGTCAGTAGACGCACACTGGTTATGCATGTAAGATGGAAGCAAAAGATGTGTTAAGGTTAGAGAGAGAAGAAACTCAAAAGTATTATGTGAGAAAACCTCCAACAGTACCGCGGAGTTGGCTGTATACTGCTGAGCATGGGGCCTTCCCCTAAGCGTGGTTTCTATACCCAGTAAGAGTCCTTTGGAGAAAACTGAATTTCTCCCTTGTGGGGGTTGTCACTTTGAGATAGTAGCTTCCGAGTTAGGAGGGGCTTCTGGCCACTTCTCTCAGGACTGAGACCCAGTTTTTCTCCCTTGACAATGATGGATTTATTTTACTATAGTCTCACCATGTAGCCCTGGTGGGCCTTGAACCCACAGATCTTCCTCAACTTCCTCTTGAGTTCTATGATTAAATGCATGCACCACCATGCCAGGCCTTCTGGATTGATTGTAATTCTGACATGCACAGAATGAACTTTCCCTTTTGTCTTTGGACAGGTCTTGCTGATACTAAGCCAAGTGTGATCTGCCTTTTAGAGCAGGGGAAAGAGCCCTGGATGGTTATGAGGAATAAGACAAAAATGTGGCAGCCTGGTAAGTGATGGGACCGGGAGACAGGGCAGGTTGTCACCCGGCTCGTCTGAGAGGCTGGTAGAAAGCTTGCTATCAGCCCAAGCCTGTGGTCTGGGCAGATGGGCCCTCAGCACAGGGCTCTTCCCCGCCACTGTCTCGCTGCTCTTCTGCCGTGGCTCCCTCTCATTCAGAGAAGAACCCAGGGCAGCCATTTTCCCCATATTTTGAGTCTTATTTTCTCTTGGCTTTTTGGTTTTTCAGGACAGGGTTTCTCTGTGTAGCCCTGGCTATCCTAGAACTCCCTCTGTAGGCCAGGCTGGCCTCCAACTCGCAGAGGTCTACCTACTCCTGAGTGCTGGGCTTAAAGGTGTGCACCAGCCACCACCAGCTCTCTGGCTTCTTAAAACACCTTCATTGAGATAAAAGTTGCAGATCAGCTCATCCATTTAAAGTGAGCGGTGGAACAGACTTTAGTATTCGGGGACTTGGTCGTCCATCGCAGCCATCAGTCAAAAGATATTTTCACCATGACCATACTAGGCAGCAGTCTTTCTATGCCCAGCACAAGCAACCCCTAATTAACTTTCTGGTTGTACAAATGTGCCTGCCTGGGCGTTTCACAGTAGTGACATCAAACAGGATGTTGTTCATGGCTTCTTCACGTCACAGAGTGTTTTCAGGGTTCATCATCCTTTTATGTTGTTGTATCGATGGGGGAGCACACCGCACTTTCCTCTGCTCACTGCCGGGTGTGGGGACTGTCTTCAGTCTCGTGGAATGTGTGGAATGCTCTTGTCCCTTTTCCTATTTGGTATTTTATCATTAAATGGTTTTAGAATTCTTGTATAAAAGCAGACTGCGGATCATACTAGCCTCTGAGCTAGCTGGGAAATATTCCTTCCTTTTCCAACTTTTGAAGACTTTTTTTTTTTTTTTTAAGAATTTGTGTTAAGGTTTGGGAGTTAGTTCAAGTCATTGGAGTCCACTCTTCACAAGCATGGGGACCCATAAAAGTGCCAGGCATGGTAGTGTGTACCTATAATCCTGGCCTGGGAAAATCAGGGATAGGAGGTTCACTAGGGCTCACTAGCCAGCCAATCTAGCATAACGGGTGAGCTGCAGGCTAATGAGAGACTGTCTCAGAGAAGGTAGATGGTGTTTGTAAGAAAGGTACTCAAGGCTGACCTTAATCTCTGAGCTTTTCCTCTGGCTGTCTTGAGTAAGGAGGAGGTTCTGACAGAAGGAGCTATGACCTCACTCCCTTAACCAGCACATTCTGCCTACGTGTGGGGAGGAGGTGAGGGGTGGCGGCAGAACTAGCACGGTGTAGAGCACAGTGTGACTCTTCAGCTGTGAACAAGGTGACTGAGAGACAGGACAGAAACTGAACGTCCATGTGTGGTCTGAGGCTAGATATGGAAGCTGCTCTTAGCCTTGCTTATATTCTCTTAGTTTTCTTAGGCAGTACCTGGGCATCAGGTTTGGAGTACGTTTGTCTGATTCGGAAGCCCACCAGGGTGGAAAGACCATGGCTTTCACCTTCCCTCATGAGCTGTCTTCATCATCTCTCCTCTCATACCTTCTCTCTCTAAATTTCAGTGTTGTTACAAGTTGCTCACCTTTTCATCGCCTTTAGTGTAAAAACCTGCATTTTCTCACTATCTTACAGATTGGGAGTCTAGAAGAAAAGGCAAGAACTTACTTCCAAACGACAGTTACAAAATTAAATCATTGCAACAAAAGGTGGCAAAAAAACCTAAATGCTCCAGGGACAGCAGGGCCAGAGGTGACAGAGAAGTCACACGCTGGGTGGAGGGGCAGCAGGTCCATCAGGAGGGGCATTTGGGACAAACTGTGGAAAGGCCTGTGGAGAGCCCCACGGCCATCCAGGGCACACCCAATTGGGAAGCTCAGCCTCAGGGAACAGCCCGTGAGTGCGGAAAGTGTGAGCAAACGGCCACGCGCCAACCGGCTCCCGGTGACGACAAGCAAGTTGACGCTACGAGAAAAGTCACTGCGTGCGCACAGCCTGGGAAGGTCTTCAGCAGCAAGTCAGGCTTGGCCAGGCATCACAGGCGCCATGAAAGCAAAAAAGGCAGTGACAGTAAGAAAAGTGCCCTTAGTTCTGGTCCTGACGCTTTGAAGCCTCAGGGCACTCAGAGTAGTGAGAAGTCCCATAAGTGTAAGGAGTGTGGGAAAAGCTTCCATTCTGCCTCCCAGCTCGGCCACCATCAAAAGCTGCACACGGGTGAGAAGCCCTACAAGTGTCGCGAGTGTGGGAAGGCGTTCCCCTCAAACGCACAGCTTAGTCTCCACCAGAGGGTTCACACCGATGAGACGTGCTTTGAGTGCAAGGAGTGTGGGAAAGCCTTCATCCGGCCTTCACATCTTCTCCGTCACCAGCGGATCCACACTGGGGAGAAGCCTCACAAGTGTAAGGAGTGTGGGAAGGCCTTCCGGTACGACACACAGCTTAGCCTTCACCTGCTGTCACATGCTGGGGCGAGAGGCTACGAGTGTCAGGAGTGTGACAAAGTATACAGCTGTGCCTCGCAGCTCGCCCTACACCAGATGACGCATACCGGGGAGAAGCCCCACAAGTGTAAGGAGTGCGGGAAAGGCTTTATTTCAGACTCACATCTCCTTCGCCACCAGAGTGTGCACACTGGCGAGAAGCCCTATAAATGTAAGGAGTGTGGCAAAGGCTTCCGGCGAGGGTCGGAGCTCGCCCGGCATCAGCGAGCCCATGCTGGCGAGAAGCCCTACAAGTGTCAGGAGTGCGGGAAGGCCTTCACGTGCACCACGGAGCTTCTTAGACACCAGAAGGTTCACACTGGGGACAGGCCCCACAAGTGTCAGGAGTGCGGGAAAGCCTTCATTCGAAGATCAGAACTAACGCACCACCAACGAAGCCACAGCGGCGAGAAGCCCTACGAGTGCAAGGAGTGCGGGAAGACCTTCGGCCGAGGCTCGGAGCTCAGTCGGCACCAGAAAATCCACACTGGAGAGAAGCCCTACAAGTGCAAGCAATGTGGGAAGGCCTTCATCCGAGGCTCCCACCTCACTCAACATCAGAGAATCCACACAGGCCACAGGAGCGAGTGAGCGCTGCCATCGGAGAGCTCGGCGGCTTAAACCCCCTGTGGCAGCTAACTCGTGGGAGACCAAGGTCAGTGGGTTTCTTCTTGAATTCACACTCACAGGTAATAGATCAAGATGTGATGGACATTTGTCACCAGTAAGAAACCCTGTAATTACAGAAGTGGGCAGCGACTGACTCGTTTCAGAATTTATCGTAAGTCTTCAGTTGATGAAAAACTGGAAAGTTCAATGGATGAAAGGAAAGTAGGAATGAATGCCCTTTAAGTGGCCCAGAGCCAAATAGTCCTCAGGGAATTCATCTCAGGGCCAGGCTGAGGATGGCAGAGAAATTAGCAATTGGGCGTAAGCCTACACTTCTGCTAACAGTGCAGCACCTCATTCGTCCCTTCCATGAAATGGTTGCAAGGTCATTCTATAAACTTAACGTGAGCTGAGGAAGTGTGGAAAAGGACTTAACCGTGTTTACTTCTTACTCACCCTCAAGAGTTCACACCTTAATTACTGACGATTACATTCTTTTATGAATTAGCAATGTTAGCACCATATTGCCAGTTACTTTTGTGGAATAGCATCCAACAAGTGTTTAAAGTGCCAAATGTAGCAGGGCATGGTGTGCCATGCCTGTAATACAGGCATCTGGGAGCCAGAGGCAGGGGGATCACAAGTTTCAGGCTGGCTTGGAGACTGTTTTGAGTTTAAAAAAAAAAAAAAAAAAAAAAAAAAGACCAGTTATGGGGAAGGTATGCCTTTGCTATTTTCACTGTTGTGAGCTTTCTTATAACCATCTTAGAAAAGGGGCGCCTTACGTGTCCAGTGATTGGAGGGACATCTTACATTGTCTCTTAGGAAGGAAAACTTAAAGCTTTTGTTCATAGTTTGCCCTTCTGCTGGTCAGAAGACTCAGAACTGAGCTGCAGTGAGGTTGCTGGTAGGGAGGGCTGGGGTGGAGGGAGCCGTTTTGATGCCTTAATAAAGTCTCCCTGAGCCAGTGTGGTGGGACACCCATCACCCCAGAACTTGGGGACAGAAGCTCAAGGGCATTCTGGGCTACCTAGTGAGCTGTGGGGGAGCCTGGACAACAGGAGTTCCAGCCTCAGAAAAGAACTTTCATAAACAAAAGCCATGCCTTGATCTGTATACGGGAGAACTGGAAAATAGCAAAGCTTTAGCCAAGAGCCAAGTCTCTGCAGGAAGCTAAAGATGCCTATATGTAAATACACTTATACTTAAATGTCCATTAGGGATAAATAATACTATATATCGAGATGCATCCGCTGTGACTGAAGCTATTCTCTGAGGAAAATGAACTTTTCCCTTCGTATGTGTCAAAGTGGGGATTGTAAAGCTAGGAGTCTGTGGTGACCAGTTCAGTACCTAGTCCTGGCAATTCTCAGTAAACATTCTATCCAAGCAGCAACTCCAGTAGATGAAGAAACGAACAAAATGAAACCGGGCACAGCGGAAACTCGGAATAGGTAGGTGACAGACACACCCAGTGCTGTCATGAGCTGGAGATGAAGTTCACGGGAGTTAGCATGGCTGGGACGAGCAGAGACAAGGCCTCTGCAGACGGCAGCATTCTCCCTCTTTGGTGTCACTGACCGCCGCAGTCTGGTTCCCTAGCCGTGCACACTGTGCGGTAGAGCTCTGAGCAGGGCTCAGATGCAGGGACGTGGCCTTCCCCAGCGCGGGGAGCATGCCTGTGCCGCCAGGTCCCTGCTTTGTGAGGCTGAGACCCGCCTGGGAAATGCAGTGTCAGTGACATGTGTCCTTTCTGTGGACTTGCAGAATAAGAAATGCAGGCACAGAAAGTTAAAAGACTTGGCTTTTTACAGTATACATACCTCTTGGAAAATGAGCATTTAAATATATTTTTTACACATATATTCATCAGGAATTTATATTCAGCACAGAGAAGCATTATTTTCTTAAACATATTATTGAGCTATATAATCAACTTCATTTTAGTAAGATATAGGATGTTTACTCACAGCATTTGATAATGTATTTTTATTGCTGCTTTTTACCATATACCTTAAATCTCGGAAAAGTATTGTTTTCCTGAATGAAATTAAAACCAAGGAGAACCTGCTTAAGGAACTACACTCATTCCTCTAAAACTTGAGTCATCTGACAGCTAAAAAAAATCTACCTCTTCAGGGCCCAAGACACTCACAGCTATGAAGCTAGCAAACATTTTTACCAAATGTGGGAAAGGGCAGCATCTAAAACCAGGACGGTTATTTACAAACCCATCTTCCTTGATGACACCAGCGAGTCTCATCCAGCAGCCCGGGAGCTGCACAGCACGGTGCTTTGCCCAGAAAGCGTTTGTAGCAGGGCTAGTAAGCGAATGAGTGAGTACCCAAGCAGAGGCCTGCTGGGAAGTCCGAGGTCTCAGCTCCTGGTCTGCGGACTTCCACGGTGAGAGCAGTTGCCATCCAGTGGCCCACATCTGCCTCACTGCAGACCAGCACCACGTGGTGAGGAAAGCTGCTAATTCCTGCACCGCCTCCTGGGGACAGCTGATGATAACGGGGTCCAGGTAGGCGGCTGTGTAGGTGCACACGGGTGGAGGCCTGAGGTCGACCTAGGCTGTCCTGCCTCGGGAGCCTCCACTTTTTCTGCTGGGCGTCCTGGTGGGGAGCTGGGACTCGCCAGTCAGGCTCACCTGCCTGACCCAGAGGCCCACTTGGCTCTGCCTTCCTGGGCAGGCGCCCGTCGGTTCGGGAGATTTGGAACTCTGGTCCTGTGCTTGCATGGCAAGCCCTTACCGAGCCATCTCCCCGCCCATCAAGTACTTCTTCAAGGGGAGAAGCGATTACTGAGTTTCGGTCTACACTGGTATATTAACCCCATAGATCTATCTAAAATTCTAACTACTCTTCTAAGAGGAGCACTTGCACATTTTATAGGAGTTCATTAAATTAATGAAAGCAGCGTTTTAAAGGTGGTATTAGTACTGATCGCAGAGTTGGAAAGATGGTGTTTTAATTTTCTGCTCCTGTATACATAATTTTTTCAAGACTTGAATATTCTACGGTGGTTATCCAGAGAGGCGGCGGTGTGCGCGGTCTGTAACAGTCCATGGACGCACACTGCATCCTCGCTGTCCCACACAGGCTCGCTCTGGTGACAGGCTATGCTCGGGTGGGGAGTGACTGAGCAGGACCGTGTGTGCACACAGTGCAGCCTCCTCCTCTCACTGATAGAAACACCGAGGGTGACTTTCTGGTCAGTGCTCATCGCTCTGCTCTGACAGCATCCCGGAACACAGACAAGCCAAATGGTTACAGCTCATTCTTCCAGTGACTGTCGCAATGAGAGCCCAGGACATGGGATTACCATGTATGTGCTGCTGCCTCTGCTCCTATAGAGCAGCTGGATTCCTGTCTTCACAGACTGCCACGTTTGAAACACACCTGCCTTACTGTTTCTGTGGGAAGCTTGCCATTACCTCAACAGGAACAAGTGTTTCTTAACTGTGTCAGCCAGGATTGAAAACGTGCCTTCTGTTTGCACTTCTTGACGGCTCCCAAGACTGAGCATCTCTGGGGCCTGTGGGTCATTTGAGCTTTGTTTCTGTGAATTGCACATTGTTATCAGTCTCCCTTTGTAAAATTGGAGTTGTTTTTTGAGACATTTGTAGAAAGATGGCCAGGAGGTCACGTTTCCATGTGGGCCATAGATTGTCCTCATCTAGCATATGTTATTTGCCCTTATGTCAAATAGCTGCCAAATGGTGTCTTATGAGGGGCCACACAATATTTGAGGTTGGGGCCTCTGCAGCGCGGAAGTGCCTGCTGAGAACCAGTGGTTCTCGGCCTCTTCCACCACATCCCCAGCAGAGGTTTGCCAGCGTCCACAGGCATTTTTGTTTGCCACTTTAAAGATGATTGCTGCTTGTGTCTAGTGGACGGAGACCAGAGATCCTTCTCAGTGTCTTGTGATGCACAACACGGCCCCCAAAGCAGATGATGATGTCACACTAAAATGTCTCTTTCCGGAACAGAACCGGATTTGGTGAAACATTCACAGAAACAAGCAGCTGGCCCACCCTGTTTTGAATATTGTTTATCTGTAAGCTGTTTACTGGCTCTGTTTCTGAAATAACCTTTACCTCAAGTCCATATTTTATGGCTTTAATCTTCATGCCTAAAAATACAGAGAACCAGTAGCATGTGTGTAATGACAGCCTGCTATATTTGAAGCATGGGTTTTTGTTTGCTTGGTTTACATTGAAACTATGAAATAAATAAATCAGACAAAATAAGTCGTCATTGTCCTTTGTGAAGCCATTTCCTGTGCTTACAGGGGATAACCTCGTACACTGGGTCTATAAAGTCAACCAAATTACACATGGATGACGCAGTCCGTTAGACTTGAGACACGTCCTTCTGTGACCCTCAACTATGTGGGATTGACAAGGACAGACCTTGCTGAACCTGCTCTCTCCCACCGGCATGAGAACAACAGAAGCAGGGAACATCTGTATCTGTTGAGCACTGAGGGATGCAGTAAAGGGTTTCCATTTAAATAGCATTCAGGAAAACCAAGGAACAATGCTTACAAGCTGCCCGGCCTAGGAAGAAAACAGAACCACATGCCTGGTGTACAGCAGCATGAGTGAGGGGAGGTGCCACACTCCCGATTTACAGGGGCGAGAAGCTGGAGGCTGACCTGACCACCTCAGGAGGCACGTCTGCTGCCCCATGCATGTACCTGTGGAGTCCCAGGAAAAGGTGACTGTAATGACCCAAGTAGGGCCTGCAGGGCATTCCAAAATTGCCAGGGAAGTTGCAGATCCAGAGAAGAACCCCCAGGAGTCCAAGGCTCACTGAGGACATTGTGTGACCTCAGAGGAAACCACGGCTAGAGCTCTGGCCCTAAACACCAGCCCCACAAAAGAAAACACCTCAACCCCATGGCCAAGTCTGTGAATGCTGTACACTGAAAGGAGAAAACTATCCAAAATAGGATTTTAAAAAAAGAACTAAGAAAAAATTCTGGAAACGAAAAATTCTGTAAGCCCAAGTAAAGGTCTTAGCAGTAGAGTGGGCTGTGGGAAACAGCAGGGCTGGAAGACAAGGGAGAGGAATGAGGTCGTTCAGCAAAGGTCAGTATCCTTAATGAAAAGGAGCTGTAGAGATGGTCTCTGTGGTTAAGAGTACAGGTCACTCTTCCAAGGACTTGGGTTCAATTCCAGCATCCCCATACTTCCCTCATTTTCTGATTAATAAAGAGCTCACAGCTTAGAGCAGGGGAAGAGAAGAAAGGGGGAACTCTGGGAGTGAATCAGGCAGGGTTCAGCATGCAGACTCCCCAGGACATGGTGAGAGGTAATTGGGCCTGTGGCAAACATGGACTATAGTAAAGAGGGTTACTTAATTATACAAGATAGGTGGGAGGTAGCCAGCTAAGTCCTAGGTTCAATAGTCTCGGTCATTACGGGGAGCTGGTGGGTCGGGACTGCCCAGTGATACTGCTACACCACGACGACACCAAATCTAGTTGGACATAACGAACACAAGCGCTCTCCATAGCTCTTCCCTCCACACCCCCTGGTGCTATCCTTCAGGCTCACAAGCACAGCATTTGGCCGTCAGCTTTGCCCTAGAAAGCATGATGGGGCACGAATCCTACCACATATGCCTTCGAGTGAAAGAGGTGCTCAAGTGAGTGAAGTCGGCTTCTTCCTGCCCTCATCTCTTCGTTGATTAGCGCGTTACGAACTGGTCTCACATGCCGCTTGAAGCCTCTCGGCGCCTACAGCACCTTCTTAATAAAGCCCGTGCCCCATCAGGTGAGCAAAGCCACGCACGTGCCGTGCCATCTGTCTCAGCTGAGGTTATGCTGCCGAGATAAAAAACCATGACCAAAAGCAGCTTAAAGCCTTACACATCCAGAGTCACAGTCCACTGAGGGAAACCAAGGCAGGGACTAAAAACTGGGAGGGTATCTGGAGCTGGTGCAGAGGCATGGAAGGCCCCGCTTACAGTTGCTGCACTCGAGCCATACAGCGTGACCCTCTCTCAACAACAAATTGGAAAATACACAACCAGTATTTAACAGAAGTTTTAATCACAGCAGAACCATGACCTCAGTAGTGCTTAGCAGAAGATTTAAGCCCACCTAATACAGACACGTCCAGAGTCAGGCTGGATAGTCCCGTCCTCTAGGAAACCACAGGCCTTGATTCAGGCGGTCAGCATGCCAAGCACTCGGGGAGCTACAAAGCAGCTCCCACAACCTTCCTCCCAGCACAACCAATCTGCCGGCGCACTGAATCCAGGGAGACACTCGTGCCCTTCTGTGACATCATGTAAAGTGAGTCACAGGGAAAAGGAGCCAACAGACACGGGAGAAAGCCACAGGCAAGTCTTACTGTGGCGCTCGCTTTTAAGCTATTTCGTTTAGGGCTCCTTAAAGCTCCTCCCTTCCAATCCCCAACCCTAGGCAGGAAGGAAGAGGGTTAGTGGGAGGGGGCGCACACCCCTTTACCTCTCCCGGCTGTTTAGGGTCGATGGGTTCTTTGGGGCTGTACCAATCTCCATCAACAGGAAAAGCAGCTGCAGGATCCTCCCAGCCGCTGCAGTGAAAAGTGTTTCTCTATGTCTCCAAACTGCCCTGTCCCACATGCCACCACGCACAGCACACTTGTGCCTTCCGGGCTCTCAAATTTTATCCCTCAGAGTCCTAGGCCACGCCCCTCTCCGTGCTGCACAGGGCAGGCCGTTACCAGCTGTCAGAGACCACAGCCCTGCAAGAGACAATTGTCAGCTGTGAGCAAACTAAAGCTCAAACTAAAACACTTGGGATTAAAACAAACACATTTACCTAATGAAACAGTTTTTAAAGAAACCAAAACTTCCATCACACCCGATATTGAAAACTACTTTACTGTTTAATTACTTTAGGTTTATTTTCTATGTATGGATGTTTTGTCCACATGTATGTATGTGTGCCATGTGTGTCTCCTAACCAAAGAGGTCAACAGAGGGCATGGGATCCCCTGGAACTGGAATAACAGATGGCTGAGTCAGCAGGTGGTTGCTGAGAGCTGAACCACAGTCCTCCGCACGTGCAGCCGGTGCTCCAAACCACTGAGCCACCTCTCTAGACCTTCAGTTTTCTCATGGCAACCTTCATGGTGACTCCCGGTCCCCACCTGAGACCCCCCTCTGCCTCTCTGGATCCCAAAGTCCTGCCTTATCCTCTCCTGCCCAGCTATTGGCTGTTCAGATTTTATCAACCAATGGAGGGGGGTTGTGATGGAAACCAATTTTCACACAACATTGAGACAGGAGATGCTTTGTAATAGTGACAATTACGACACTGTAACCAGATCTCTGGCGAAAGAAATCCGCGTTTGTATAATGTGCACAAAAGAATCCTCCAAAACTGTGCAGCCAACGTGCATGCTGGCCTCCAGGCTCTCTGGGCATCATGAGCACCTGTTACAGAGTCCCGGCTGGCCTCCGGCTCGGCTCTCCCTACCCTGTGACCCTGTGCGTCCTATCCTAAACTTCTCCAGCTCATGGGTTTCCCAGCTCTAGCTTCCCGTTTCCACGTAACCCTACTCTTTCAGCCGTGTTCCCTCTAGTCTCCCCCCCCCCCCCGACTCTCTCGGGCCTTTCTCCTCTTTGCCTCCTCTCTCCCTCTCTCCTCTCCTAACCTGGCTCAGTCTCCTGGTCAGGGTTAGTGCTCCACCTTCTCTTCCTGCTAGTCTACTTCCCAGCCACCTTCCCCACATCACTTGCCAGTGTTTGTTTTGTCTGCGCTGGATCTGCTCCATCAGGCCACATGGTCTCTCTTCATCTTCCTCCTCCCTCTCCTCCCAGCCTTGCGGTTCCTACCTGAGACCCCAAGCCTGGGAACCAAAGCCCTGCCTGCCTCTCTTCTGCCCAGTTACAGGCTGTCCCGCCTTTTTTATTACCAATCACAGACAACTGGGGAGCAAAGTTTACATGACACTATTCCGTACACATCAGAACGCATTTGTCTGGGGGCCGGAACTTAGCATCTGAATACGCAGACAGCAGACCAAACCCCAACATCTCTCAAGGTCCGCCTCTTAGCTGCCTCCTCCTCTCCTGGGTGTCACCCTGGAACGTCCTGCTTTGTCTACTGTTACTACAGATGCCACAGTGGTGTGCCAGAGGGACCCTCCTGGGTAGTCACATGGAAAGACATGCAGGCAGCTCATCAGTTCCTACTACTCTCTAATTGGTTTTGGTTCTTAAAATATTGAAATAACAAAAGTGACAATGGAACAACTGTCCTCCACGATCAAGTAGCCACACTCAAGTCACCAGCTTTGTCAATCTAGACTCTTTGTCAACTTTGTTTTTTTGAGACCAGTTTCTGTGTAGCTCTGGATGTCCTGGAACTCACTCTGTAGACCAGGCTGGCCTTGAACCCGGAGATCTGCCTGCTTCTGCCTCCTGAGTGCTGGGATTAGTTGTGTGACACTATGCCTGGTTTTGTCAATTCCATTTCTTTTGATGAATCTTTCCCCTTTTCATTTTAGACATAGCCCTGCTATGTGGCCCAGACTAGGGTTCAATGAAAACCATTTTCTGGACCTATTATTCCACTAGAATCTAGAAAATGATGATTCTCCCCACCCCTCAATTCTATTTTTTCTTTTTCTGCCTTTACTGGTTAAATATGCTTAAGGGAAAAAAAACAAACAAACAAACAAAAAACTTGAATTTGATGAACACTTGTTGACTCTTAAAAGTAGTTTGCATTTTTATTTCATCTGCTAATTTAGAATGATGTGAACCAGGCAGGGTGGCACTTGCTTTTATCTCAGCGCTTAGAGGTAGAGGCAGACAGATTTCTGTGAGTTCTAGGCCAGCCTGAACTCTATATAGAGTTCCAAGTCAGCCAGGGCAGCATGGTAAGACCCTGTCTCAAAATACAAGTAAGTAAATACACACATTTATAAGTAAATGAGTCGGTGTCCTCCACTCATCTATTGTTGACTACATTGTGCAGCCATAACCATGAAATTACCGAAGTACTAGCAGGGCCCTGTCAAAAGATCCATCATGAAACACAGACTGAAAATACAGCAATCTGCTGGGCACATTTGAACATGCCTGCAATGCCAGCACTCAGGGAAGCGGAGGCAGGAGGATCTCTGTGAGCTCTAAAACAGCCTACTCTACAGAGTGAGTCCAGGACAGCCAAGGCTATACAGAGAAACCCTATCTCAAAGAAAACAGAAACATGAGCAATCTGAGCATGTGTGCTGATACATTTTTATGCTACCTTATTTGGGTTTTTATATGCACCAAGCTTCTCCACCCAATCCCTCCCAATACCCAAACACCCGGTAGGAGTGACAGAGGTTAGTGGGGAAAGGGGTCATAGACCTCTATAAACTACTTCCAGCTGATGAGGGGCACTGAGTTCCTTGGGACAAGCCCAACCTTCATCTCATCAAGATGTCTCCAAATTCTTGTCCCTTTTCTCACTTGAAAACCCAGCAGCAGCCGGAGCAGGAAGAAGCCTGGGGAAAACCACGCCTCCTCTCTTTGGACTCTGTTCTTTTCACACCCTCCCTAGAGTCCCCAGAAGTAACTCTCTTCAGCTGGCAGAATCGCACCCCTGCCAGAGCCCGCACGAGGCCAACAGTCAGCTGCTGTGGGCAATCTGAAGCACCCCATATCCCACACCTGGGATTAAAACAAAAAACATGTTTACATAACTGCGGTTTTTTTTTTAAGACACCAAAATTCTCACATTTGTTGACCGTAAACCTTTTCTTCCTATTTGTGTGGGCATGTTATTCATTTGCACATATTTGTGTTTGCATGTGTGAGGGCACGTGTGTAGGTGAACACGCACATAGGTGTGTGTTATCTTAGTAACCATCGTCCGTCACTCTTCCACTGTGTGCGCTGGGACAGGGCCTCTCAATCCAACCCAGAGCCAGCCAACTTGCTGTGGATATCCAATCTCTATCTTCACAGGCTAGAATTTCCAGTGAGCCCCCCCCCCCATCTACCTGGCATTTAACTGGGGTCCTGGGGATCCAAATTTGGGACCTCATACTTATACAGTAATCACTTAACCTCTGGGCCACCTCCCAGCCCCAGTCGTGTGCATGAAAACAAAATCTCCAAGTGGCTATGTTGTCTTTAATGCCATCCTTGAGACTGAATTTAGTCAAAGAAAGGACTCTAGATGATCTGGTTTTTGTTTTTAATTTGAAGAAGTCATTTTCTCTGATTCTTTAAGTTTTAACAACCCCATTCATGAAATTCGATCTCATTCAATCATGAATTTTTGCTCAAGTGACAAAAATCTCCCACTTACTCTAATCTCCTGGATCTTACCTAGGAAAAATTACATTGAGGGTTTTAAACGCAGAGATGTGAAAGGAGGCTACATTTACTGCTTCTGTAGGATCATCTTCCTCTCATACAAACTGACAACACTGGTGATAACATTCACAGACACTATTGATAGGATTCCATGCCTGCTAGTCTGCTAGTGTTAATTTCTTCACTCTTAAATCGCCGCCATCATACAGCACCCTGGCTCTAACCGGGCGCTCGCTCACTGGCCCCTGTCTTGTGGAATTTCAATTTCATGCAATCTTGAGTGTAAGCTGGTCTGGTAACTTACTTTTAACAGGAGGTGGTAAAATGACGGACGTTCCTTTTGTGATTAGACTACACAGACCACAGCTGCAGTCTTGCTGGCTAGCTTCCATCCTGCTGGCAGCTACCTTTCTGGGCTTCCATAATCCCATCAGAACAGCAGCCGCAGTGGGATGGCCAGTGCAGCCAGGAACTTCACTCATCTTTCAGCCGATGGCCGTCCAGAAACTGGGGATCTCAATGGATCTGGATCGGCTCCTGAAGAAGTGAATTCAGGTGTCTAACCTGTCACCTCCGATGCGAATCCTTCTCTAGTTAATCCTTCAGAAGAGATCAGTCTTAGCTGAAACCTCAAAGGTCCAACTAAGGCATGCCTGGACTCCTGATCTATGGGAAAGTTTAGCTAATCGATGGGTATCACTCACACGACCATTTTTCTATTAATTTGTTACAGACCAACAGCGTAGGTGCTATTATCACCATCTTGACAGCGACCGCCTAGTGTCCCGTCCGCTACCGCGACGGGAAGGGAGCAGCTGGAGCAAAGGAAGCAGGTGAGTCTCTCCGCGGCCCTCAGGCTGTTCTTCCGCAGGGGTCTGCCGGCTCGCCCCGGAGTGAGGGAGGCCCCAGCGCGGCAGTCTTGTCGGCCTGAAGCAGGCCGTCCCCGGCGACGGCCGGCCTGCCGGGCCGAGGGCGGCTAGGCGGCGCTGTGGGTCCTGTGGTGCTGGGTGAGGTGGGAGTGCTGGCGGAAGGCCCGGCCGCAGCGCGCGCAGCGGTACGGCTTCTCCCCGGTGTGGACCCTCCGGTGCTGGGCGAGGAACGAGTGCAGGCGGAAGGCCTTGCCGCAGTCCCCGCAGCGGTGCGGCTTCTCGCCCGTGTGCACGCTGCGGTGCTGGGCGAGCTGCGCGGGCAGGCGGAAGGGCTTGCCGCAGTCGGCGCACGCGTGGGGCTTCTCGCCCGTGTGCACGCTGCGGTGCTGGGCGAGCTGCGCGGGCAGGCGGAAGGCCTTGCCGCAGACGGCGCAGGCGTGGGGCCGCCGGCCGCCGTGCACGCTGCGGTGGGCGGCGAGCTGCGAGGCGCTGCCGAAGGCCTTCCGGCACTCCGGGCACGCGTGGGGCCTCTGGCGGGCGTGGACGCTCCGGTGGCGCAGCAGCTGCTGGCGCGCGCGGAAGGCCTTGCCGCAGTCGGCGCACGCGTGGGGCCTGGCGCCCGGGTGGCTCTCCTGGTGGACGCGCAGGTCGGGGCCGCAGTCCGCGCAGCGGGGCGGCCTGCCGGGGGCGTGCAGCCGCCGGTGCCGGGCGAGGTGCGTGCCCTGGCGGAAGGCCCGGCCGCAGGCCGCGCAGGCGTACGGCCTCTCCCCGGTGTGGACCCGCTGGTGGCGGGCCAGCTGCTGGTGCACCCGGAAGGCCCGGCCGCAGGCCGCGCAGGCGTACGGCTTCTCCCCGGTGTGCAGCCGCCGGTGCTGCGCGAGCTCCTGGGGCACGGCGAAGGCCTTGCCGCAGTCGGCGCACGCGTGCGGCCTCTCCCCGGTGTGCAGCCGCCGGTGGCGGAGCAGGTGCGCGCGCTGCCGGAAGGGCTGCCCGCAGTCCCGGCAGCGGTACGGCTTCTCGCCCGTGTGCACCCTCACGTGCTGGCTGAGCGTCGAGCGGCGCACGAAGGTCCTGCCGCAGTCCGCGCACGCGTGCGCCCTCTCCCCGCTCCCCGCCCTCCGACACCCGGACAGGAGGCCGCGCTCTGCCAGCGGGGCCTGCTCGGGGGCCGTTTTCAACTGCGCGAGGCCGCCCTCCCGCGGCTGCCCCTGCCGCTCAGTCCCACTCTTACAGTCCCAGTCGCGTCCCAGGCCAGAACCCGGCAGGGTGAGGCCTTTCATTTTCTCCACCAACTCCCACTTCAATGAACGTACTTCGTAAACGTCCCGGCCTGAGGACGAGGATATCTTGAATCGGGACTCCAAACCTGAAATAAAAAAACAAGAAACACAATGCTTCCCCCTTCCAGAGAGATGAAGGCGTAAAAGGACCTGAGGCAACAGGCCATGGGCTGTGCCTCCTGGAAACAGGCGTTTCTGGAAAAACACTACCCACGTGTACCCCAAGACCTATCTCCTATACAGAATCCTCCACCCGACATAAGTAAGTTCATGGGGAAGACAGCAAGAGTCGATACGCCGCTGCATACAACACAGGCTCTCTGGGGAGTGTAGTGTGCGCTGCTTTTCTCAGCTGCCAGGGAGGTGGAGGGAAAGGGGCCGCCTGTCCCTGAGAGCCAGGAGCCAGCCCGGGGAAGAGAGTCCATCTCAGAGGTAAAGACCAAATGGGTGTGGTGGCGCTTGACTGGAATGCCAGCAGGGAGGTGGAAGCAAGAATAATACAAAAGGTCCTCCTTGGATACACTGTGCAGGTCCAGCCTTGAGTACGTGAGACCTTGTCTCCAAATATGAAAGAGCTGTAGCTGGGCATGGTGGTGCATTTAATCCCAGCACTCCGGAGACAAAGGCAGGCGGATCTCTGTGACCTCTTACGGCCAGGGCTATATAGTGAGGCCCTGTCTTAAAAAGGAAAGGGAGAAGGGGAGAGCGGATGGAGGGGGAAGGAAGGGGGAGAGGAGGCGACAGTGGAGTTAGTGAAGCGCTCATTCGGAGGCCTGTAGACCTGAGCACCCATC
The DNA here is from genome assembly GCA_010120015.1 of Rhombomys opimus. Lineage (NCBI taxonomy): Eukaryota > Metazoa > Chordata > Mammalia > Rodentia > Muridae > Rhombomys > Rhombomys opimus. The sequence goes on from REGO01000034.1 coordinate 1,789,381, forward strand.
CCCAGCACCCATGTGAGAAGCCAGGGTGGCAGCAGGCTCCTGCCCTCCAGCACAGGCAGGCGAGACAGAGGATTAGCTGGTGAGTCCGTCTAGCCAGGAAATGAGTTCCACGTTCAGGGTGAGGCCGTGACTCAAAAATGAAGGGAAGAGGGCACTGAGGAAGGTCCCACACCTGCATCTCTCCCTCCACGTGCACACCCTCTCAAAGGAACACACACACCCCAGAACAAAAACTTCAGACGGGCAAGCTCCCACTCCGGTGGATGAAACGCAGCCTCTTAGTGAGGGGCCCCGCCTCCATCCTCCTGCCTCCACCAGGTTCCAGGCACACAGCACCATGCCCAGCTCACTAAGAGGCGGGTTTGTTTGGTTCAGGTAAGGATTTTGAATTTTGTCATGCTGTATCGTTACATTGATAGAGGTAACAATATAGTGTCTCTTGTTTGTTGTTTAATACCGTGAAGGGATACAAATATGGAAGTTGAGAAAAAAGGCAACCAAGCTCAACAAAAAGCAGTTTTGCTACTTCAGGCTTAGAAGATGGGAATTTGGACCAGAGAAAGGCTCGGCAGGGAACCAGTGCTGGCCACACAGTCTGCCAAGCTGAGTTCACTCTCAGGACCCAGGGAAAGGTGAAGGAGACAGTCCTTGAGTCCTGGCTGCGGTCCTTTGCCTCCAGGCTTGCTCTCCACCCCGCTTTCACAGACACAGTTACATGTGTATTTCTAATCTAAATTTGCTTCAGGTCTCAAATTACCCTTGAGGCTTTGGAAGAGAGATCCCCAGCAATTCTCGGCAAGGTCCCCAGCTCACTGAGCTGAGCAACTACTGTTGTCCCAGCCGCCATGCCAGCTCACTTACCAGGACAGTGTCTTCTCCCTTCTACAGCCACCCCAGGCTCCTTCCCTCCTTCACCCAGTAAGGCAATCATCTCTCTCTCAGAAATGGAAGGTCCTGCTTAAAAGAAAAATGTCACATCGAATTACAGACACAAAGATCTGTTCTTTCAGACTCCATTAAATGTTTAATTAGTTATTAGTCAAAATAGTGTTTTGTTTTGTTTTGAGACAGGGTCTCGGTATCTCCAGTGGCTATCCCCGTCTCAGCCTCTAGAGCACAGAGCTCGCCACCATGCCTGTGTTCAGAAGCCAAAGTGTTAAAATTAACACTACCGGGCTCCAGAACAACCATTTCAGGGAAACCTCCAGAATAAACACCAGATGGCTAAGAACAGGCTTGATGTAATTTAGTCTGGCTCTGGGGACTGTGTCTGGACAAACTGCTTCCCATCCTGCCTGTTTACTAGGTGCCCCCAGGAAATGTGTGTGTGTGTGTGCGCGCGCGCGCGCGTGTGCGTGAGTGTGGACACACACGTGGTCAGAGAACTCAGCTTGCCACTGTTGGAAACAGGCTGTTTGTTGTCTACTGCTGAGGTCATCGGGCCTGCGTGCTTCCGGGCTTTCCTGTTTCTGCCTCCTGCCTGACCACAGGAGCACTGGGGCTCTGGCCGGGACTACTGCTCTGATGTCACATGCTCCAGGGGACTTGATTTCCGGTCCTCTCATCTGCATAAGTGCTCTCCAAGAGTTCTCACTGAGATGAGGGTGGGAGCAGCATCTCTCTCACGGAGCAGCTGTGATAGTTAACTGTACAGCACTGTGTCTAAGCACGAAGTCCACAGGACACACATGCTTTAGCTATGACTCTTCCTGTGCTCCCTGGGCCGAGAGGGGAAGAAGCCTCTGGAAACAGCCAGAGCCTTTCCAGCAGATCTATCCGCTGTAAAATACAAATGCTCAGTTTCAGCTATTTTTGTGGCATTGGACCCCGGACCTCACACATGCTAAGCAAGTGCTCTAACACTGAGCTCCAGCCCCAGCCCAGATTCTAACTTTCAAACGTGAAGTGGGAAGGACTGCAGAGGGCTGCTTCCCAGGGCAGAATGTGTTTCCTCGAGTTGGAAGTTTGCACCCCCGTATGCATTGCCTTTGAAATTAGAAAGAAGTGGGGAGTGTTTACGTCAGTTCTGGACTCAAACATGGCACGGAATCGACCTTCTTAGAAAATTAGATGTTAAATGGCAGGACCCGCTTCTCCTCTACCAGGCAGAAAGGAAAAAGGAAGGGAGTTTAACGGGACGGTAGACGCTCACCCAGCGAGAGGAAATTGCTGTAGGTCTCCCACATCACGTCCCGGTACAGGCTCTTCTGGGCAGGGTCCAGGAACTCCCACTCTTCCTGTGAGAAATCCACAGCCACATCCCTGAACGTCACCGACATCTAGGAAACAGACTCGTGCAGTGCCTTTAAAGGAGCGGAGGAAAGGAGGCGCGCACAGCCACGCCGGACAGTGGGAAGCCCACGGCGCGCACGCGCACGGCATGGGGCTGAGCGCTACAGCAGGAAAATCAGGCTCTCGGAGCAGTGATGCTACGTCCCCACACAGTCCTGGAAATTACACCCTAAAGGAAGCGGTTATTTCATTTGTGTGTGTGTGTACACGTGTGCACACATGCATATACACACGAGTGCATACAGCAGTTCCTTCTACCATGAGGGTCTCGGGGATTGAACTCATCTCCACCTTCCAAGCCATCTTGCTGCCCACGATTATACTTCTCACTCATCTGGAATGAATACTTCAAAACCCACAAACGAGCCCAACTGTGCAGCAGTTACACGAAACTTTACTACATGCTCCCAGTAAAAACTGCACAGAAACATGACATTTGGTTTCACTGATCATGAAAACACACTAATAAAATTTTCTTAAAAAAAAAAAATCATTGGCTGGGAGAGGTGGCACACGCTGAAATTATCGCTGCCTTCTATCCCAAAATAATGGTGACAGGGCAGGGTCAGAATTGACAACAATTGACATGTCATGTATGCTCACAGCCCGAGGGAAGAAAGCCCACATCATTCCGGGTCACAGAAGTCCACCCTGAGGAATGGGAGAACTAGGGCCTTTGGAGAAGGAAATGCGAGGGGCTCACATGAACATCCTGAAACCTACGAGGTGTAAGACTAAAAGGCATAGAAGTAAACCAGCAGAGAGGGGACTCTCTGGGAGACGGCTCTGGACCAGCCAGGACATCTGGGAGGGTCGGCTGTGGCCCTGACAGAGACGGCAACGCATTAATTCAGTGTTTCAGATCTTGCCTGGCTTGCATCTCACTACGTAGCCTCAAACTCACAGAGATCCTTCTGCCTGTCTCCTGGGCGTTGGGATTAAAGGTGTGCCCCTCCATGCCCAGCCTCACTTGGAATTTTAGATCTAATCGTGTAAGCCTCAATTACGTCCCTACGTAACCTGCCCAATCATAAACCTCAGACAGCATGAGCCTTCCACAGGCGGAAGCCAGAGGTGATGCCGGGCATCTTTCTCTACTCACGTTAACGACACACGTGCTTTAAGGAGCCTCGGGTGGTGCCAATGGCTGAGCAATTTCTACTCAGAATTAGACTCTCCTCATTAAAAAAAAAAAAAAAAATGTATTGAACTACATAATTCCAGTTAACGTTCAAAATCAAAAACTAAAGCTGGGCAGACTTGGTGGATTCATTTAAAGTGGAGAGAGGAAGATTGCAAGTTCAAGGCCAGCTTGGGCTACACAGGAGAAAATAGGGAAGGGGAGGGAGGGGAGAGAGAGAAAGGAGCAGCAGAGAAGGGAAGGAAGGAAAGAGAAGGGGAGAAAAGTAGAAGAAAAGTTTTAAAAAGTTCAAATATAGGAAAAATTAATCTGTGGTGCTTTTTTTGCACTTTATCGTTTGTTTAGATGTTGGTGCCCTCGCACTAAGTTTATACAAGCTGGTGGACACCGACTAATTATTTCTCCCCAGAACTATAACCACACATTCCCAGACAATACAAATACATGGTTGAACTAACATTAATACACATCACCACTTTATCGGTTACATAATAAAACAAATGATCAAGTATCCAATTATTAAGTTCCATAGCTCAAAAGGCAAATAAAACATGTCTGCTCACTTCGTTATCAGATCTCATTTTTTTCTTTTTTTGCAAGAGAGGTTGGGAAGAGAAGGGGAAAACCTTAATTCAGACAAGTTAGAAAACAACTTCTGGCAGGTATGGAAAAAAACAAGAATTTCAGAAATTTTGATTAATAATTGGCGCGCTGCAAGAATGGTATCTCCACCTCTTAAAAAGATGTACTAAGGGCTGGAGAGATGGCTCAGCAGTTAAGAGCACTGTCTGCTCTTTCAAAGGTCCTGAGTTCAGTTCCCATCGACCACATGGTGGCCCAGAGTCATCTATAATATCTGCTGCCCTCTTCTGGCAGGTGTAAATGCAGGTAGAACACTCATATACACAAAATAAATCTTAAAAAAAAAGATGTACCAAACTAAAGGGCATACTCTATATGCTGTGCACAAGACAAAGATGGAACCTAACTTTTTGTCATACACATTAGCCAACGTGTCAGCTTACGGAATAAGTCTACTGAAGCTTCCACAGGAACACTGAAAACCAATTTTCCCAGGCCACAGCTTGACAGAATTGCAACCTCTATATCTGGGTTATGATCAACCTGTTTGGACATTCAGCACAAGAGTTTTGCTGGTCGGCATTTAAAATGTGCTGCTTATTTGTAGCAATTAGCCTTTTCTAAAATAAAGGTATTGAGTTGTCCTTAACTGTACTCCTGGGCCAGAACATCATTAGCAGTTAAGGAATTTTAGGAAGACTGGGTGCCAGAATCCCAGCACAATACTTGTATTCATTCACTATCATATAGAACCACAACTCCAGCATCTAAGAACACTCTAGACCTTCCACGGTTCATTCCTCAGTCATTTCAAGCACTGCAGGGCTTCTTTGTGATCTGCCTGCTCATTCTAGGTTTACATCCCCACACTAATCCCGGCATTCATCAGCTTTGCTTAGCCAACTTTTTAATTTTTATTTTTTTACCAAGTCCTGCACCGATTATTTAATGTCTTATTTTGTGCTATTTGGGGGGAACCTCCATTTGAAAATCAACTTTGTTACAGAAGGACCTAACTTCAATATTGTCTCCAGACAAAAAGCCTTATAGTTGAGCTGGAGAGATGGCTCAGAGGTTAAGAGCACTGGCTGCTCTTCCAGAGGTCCCAGCAACTACATGGTGGCTCACAACCATCTAGAATGATATCTAGCGCCCTCTACCGGTGTACATGCAGGCAGACCACTGTAATCATAACTAAGTAAATCTAAAAAAAAAAAAAGAAGAAAGAAAAAGCCTTAGTTAATTTAATGTTTGCACTCAGAGGTGCAGCTCAACCGGGAGGGCCTGCAAAAAGAATGAGAGGAGGCTGGTAAGTGTTTTTAGTAATAATCTGTGGTGCTTTAAAGACATCTGGGTACCTGGACGGGAAGTGACTGAAGGGGATGCCCGAAGTGCTAGTATTTTCCTTTCTTGATTTGGAAGTAAAGAGGGCCTCAATTTAGGAAAATTCTTTCAGCTGTACACTTCCAAGCCGCACATGAGTGAGATGGTTTAAGAGCCATTTGGGGGTTTAGAAAGAGTGCCCGGGCAGGAAGGGCTTGCCGCAGAAGCCTGGGCACCCAGCCTGTGCCCCACGCTGTAAGCCCGTCGCTGGGGTGTGGACAAGAAGGGCTCCTGGGGCTTGCTGGCAGCCAGTCTAGCTGGATGGGGAACTCCATGTCCAGGGATACTCTGCCTCAAAAACACGGTGGAAACCCAACTGGAGGACGAACCTGGCGTCAGCCTCCAGCTTCGACACACGTGTGCACACAGGTGCACAGATCAACACGTTTACAAAATGATGATGAGGCCGGGTGTGGTGGTGCACCCCTGTAATCTCAGTACTCCGGGAGGCAGAGGCAGGAGGATCTCTGAGTTCGAGGCCAGTCTGGGGTGAAGGAGAACACTGACCTACCTGGGCCAGGGCCATTGTGTCAGGACTGCAGGAACTGGTCAGCTCTTTTCAATATTTCTCCATGGAAAACTGTAGGGTCCAGACAAACAAAGCTGGAATAAAAAGAGCCGTAAATCCAGATGTGCCCAGATGTTCCCAAACTAATTTGTGTAGTAAGAGCAGGGTTGTTGTTGTTTTGTTTTTTTTTTTTCCCATCATTCCTACTTGTAAATCATCCCTCATTATAGACTTACACCTGACTCTAAACCCGTCCCAAACCAGAGATTTCCACAGAAAGCTCGGAGGAAACCCAGCAGCATGTTCTGGTCTCCTGCTCCTGCGGAGGACTCAGGTTCAGTTCCCAGCACCTACACAGTGGCTCACAACCACCTGTGGCTCCAGTCTTAGAAGACCCCACACCTTCCTTAGGCAGCGGGCGTAGATGTGGTACAGGCAAAACACTCGTACACATTAAATAAATTAAAAAAAAAAATTGGACCACCATGCCCAGCTGACAGGCAGTTCTTGACTATCAATAATCTAAAAATGGAGGGTGCATGGACAGATAAAGTGAATGTGGCAAAAATCAGAATGTATTATAACAGCAATGCACTGCCAAGCGTAACCTAAGATTTTACAGCGTTTTCTTTTGGATTCCTCGGGGGGAGCTGTCTCTGTTACTGAGGATGGCATCACAGGCTTTGGACAGGATAGGCAAGCACTGTACTCCATTCCCAGCCCTCGGTTACTCAGAGCAATCCTGCAGGGGAGGCCTTGTCTCAGGCACACAGCATGAAGAGAGGAAACACACGAGGACGAAGTGGAAGGTTTCAGCTCAGAACCCTGGCACTTAGCCTCACACGCCACACTGCTGACTCGACCTTAACCTGCCTCCCAAGCCTCAAATCAGTGGCCACACAGAGCTCACATTTTGAGAACTTTAAACCACCTCCCTCGTTTTCACAGACATCTCTCCCGAGGAACCCTACCATCTTACCTCTCCTCAGGAGCCTCCAAAGCAGAAGACTCCCAGGAGAGAAGGCTCAGAGGGACAGTGCTTGCCTCAACGCACAAGGCCCCAGGTTCCAACCCCAGCACTAGAAAGAGGAGTCCTACGGTGAAAGACCTTGTTACCACGCACACTGTTCTGTATCTTTCCTGCTCTGAACCCAGGGCAACTGATCAGTGACAGCTGGTGTGACTCCGGGTGAGGTGTCATCCTGGGGGAAGAGGCCGGAGGCTGCCTGTCAGAGCTGGAGGCAGCCTGTGATTTCCTCTCCAGATTAAATCTTGTAACTTTTGTGTAGTAGTAGAAACGGAGTTGTTTTCCCAGAGGGCCAAGCAGCTGTTTCAATGTGGAAACAGTCTAACAATATATTACAGTCAGAATCTAAGCGAAAGGCTTCATGCACCAGATGACAGAAGACTGGGATTGCAGCAGCCACTTCCACTGTGAGCGGAGGCTTCTGGAGCCATCAGTGAATGGGCCTTTGTTGATTTACTTTTTACAGCTGTCCCGTTAGAGGAACCAGCTGAAAAAACCAAAGCAGCTGGCAAGGATGCCTGTGATGCTCTTGAAGCAAAAATTAGAGGATGCAATTTTAGGAAGTGTAAAGAAGAGAGATGATATAATATTTATCCTGTGAAAGTAATCCAACTCACATGCCACAAGTCATCGTGTGTAAGAAGATGATTTAACTGTTGTGCGTTACAGGGGATTGCAATACTAAGATCCTGACCAAAGCTCTCTTTGCTCCGAGTTCTCCCCTTAAGAGGCAGAGAAGCAATCACAGGACATGAGGCCCCACCTTTCTTAGCTGTAAGTGGCAAACGGATCCATTCTAGTGGCCCACTCTGCCAGAGACACCCATAGGGAGAGCGAGGAACGGCTGTCAGGGCCAGGCTCCAAGGCTGCGTTAGACATCGGCTTTTGTACTAACGGTAAGGCTTGTCTGCTTCTTTACTCGATGCTCTGGAAGACGGTGGATCAGAATCTGCTCTCAACACGTCAAATAGGGACTTAAGTTCAACCATAGTGACTTTTAAAGCACGGTCAAAGCCCATTTATATCTGAGGGTTTTTGAGAACCATTTAACGTTGAGTGAGAGCTTAGCCTTAACTCTGAAGGCAGGTGGGTCACTGTCTGACCCAAATAATTAGACGGAGGTTGCTCCTATTGTTTTTTGGAGCCCACAGGCAGACAACTGAGAAGTAAGTTGTTGAAACACTTCTTGTAGGTGGGCTGTCTCCTTTGGGGGATATGGTTATCGTGCATATAATGAACCAAATAAGCCTGAGTGTTTATCTTGGATTTTCTGTAAAGCCATTTCTACATTTTTTTTTTTTTTTTTTTTTTACAGAGCTTAGGACTATTTCCATACCTTGAGGGAGGACTTTCCATTGATTTCTATGGCCGTCTTAAATTTGTAGAGGGAAGACTAAAGGCAAACCTTTTAGAGTACTGATGACTCAAAGGAATGGCAAAGAAACCTTCCTGTAATCTATGGCTATGATAGCATCATCCCTAGGAACAGCAGAAGAGGGCAACCCAGGCTGAAGAGCCATGATGATGAGACTGCATCTTCCATGTCTCATTAATCTTTCTCAAGTCTTTCAGAAGCCTCTATTTTCCTGATTTCTCATAAATAACTACTATAGGAGTATTCCAGGGGCTATTGGGGGATTCTGTATGTCCCAGCTGGAATTACTCATTAACTGACTCTGTGGCTGCTCATATCTTTTCTGCAGTCAGGGCCACTATTCCACCCATTCAGGAGTCTCAGATCGCCAAGTAACGGGGTCAGCAGCCACTTGAACACTGGTCCCTGGGAAAAACTCTCATCAAGCCCCGCCCTCTGCCTATTCTGATTTTGTTTAGGTTGTCTAGGTTCTGTAATACCCTATTTTTTCTTAGTCCAATACTAGGATCAAATTTCATTTGTATCATTTAAGCAGCCACTTTTTATCATTTGGACTCATTAAAAGAACCCCCATCTGTCCCAAACATCCCTCCCCACACCGTGAAAGGGAGAGATGGAAGTACATGAGACAGCAGGGACCAGAAGACTCTTCAGATGAATGTGTTGCAGCCTGGGCCACATCAGCAGGCTGACCCAGGCCCACTCAAGTTGATGGGTAACCTGGGCTGGCCAAGAAGATAGCCAGTTCCCTCTGGCAACACAAGCGACATCAGTTCCCATGTCTGTAAGACCCTCAAGAGCTTTGTACCATTAAGGTTTTTATGGGGCACTAATTTTTAACTTCCTGTATCCAAAATTCCATATCTCTAAATGCAATCCCTCTGTTTCTCCTTTCTGACCTCACACCAAAGTCCAGTCCCCAGGTCCCATTAGCCCATCCATGGGCACTCTCATTCACGTTTTGGCAACTTTTTGAGAAGCAACCTCAGTTAGCCTCATATTTCACTTAATAAAAAGTTCCCTCCAGAGAAACATGACCTAGCAACCCGAAACCAATCATAGGGGTCATCTTTCTACTGAATAATCGTGTGTGAAGAGGGAGGGCCATCATCTGCAGCAGCCTGCTTAAGATGGCCTTATAATACATGGCCTTCCATGCGGGTGCCTCGCCCCATTCATTGTTAAAGAAGACCGGGAAACATCCAAGCTGCCCTCCCAATTGACAGGCTTGCTTAGGACCTCCCGTAAATCCTACTGAAGAGGCAACAATACTCGTCCTTGTTTAGGCTTGTTAAGTTAGGACAGAGTCTTGGAGGTTCAAGAAGGCCAATCTGGATTGTGATACTTTGCAACCCATTCTTCCAAATCTGCTTCCTCATCAGGGGAGAGAGGCTCATCTTCCTTCTTATCTTCAATTTTGAATACTTTATGAGAAACAGGGAATGTATTGGAAGACTTACTTTGGGGTTTGTTATTCAATAATGGAGTGTTCTCACGTGGAGCAGCTGAAGGACAAGGCAAAGTATGTCCTTCCTGTGGTTTCTCAGGACCCAAAGCCTGTGCAAGCACATTCCAATAAAAAAGTCTCAACTGGCATAGCTTCAGGTCCACGTTCCTGATACCAGACCTGACTATCTCTCCCGACTCCATCCCAGTTATCCAAATCCAAAGTCTCTTGGTCTGAGAATCAAGGGCTGTTGCAGAAAGGCTGTTGAGAGGTGTAACCCTGATCCCTTTCTTCTTCAGGGTGTGTTTTATTATCTCTAGTCTTCTATCTATCTATCTATCTATCTATCTATCTATCTATCTATCATTCTATCTATCTATCTATTTATTTTTGAGATGGGTTTCTCTGTGTAGCCTCGGCTGTCCTGGACTCACTTTGTAGACCAGGTTGGCCTCGAACTCACAGAGCTCCACCTGCCTCTGCCTCGAAAGTGCTGGGATTACAGGTGTGCTCCACTGTGCCTGGCTATGAGTCCTTTGTCTTTACCCAGGCTGTCCTACAGTTCTGTTCTATCCTTCTGCGCTAGTACCCTTACTGCAAATGGGGGTGGGGAACTTACCTCTTCAGGTCCCTGTTCTGGAGCTAGATGTCAGGAGCGTGCCCCAGCAATCTACAGGTTCCAGAGAGGGAGGAGTAGGCAAAGAAGAGTCAGGCACGGTGGTCAGAAGAATCTTGGAACCTTGACCGACTAGCAGTCAGGGTGCTTCCTGATTCAGAGGGAACTCAGTGGGCAGGAACAGACGCACATTGATCCAGGAGATAAAGATCAGACCATTTCTGTCCCCGGACACGTGTTTAGCTTCCTCCTGCATGTCTGGGGTCATAAGCTTAGTCACCATTGATAAACCGTGACAGACAGAACAGAGTGATCTTTTACAATCGTTTCCCCTCATCACCCCCAAAGCAAACATTCATGGTCAATGATAACCCTTCCTCAGGCCGGCAGGTCTTGCAGTTTCAAAGGCACTCGACAGAGAAAATCCCCAAGCCAGCCAGGCAGCCATTTCCTGAGCAGGGAACTATGAACTCTTAACGATCAGGGTACCAGCTGGCCATTACGCCCAAGGAAAATCCTCAGGCCAAAGCTGTGCAGTTATTATCCAATTTCTGGCATAATGCAACGTTTGTATTTTGTATCTTTGTAGAACTCAATTAATATGTCTAATCAGTATTCTTTTGTTCCTTGGTCATAGACACCACGGTGGTCCTGCCCCAGCTAACTTTTCTAGGAAAGGGGGCGGTCTTAACACTTTATTCTATTATCTTTATCCACACCAGTCTTCGTCCATCAGCATAAAAGTCCCAGTGTAGGGCAGAGAGAACTCCGCCAACCTAACTTTGTTGTTCTAGCTTTTCCTCGAGAAGTATAGCATTTGCAGCCCCCAATCCGATGTGCCACGTAGGAAGAGGCTTGTAATCTGATCTGCTGCCGACTCCTCTAGCACACCAATCTTATTTACCTTTTTCAGTTTACTCTGTTTCAATTATCCTGTTCCTGGGTAAGTACGGAGGCAGATGTTTCCAGACTGTCTTGGAGCAGGGGCCTCATGAGGAGGTCTCTGGCATCTTTATGTGAGTCACAACCTCCAGGGCACAAGGGAGGCCTTCAAGTAGGGCCTCATGAGCCACTTCCCTAAAGCAGGAGGGATAGTAGGCTTGGGGTTTCCTGGGGAAGCGCAGAAGCAGAACTCCTGGGAGAAGGTGTAATTGAGCCATGAGAAATCTCCCATTGCTCCAACATCCCCAAGTTGTACAAATATTAAAAGCTCCCAAGCATGCAACACGCGGAGATCAAGACCAAAAGTGAAAACCAGCGAGAGAGCAGTAGCAACACGTGGCTCGGCCTTGCTGGATCTCTGTCAAGCAGCTGTGCGGGCTTTATGATTTTTGCTGTTCCTATTAGATATGGCTGTGCCCGTAAGCTAAAGCTGGCTAGGGAGGAAGAATGTGGGAAGAAACTACCCCCACTGGTCATTGAGGCAGAAGGCCAAAGTTGGTGTCAAAGCGTGAGATTAACCGGGAAGAGCCTGTATCCTGCTACAAAACCTTGATTGACACGGAGTATGGGAACTGCACAGGAACAGTTAGAATGGGAGGGATAAAGGGGAAAGGGCTCTTTTGTAAGCTCCCTACCCAGTCCCTGAAAGCGCTGGTGACAAACCCAGCCTCGCTCTATGCTAGCGAGCTACAGCTCGAGCCTCCAGACAGAAGGCTCTGAAGAGGACTGGTGATTTCGGTTTGGGACAGCTGCAGCTGCTGCGATAGGATCAGAAGAGACAGATTAACCAAAGAGTAAATGCTATCCTGGCTGGACACAGTGGCACACACTGCAGCCTAGAGGCTGAGGCAGGAGAAGCGCCCACAAATTTGAGATCAGCGTGGGTTAAAAAAACAACAACAACAAAGCAAGCCTCAGAGGTAAGAAAGCTGCAGACTGAAACGCAGCAATGGATCAGCAGAAAGGGTGATGGCTGCGCTTGCAGGGGACCCAGGTTTGCTCTCCAGCACCTACACAGCTGCTGTAACTCCAGTTCCGGAGGATCTGATGCCCTCTTCGGGTCTCCTCAGGCACCAGCCACACACAGCAGAGCACTGACATAAAAGCAGGCAAAACCCATTTACTTAGAAAGGAAAATTAAAAATGATTCTTTTTAAATTAAAAAGAAACCTGTAAGTGGCTGGGTAACTTTTTTCCCCACATGTACAACAATATGCAACAACAATCATTTCCTCCGCTTATTCCCGCGCCTTCCCGAAGACCAGCACGACCGGGAGAAAGCACGATGGGGAAGGTGCAGGGCCCGCCGCCGCAGCAGCCTCTCCGGGGCGCGGACAAAGCCGCCCGGCCCTGCTGGCTTTTTGTTCGGGGGCCGTCACCCTGGGGTCCAGGCACGGAACGCGGAGCCAAGCTGGGCCTCTGGGCCCTGCAGCGGGAAGACGGAGGGCGCGGCGGGCACCCGGCGTCCGCTCAGCCTCACCGAGTGCGCACCTCCCAGGCCGGCGCAAAGGCAACCCGCGCCGCCCCCGCGCCCTCAGCGCAGAGGCCACACTCACCTCCGGAGCCGACCGGCGCTCGGCGGCCGGGTGCCGCGCGGGGGCCTGTGGGAAGTGTAGTCCAACGTGGAAGAGCCTGCTTCACGCCGCAGCGGAGTGCGCAAGCGTGGCCGGGGTCGGAAGGGGGTGGCGGGCTCTGGTTGTGGTCTCGGACAGCGGGAAGGGCTGGGACGCCCTCCTCCCCGCGACCCCGCACCACTGTCCCCCCAGCCCCCACCCCTTCCGCTCCTCCCAGCTGAGAACTAGCGCCCCCAGCATCACGTGCTTAATATGTGAGATAAGCGCACAGTATGTACCCCCCAACACACACACACACACACACAAGACCATCACTTCCCAGCCACACTGCGGAGGGACTGTCACAAACCACGGGCCACAGCTCCGTAAATCCCTCTTTACGTTGTTCCAATGGTCTACTTACTCATTTCTGCACTAACGCCGTACTGTTTTCATGACCGCAGTACAAAGCACATTGACACACTGGAGAAAAACACATCAAGGAGCCAGCCAGCGCCAGACAATTGGCCTAATAAAAGGCTTCTGTTGGAACCCGGCGAGGCGAACCCAGTGGAAATCTGTTTGCTCAGTTGTGAACAGCACACACAATCCTTGGAATCGGGAGCGTGACTGGATGCCAACCAGCTCCACAAATACCAAGTCTTGCTTTGGAAGTTTCTAATAGATTTTTAAATGATATAAATATCCAGGGAAAGGTGCACATGCTTTTATCTATTTGCAGTTGACAAAGTTGTTCACCTAGGAAACCAAGGCTCCAGTAAAAAGAATGTATTCAAAGGAGTCCTGACCTCTTGAATTTTTTTTTCATAAGGAAAGCGATGGCTGTACCTATATTTCAATTTGAAATGTAAAATTTTAATTACTGTGACACCACAAGTACAGATTTAAGTCTGAGATCCTGTCTCAATGGTCCTGCCGCATGCCAGCTAGGATTCATCTCTGAGAGACATTTCCCCTGCTAGGCTGTGACTTAAACTAGGGAATTGCATTGTTTGGTCGTGGTGGAGTAGATATTTAAGGACTTTCAGCTCATTATTAATCATTAAAATATTAGAATACACATTAGGTCCAGATTAGTGATACATGCCTATAAGGTCAGTACTTGGGAAGTGGAGGTAGGAGGATCAGGAGTTCAAGACCAGCCTGAGTTACATGAGATGCTGTCTCAGACGCCACCACCACCACCACACACTCCAGGAATGGGGACAGAAGGAGCAATTTTACTGGTTGAAGATATTGTAAACTGGCAGAACCACGACGTCCTCCACTTCTGTGGAAGTTCCCAGTGAGGTTGAAAAGAAGATAAACTGATAAAAGTAACCTTGCTTTTGTTAGATGCTTTAGAAAACTTATTATACAGAGCAAGAAACATACTGCGATATAATAAGGCATTTTTTAGACAGTGATTATATATAACATTGGTCAATGAATGGTTGCGGAGATGGCTCAGTGGTTGGGCGCTTGCCACACAGGCTGGAGAGCCTGCATAGGGGCTGGGTGGGCAGGGTGGACCCCCTGTAATCCTTGGAAAGTGGCGAGAGGATGGACACCTAGAGCAAGCTGGCTCTCCAGAACAGTACACTAGCGAGCCCCGGATTTGACTGAGAGCCTTTGAGGGTGATTTCTGACACCAGCCTCAGGCATCTACATGTATAGACATCCTCTCACACATACAAAACATGCATACACATACATGCGCCAATACGCACAATGGAAAAGAAACAAATGCGGGTTTAAACAGATGTACATGTAAAAAGGGCAAGCGAATTTTCTGATTAAAAATCACCTCTTTGGGTTATTTGTTTAGAATTGGCACGGGGCCCAGGGCTTCACACACACTCGCCCACCCTTTACCGCCGAGCCAAAGGGGCAAGCAGCTGGTTGCACAGTGACAATTGCTCTTTGTCATACAGTAACTAACACCCGCCACCATGCCATGCTGGGGTTCCTATGCTGAGTTTTGGTTACAGCCTGGCCTGCAAAGCAGAGCCTCGTCTGTAATAGATGACGAAAGGAGAATTCTGTAGCATAGGCTGAGAAACACTGATTTACACCAAAGGAAACCTCTTCTGTTGTTCTGACGTGATCCGAGGAAGCACAGTGTCTGTGGATGTTTGACGGCAATGCCATGAAGCAAGTACTCGCACTATAAAACATGCTTTTAGATAATCTGGGTAAATAAGCCTATGTGACTGTGCACATAGCACTTGGCAGGTAGAGGTAGAAAAGTCAGGCCAGATGGTCAAGAACACCGTCAAGTACATGGTTAAGTTTGTGGCTGGTCTGGAATAAGCAATGAAGAAAAGAAAGAAAGAGAGAAAGAAAGAAAGAGAAAGAGAGAGAAAGAAAGAAAGAAAGAAAGAAAGAAAGAAAGAAAGAAAGAAAGAAAGAAAGAGAAAAAGAAGGAAAAGAAGGAAAAGAAAAAAGAGAGGGGAAGATGGGGAGAGAATGGGAGAAGAGGAAAAACTAAGACAAAAGTAATGTCTTCTATATTAACTCTCTATTGTCAATAAAAAAATTTCAAGTTTTATCACTTTGATCACTGATGGCTAGAATATTTTCTTTCTTTCTTTCTTTCTTTCTTTCTTTCTTTCTTTCTTTCTTTCTTTCTTTCTTTCTTTCTTTCTTTCTTTCTTTTTCTTTCCTCCTTCTTCAAGACAGGGTTTCTCTGTGTAGTCCTGGCAGTCCTGGAACTTACTATGTAGACCAGGCTGGCCTTGAACTAAGAGATCCACCTTCCTCTACCTCCCCAGTGCTGGGATTAAAGGTGTGTCCCACCACGCTGGGCAGCCTTAGAATTCTCTAATAAAGAAATTTTCTTAGACATTTAATTGCTATGAAATGAGAGCATAAATATTCCATTCTTCATTTATCAACAATGTCCATAACTGAGCAAGTCATTTGATAAAAGGAAAAAAAAAGGCAGAGGAAAAAGCTCTTAAATGGTGGTCATGACATAAGGACACTAGGGGATTCTCACTAGCTAAAAAAAATAAGATAATTTGGTACATTAAAAAATGCTACACAATCCAGTCATCTTTTTTAAGTAATAGGAATTATTATTTGATTGGTTTGTGTTGTCTTTATTAAATATTGACTGGGACTACAGAATATAGTGTTTTATTAATAGCAAATTCCAAATAACTTCACACTCTGAATGTTCTAATGAGTGGACTAGGGAGAGTTTCAGTGAAAGTCTCTGGGTTCAATCCCCAGCATCATGCCACCACAGCACAGAACAAACACAAATGCACACCTGTGATTCCAGCATTCTGGAGACTGAGGCAGGGGGAGTGTTCAAGGTCTGGGCGAAAGAGGAAGTTTTAGGCTAGTCTGGGTACACGCTGAGACTGCATAAAGCAACAAACCCAAACACTACTCACAAGAGTCAGGTGTCGAAGGTTCAGCGAGGGATAAATGTTGGAAAGCGTTTCTATGCTCATCACGCCCGAGGTCTTCCATATGAACTCTCAAAAGAGCAGTAGTAAGCCACTATAAAAAGTGTAGTGGCTTTATCATGACCGCTGTACTAAGTTCTGACTGTAGGACAGGAGGATTCTTCAGTTCTGTGTGACGTCAACTGACGTCGCTTAGTGGCGCTCAGTTGGTGGCTGCTCTGGGAGACCCGAAACTCTCGCAACCCAGCGTCTGCCCAACAGGAGCCCATCCAGAAGCCGGCTTCAGCCAAGGCCCATGTCTGTGCTGTCTCAGGGCCTCTCCACACGGCCTGTCCAGACCTCAAACACAGCAGTTCTGAGCCTGAGAGGACACTCTGACAAAGCCACCCCAGCAGAAAGCCCGGGCCCCCGCAGTGGTGCTGACTGCATCTGCTGCTCTCCCTGGCAAAGCAGCAACTGCCTGTACTCCAAGAAAAGGACGCGGATTGCACAGCTTGATGGAGTTTTGAAGAACTTGCAGCCATTTTTAGATCACCATTTCACAAATAAATAAACCTACAGCGCAGGGCAACTGAGCGCTTTAACATAACTGAAGGAACAGGGCTGTTCTTTCCCCACATCTGTTTATGTGCAGGACTAACCGAAGGGTAAATGTGTCAAAGCATTATGGTTGAGAACAGACTGGAACACAACGGAACACATTAAATTAACACATCCCTTTAATGGTATAAAGCCTCTTAGGCCAGGTCGGTTACATGTGTGCGATTAGCTGTGACAGTCACAGAATGTTCTACAGGGCCGCTAAGACTGTCACACCTTTACACTATGAATCTTGAGGTGATGGGTGAGGTGGGAATGCTGCCTAAAGGCCTTCTTACACTCTTTACACTCATAGGGCTTCTCACCTGAGTGAATCCTCAGGTGCTGGATGAGGGAAGAGTTGAGGCGGAAGGCCTTCCTACACTCTTTACACTCGAAGGGCTTCTCCCCGGTGTGGATGCTTTGGTGCAGGGTGAGCTTCTGGCGCAGCCTGAAGGCCTTGCCGCACTCCTTGCAGGCGTACGGCTTCTCCCCAGCGTGGATGCTCCGGTGCTGCGTCAGCTGCGAGAGCAGCCTGAAGGCCTTGCCGCAGTCCTTGCAGTCATAGGGCTTGACCCCACCATGAACGCTCTGGTGGGAGACGAGCTGGGAGTACCGGCTGAAGGCCTTCCAGCACTCCTTGCACTCGTACGGCTTCTCCCCGGTGTGTGTTCTGTGGTGGAGAATGAGGTGATAGCCCCGACTGAAGGTCTTCCCACACTCACTGCACTCGTACGGCTTCTCCCCGGTGTGAACTCTCTGGTGCAGGGTGAGCTGCTGCCGCACCCTGAAGGCCTTCCCACACTCCTTGCACTCGTGGGGCTTCTCACCCGTGTGGAGCTTGTGATGCACCCGCAGGCCGGAGCCACACAGGAAGTCTTTCCCACACTCTCTGCACTCGTAGAGTCGGTCAGCAATGTTCAGCTTCTGGTGCCTGGTCAGGTGCGCGTACTGCCGGAAGGCCTTCCCACACTCCTCACACACGTAGGGCTTCTCGCCTGTGTGGATTCTCTGGTGGAGGGTGAGCTGTCCTCGCACCCTGAAGGCTTTCCCGCACTCTTTACACGTGTAGGGCTTCTCCCCGCTGTGAAGCTTTTGGTGAGCCCTGAGGTCTGGGCCGTATGTGAAAGCTTCCCCACATTCCTTGCACTCATACAGTTTTTCACCAGAATGGAGTCGCTGGTGCCTGGTCAGGTGTGCGGTCTGCCTGAAGGCCAGGCCACACTCCTTACACATGTAGGGCTTCTCGCCAGTGTGGATTCTGTGATGGAAAGTCAGCTGTTGGCGCACTCTAAACGCCTTTCCACACTCGTCACACTCGTAGGGCTTCTCCACGAAACGGACTCTCTGTCGTGGAGTAGCAGACGCACGCTTTTCATAGGAGGACACTTTTTCAGGTGCGTTCTTCACTGGACTGAGGTAGCCCTCCTGAGAGCCCGCGCGTCTCTCATGTTTCCTTTTTGACTCCCATTTGTTTTTTAAAATGAGGTCCTTCAGGCCACTGCTCCCAATTCTTTCCACTATCTTCCACTGGGATAAGTTAATTTCATAAAAGCCTTTTTCTGAGAATAGCTGATTGGTCTCATCCTTAATGTCCAAATCTGAAAGAAAGCAAAAAAGCAAACACACGCTGTTTTCTTTTTCTAAAGAAGATAAGTTCCTAC
Source organism: Rhombomys opimus (assembly GCA_010120015.1). Taxonomy (NCBI): domain Eukaryota; kingdom Metazoa; phylum Chordata; class Mammalia; order Rodentia; family Muridae; genus Rhombomys; species Rhombomys opimus. Next base: position 1,807,909 of record REGO01000034.1, read on the forward strand.
AGTAGAAACAGAAGACAAACTCAGAAGAGTGTCATATAATTTGGGGGCAAAAGAGAATATGAGTCAAGTAAGAGTTCATGCATGGAAAGGGAATGGTAATTAGACGAAAGCTTTCAGTCACTGGTTTGTGAACTCAAGTATGGATCAGAATTGCTGTGGGGCTTAATTTAATGCAAATACTGATTAAAGCTCGGGAGGCAGAAGGAGGTGGATCTATGTGAGTTTGAGGCCAGCCAGGTCTACATAGTGAGTTCTAGGACAACCAGGGCTACACAGAGAAACCCTGTCTCAAAAACAAAAACAGAGTTGTAGTGGAAGTTTGGGTTTCTTTAAAAACTCAGTTCTGTTATGTGAACGTGTGTTTGCTTTAATTCCAGCTGTGGGATATGATACCACCTTCATCTAGCCACAGCTGGCAACTGCCTTCTGCAGGCATGGTCTTTGCAAGCTGCTAACAGTCTCAGGAGACCTAGAGAAGGGTGTGGTCTTTGCCAGCTGCAGAGAGTGAATTCTGAAGACTCTAGAGGGTACAAAAACAAGAGCCCAGAGAGAGAGAACAAGGGTTCAAGGAGACAGAGGAGAAAGAAGGCTTCGTGTTAGCCCTGCTGCATTTTTCCTGTTTCCTGTGGCTGGACTGCTGGAGATCCTGACAAATGAGATTGTATTTTCCCAAAGAAACCAACAGCCCTAACCAGCCAGAACTAAGTCTGAAAAAAGCTCTATGTCCCCTTTCCCTTCTAACCTTCTTTCTCCCCTACCTAGGACTCGGGGGCTGGAAGGGAGGTAGAGATTTAAGGAACCCCAAATAAAACAACAGTTTAAAAACCAGCGCCAACAACAAACAAACAAAAAACTCCAAATATTGTTTATATACTACCAAAAAACACCTGGATAAGATTAGACTATAATTTTTGACCTTATTTTTCATGGGCATTTGTATGTGTGATATGTGCATTTGCAGACAGACACATGTTCTGCACGTGTGTGGGCACACAGAGGCGTGTGGCGACCCGAGGCTGAAGTCAGGGATCACCCTCAATCTATAGCTCGTCTCATTCCTCCAGACTGGCTCTTGCAGTCAGGGATCACCCTCAATCTATAGCTCGTCTCATTCCTCCAGACTGGCTCTTGCAGTCAGGGATCACCCTCAGTCTATAGCTCGTCTCATTCCTCCAGACTGGCTCCTGCAGTCGGGGATCACCCTCAGTCTATAGCTCATCTCATTCCTCCAGACTGGCTCCTGCAGTCGGGGATCACCCTCAGTCTATAGCTCGTCTCATTCCTCCAGACTGGCTCCTGCAGTCAGGGATCACCCTCAGTCTATAGCTCGTCTCATTCCTCCAGACTGGCTCCTACAGTCAGGGATCACCCTCAGTCTATAGCTCGTCTCATTCCTCCAGACTGGCTCTTGCAGTCAAACCAGGATCTAGGGGATCTTCTGTGCCTGCCTTCCACGGCTGGAACCACTAGTGGATGGCCACACCATCTGTCATTTACATGTTCTGGAGAACCGAACAGCAAATGCTTTAACCACTGAGCCATCTCCCCAAGCTGGATTTTAATTTGGGACCGGACAGTGGTTAAGAACGCTCACTGCTCCTGCACAGCAAATTTATTTGCTTATTTTGTGTGGCTGAGTGCATTTACGGGCTTATTTTGTTGAAGATTCATTTGCTTAATTTATGTGTCTGAGTGCCCATAAATGCCTACGGGTCATGCTAAATGACCCGTGCAAAGATTCACTGTGTATGTGCAGAGCACAGAGGACTCTGTTGGATGCCCTGGCACTGGATTTTCAGATGTTCATGATCCATGATGTGGGTTCTGGGAACTGAACCCGGGTCTTCTGCAAGAGCCACAGTCCTCTTAGCCACGGAGCCATGTCTCTAGCTCCTCCACCTTATTTGTCCTCCTGGAGCTTAGCAGTTCAGCTGGCCTGGCTGGCAGCAAGCCCCAGACCCTGCCTCTGCCTTCCCAGCCCGAGATTAAAGGCCCTCTTTTAGCTCAGGGCCTCCTCTGCTCCAGCAGAGCCTTCTCCCCCACTCCACATTGCTCCAGTATTAATAACTTTACATTTTCATGGTTGTTACTGGTTTTCTTTTCTTTTTTAACTTTATAAAAAATGCTAGAGGTAGAACACAGGGTCTTACACAGTTGTAACACTGAGATAATCGAGCCCCAGCTTTTTCTTCTCTGAAAGGCTCCTTAAAGTCAGATGCAATCTTAATTTGCTCCCTACTGACTGGTAAATTCATAGTATAAGAGTGTGACTCATTTCTTTATCATAGTTACACACCCTCGTTCTGAATACATCTCTCTGCCTCGAATCTCTCATAGTTTGCTATACATATTCTCTTCACGAACCTGAGCTTGTGCACTTAAATACACACAGGGACAGAAAGATCATTCTTATGCCTTCCTACTTTGTATCTGCCCTTATATTCATCCTTTCCCTCTTTTCCTTGTGGCACTAAAGGTTGTACCAAAGGCCTCACCCACACCAGGCAAGCCAAAGCCCAAAAGGCCTCTTGTATTGTTATTTAGGCTGGTTCTCTTCAGTGTCCATGTCCTCTGTCACAAAGCTAGAGGCAAAAGCTCGTGCACATATTTGAATGTGAAGAACTCACTGACACGGTTGAAGAACCTGCAGACCTGAAGACAGCAAGCCAAGCAGAGGAGTCAGAGAAAAATCCCATGCTAAATGACCCATATAAAAGAGGATGAGGGGGGCTGGAGAGATGGCTCAGAGGTTAAGAGCACTGGCTGTTCTTCCAAAGGTCCTGAGTTTAATTCCCAGCAACCACGTGGTGGCTCATAACTATCTATGATGAGATATCGTGCCCTCTTCTGCCCTGCAGGCACAGATGCAGGCAGAATACTGTATAAATAATAAAGAAATCTTTAAAAAAAAGTTTCTCTAAAAGAGGATGAGGTTTTCAATTCTTACAATTGTGGGCTATGTAAAAAGTTGAATCATACAACAGGTATTTCCTAACTAGAAATAATGAAAACAGAAGATTCATTTAAAAATTAAAAATATAAGTTAGATAATTTTTAGGTCATTAGGAAAAAAGATTTACAATAGTATTCTTGTTTTTTAAGAAAACAAGAAAGGTAAAAAGAAAATTTCAATAGTGAGTGAGGTTTCACAGGCCTGTAATCCCACCACTCCAGAGGTTGAGACAAGAGCACAGCAAACTTATGTCCAGGCTGGGCACTTCAGCAAGACCCAGTCTCAAAATGCACTGGATAAAGGGACTAAGGGTGTAACTTTGTAGCCTTGTAGTAGAGCGCTTCCCTAGAGTGTGAAGTCTAGGGTTCCACACACAAGAAAAGAAAACAAACAACAAAACAAAATCCAAGAGCAAGCATACAAATAATAAATGACAAAGTATAGGCCACACAAATGCCTGTAATAATATAATATTATAATTTATAACACCAGCACTTGGAAAGCTGAGGCAAGACAGCTGCATAGAGACCTTCTCAATAGAAAAATAAATAAACAAATAAAAATAATATGACAAAGTGAACACTATTAGAAAAAAGAAGACTGGCAATAAAAATTTTAAAACATAGCCAAAACAAGTATTTCTGCCTCGAATTTCTCCAGAACCCCCCCTCCCCCCCAGTTCACTATAGTGAAATATGTTATGACAATAACTGGTAAGCAGTGTGCAGCTCAGACTCCACCCCTCTGCTCTGCCTCCAATGTCCCCCGAGCTCGACAGACGCTGGCTTACCTCGATTTCTTCCTCTTTTCCTGGAAACCTTCCAGGGCTCTTTCCCTTGCTCCAGTAAGGAGATCACGTCTGGTTTAGAAATGAGGCACCCTGCTTAGAAGAAAAGAAACACAAGGCAATAAGAAATTCAACCTTTCCCCCCCAGCTTGCTATAGTGAAATATGTTATGACAATAACCGGTGAAGTCCTTCAGGAAGGTGAAGACAGTGTAGGAAAACTCACATTACGCAGATTAGAGAGGATGGGGAAGGAACGCTTGTGAGGCCGTGGGCAGCTACTCCCATGCTTCATTTTCTTTAGCTCTAAAGTAGCAGCAGGGAGAGTGTCTAGATAGGGGCCGAGAGGTGGCTCAGTGGTTAAGAGGACATCTGCACTTGCAGAAGACCTGAGTTCAGCTCCCAACGCCCACAACTCACATCAGCGGGCACCTCCTGCCCCAGGGGACTTGGCCATGCTCTTCCAGCCTCCTCAGGCACTGCATTCACACACACACACACTGAAACACACAGGCACATACTGAAAAATTAAATCATTACAAATTTGTCTATCAGCTGGGATCACATCTGTAATCCCAGCGCTTGTGTGGCTGAGGCAGGAAGATGCTAAAGTTGAGTCTGAGGTGGGTCTGGGACACATACAGATATGCTGTCTCAATAGCACTTTTGTTTAATTACTATAATTATATTAATGTTTGTATGCCTAGCACTACCTAACTGAATTGCAGCACTCAGGAGGCAGAGGCAAACGAGTCTCTGTGAGTTTGAGGCCAGCCTGGGCTACAGAGTTAGTTCCAGGACAGCCAGGGCTACATAGAGAGACCCTGGGCTGGGAGCTGCTTACAGGGCTTTCTTCACTGGCTACTGAGAGCTGTGGCAGGGCGCAGCCTCAGCCTCAAACTTCGGTGTCCTGCCCCCTGCTGTGGTGGCCCACTGCATCCCCACCCCCAAGAGCTATGTCTAGCCCATGAGCAGCCCGCCATTAGGCTAGCTGCCAGTGTATCCTAGGGCAGTCTGTCCCTCCTTCCTGCCCTGGGGCTGTGGAGACAGGAGGCAAGACAGCTCCTCCTGTCAGCAACTCAGCGGGAGCTGTCCATGGTGACTGTTTCACTATGTGAACCCACACCCCTCCTGCCTCAGAAAGCCTACTGATGCCAAGGGAGCTGTCCATGATGACAACCTTTCCCGCTTCAGTCTACTGCCTTCCCGGTGGATTCCCTAAATATTGGACACTTTGTATACTGTATAATCCCTCAAGTCAGAAAGGTGGTCAGACCTCTGCCTGAAGGAAACTCCAGCAGGCCAGCTCCTCCCTCAGAACCCTGGAACTGTCATCTCCAGCATTATGTCATCCCAGATTATGGTAATTTGAGGTGAAAAGTCTAGACAAAACCCCACCAATCCCTGAGCAGGAGAACTGAGCAATCCCTGAGCAGGAAAGCCCACCAATCACAGAGCGCCCCAAGCTCAGGACTTGAAATCCAACCAATCCACACTCCCGAAATCCCTGCCCTCGAAAGCTCCCCCCTTAAGGAATCCTATATAAAGGCTGTGTCTGCCAGTCCCCACTGCCTTCTCCTGAAGCAGGGGCAGCCACTCCTGGATTCGTCCCTCTAATAAATCTCTTTTGAGAGATTTACTACCTGCTGTGACTCACTCCTCAAAAGAAAAGAAGAAGAAATGAAGAAGTAGCAGAGCTCAGGCTCCTAGGCACTCAGTTTATCAGAGGTTGGGGCAACTCTCCCCTGGGAGCTGCAATGTCTCTGCTGAGGAGGCCTTCTCTCAGAGCTGTGCAGTTCGTGGGCTCCTGGGCTTCAGGTACGCTTAGGACACTGTCCCACCCAGAGCTGTGAGGTTCCTGGCTCTCCTGTCTCAGCACACCCTTGGGTCACTGTCCCACCCAGAGCTGTGAGGTTCCTGGCTCTCCTGTCTCAGCACACCCTTGGGTCACTGTCCCACCCAGAGCTGTAAGGTTCCTGGCTCTCCTGTCTCAGCACACCCTTGGGTCACTGTCCACCCAGAGCTGTAAGGTTCCTGGCTCTCCTGTCTCAGCATACCCTTGGGTGACTGACCCACCCAGAGCTGGGATACCTTCCCAGACCTCAGAGTTGCCAGTTTTCTGGACACCCTTCCATCTGAGTACCAGAAGGCAGGCCACAAAGAACAGTGGTAGCACACACCTTTAATCCCAGCAGAGGGAGGCAGAGGTAGGTGGGATCTCTGAATTTGAGGCCAGCCTGTTCTACAGAGTAAGCTCCAGGACAGCCAAGGCTATTAAAAAAAAAAAAAAAAAAACTGTCTCAAAAAACAAAACAAAAGGTGAAATCTGCTTTGTTTGATTTTGCTAAGGCTATTACTCACCTACATTTAAAATCTAGCTCCTAAAGTAGCTCATAGCTGCAATCTCATCACTCAGGAGGCTGAGGCAGGGAGAAGGCTGTGAGTTACAGATCAACCTGGCCTACAAATATGACTGTCTCAAAAAAAAATAAATAAAAATCTAAAAGGGTGAAATCAAATTTCCATCACTACAAATGGCCCAAAGGCCCAAGAGCACGGGGAAAGTTAAAAATAGAAAGACAGGTGAGATGCCACAGGGTCACGGGCACTTGCTGCCATCCTGAGTTCCTTCCAGAACGCACACAGTGGGAGAAGAGCACCGAGTTTCAAATGTTCTCTGACTGCTACATGTTTGCTACAAGACATGCGTTCCCCCCCCAAAACACACGGTAGATGATGGATGGATGGATGGATGGATGATAGATAGACAGATGCACACATACATACATACACATAGAGATACATAGACAGCTGCGAAAGGAAATCTCATAGCTTCTTGAAAGCTGTTCTGGAAGCTTCCCCAGGCATGATGTTGCTGAGAATACAATCAAAGTTGCTACAGACATGTGCGCTTACCTAAGGAGACCACATTCCGGTAGTTCTCTATCATCACATCTTTGTACAAATTCCTCTGCTCTAAGTCCAGGTACTCCCACTCTTCCTGAGAGAAGGCTATGGACACGTCACTGAACATCACTGACACCTGCATGACAAACTGTAGGTTACAACTAAAGCAGGAAAAAGAATGTAAAGCCCTCCACCCCCACCCCCACCCAAAATTACAGGCACTGTGAGAAGCAGGCCATCTGACTGTTTGAGACAAAGTCTCCCAATGGAACGCTCTCACTACGTAGCCCAGATTGGCTTCACAGGGCTCCACCTGCCTCTGCTTCTCAAGTGTTGGTATTAAAAGCACGCACCACCATGGCTCAGCAGTGGGCAGTACAGCAGGCAAACCAGTCTGCGCTGCAAGGTTATACAACAGGAAAATGGGGTCTTGAAGTAAGATACTTATGTGTTCTAGAAGGTCCCCTCCCCTAACTTCCACCCTCTCTCCTATATTTTGCAGACAGGAATAACAGCTATGAACCATCACTTTCAGCTGCTCCATACTGTGACTTACTTCAATAATCCAAACATGTCTAAAAAAGGAAAAACTGATGGAGCTGAGCATGCATCAAATTCCACCAGCACCATGAAAGTGTGCTGGCTGTTTCTGTCAATTTGACACATATCTGGGAAAAGAGAGTCTCAGTCAAGAAACTGCCTCTATCACACTGGACTGTGGGCATGTCTGCAGACATTTCCTTGACTGATGTGCGTGTGCCAGCCCACCGAGGGTGGTGGACCCTGGTCAGGTGGTCAGGGATTGTTGTAGAAGAAAGGTTAGCTGAGCAAGCCAGGAGGAGCAAGCCAGTAAGCAGCACTCCTCCGTGGTCTCTGCCTCCGTTCCTGCCTCCAGGTGCCTGGGTGGAGTTCCCATCCTGACTCCCCTCCCTGTGTGGCTTTTGTCATGGTGTTTAGCACAGCAACAGACAGCTCCTAGGACAGATGTGGTGAACATACTACAGGCAGGGAGTCAAGAGTGAGAGACCAGGGGAGGGACAGCAGTACCATAGCGACCACGGTAGGAGGACCCTGAATGTCGGCAGCCTAGGATGCACACCAATTCCCTGGGTGTGCATTTATCGTGCATACACATGGAAGTGGGAAGACAACTTTTTGAAGTTTTGTGAACTTTCCACCTTTATGAGGGAGGAAGGTCCTGGGCTCTGCCAGGAAGCGTCATGATAAATAAATGTTCACATGGGGCTGTAGAGATGGCTCACCCACTGAGAGGAGCTAGGGCGCCGGGCACCCATGTGGCACACAGACACACACAATTATATGTATATATGTCATAGTATGTGTATGCATGTATACATATGTATGCGTGTATGTGTGTTTACACACACATGCAGGAAAAACTCATGCACATAAGCAAAAATTATAAAGAGAAGTGTTTGTAGGACCTTAACCTGACAGTGTTTCCAGACAAAGACTATGAACAGTTAACTCACACGGGCCATCATTTAGACCTCCAACAACTGCTCAGTCTTCCTTGGACTTTATTTCTCGGGAGAAGCAGAGTCCACTGCGGCCAGAGCTGGGGAGAAAAACAAGCCCATGAGATTTGGCCTAAGAAGCCCCCAGGATCTCTTTACCCACAGCCACACCATCTTACCCAGTCTCCTTCAAAGTTTCCAAAGCACACGTGGACTCACAGAAAGAAATTCCTAAGTACCAAGCCTGGCAGCCAAGCCCACTGGGAAACTGTTGCTCAGCCTGCCCATAGCCAAGCCAACTTCCACACGGCAGGTAATTCAGGCATGCACTACTGTCCCTAACTCTTGATGAATGCTTTATGTGTCATATTGTATCTTCAGGATTGCTAGTCAGTATATTGTATTTATGCAATAGATCAGAAACCCCACAATAAAGGAAATTAGGTCACACTTATGGAAACTGAAAGTTGGGAAGTAGCATAGCTACAGATGGAACCTTTATCTTCCCCACAAAAGCGAGCTCTCATTCATTAATAGCCCTAGCTTGTGAAATCCAGAATTTCCTGCTCCAATGACAGAGTGTAGGTATTGATGACTCACTGGAAAACAGAAATGACAGCAAATTCGGGATATAAAATCCTATTTTAAGAGTATCAATGTGCCAGGCAGTGGTGGCACACGTCTGTAGTCCCAGCACTCTGGAGGCAGAGGCAGGTGGATCTCTGTGAGCTTGAGGCCAGCCTGGCGTATAGAGTGAGTTTCAGGACAGCCAGGGCTACATAGAGAAACCCTGTCTCAAAAACCAACCAATCAACCAAACAAACAACAACAACAACAACAAAGACTATCAATGCTCACGTAATCAAGAATATGAGAAAAGAGACATTCTAACCAGCATGCTGAGGATCAAATTTTAAAGTATAGACAAGTGGCATTTAATCCACGTAAACCCTTTGACCAGAAATTCTACTCTGGAGACTAAAGAAAATAATCACTTCCATGGTCATCAAAGATGTACATTAAAGTATGCCGACAAGGCTGGGAGGACGGCTCAGCTGGTGAAGACACTCGCCGCCAAGACTGATGGCATGGCCTGAACTTGATCCTTAGAGCTCACACCACAAAAGAATTTTCCAGACACATTTTGTGGTAGGTATGCATTCTTGCACACATAAACAAACAAATAAACAAGCAAGCAAGGGGGGTACATTGAAAGACATTGTCCATAACAGAAATTTGTGCACACACATGTACGTACACACACACAAATAAATACATGAATGAATAAATAAATAAGCAAGCAAGCAAGTAGGGTACATTAAAGACATTGCCCATAACAGAAAAAAAGCTGTAACAAAAAACCCCAAATATCCTTCAATAGGAAAGAGACTAAATAATTAACCATCTCTAGGATAAAAAGAAACCTGTCATTTTAAAATGATACACATCATTAAGTTGAAAGATAAAGTTGTTTGCTTCATATTGAGAAGCAACAAATCCAGGTAACAAAACAGTTGCACTATAATTCTGTACTTACATTTATTTATTTGTTTGTGTGTATGTCTGTGATGTGTGTTTGGGGATGGGTACACGGATACCATGGCATGCATGTGGGAGTCGGGAGAACTTGCATTCCATTATGTGGATCCTGGGCTCAAACTCAAGTCCTCAGGCTTGACAGGGCTCCTCTACCCACGAAGCCATTCACCTGGCCATCATTCTTTACAAAAACAAAACAAGGTAATGAGGGCTGGAAAAACGGCTCAGCGGTGAAGAGTGTACTTTACAGCCAGGGCAGTGGCGACACAAGCCTTTAATCCCAGCACTTGGGAGGCAGAGGCAGGCGGATCTCTATGATTTCGAGGCCAGCCTGGTCTACAAAGCAAGTCCGGAACATTCAAGGCTACACAGAGAAACCCTGTCTCGAGGAAAAATAAAATTTAAAGGACCCAACTTCACCTCCCAGCACTTGCCTCAAGGGATCATAACCACCCTTAATTCCAGCTGCAGGAGGATGCTATCAGCTCTCAGACAGGCACACACGTGTACACCACAATTAAGTAGCTCTTCATACACACCACTCCCCTGGAGGGAGGAATCCCCCCAAATCACCGCACTGCACGTATGAAGTATCAGCAGGTGCCCTGAGAGCCCCACAACATATAACCCACAGTTATAAAAAGAAAGCGCGGCCTCCTTCGAGGGACCTCGTTGCTGTTTTAAGCACTGGAGAGCACCTACAAAGGGACACACGCGTGCAGACACGGGGTGGTGTGCGGAGCCAGGCCCTGTTTCCGAGAGCCACACGTTTAAAAACAACACACGTTCTGATCTACTGGAAAATAAACAGTGCGTGCGCTTCACACATCAAGGAGGTAACAGTGGATCCCGGAGACCTTAACTCTTAAAACAGGCAACAGCGGCTTATTCCTTCCCTCCCTATTAGCGCTTAACGACAGGGCTGGGCTGGAAGGGAATTCTAACACCCAAACGTTTCCCGGAGCCTTGTCCAGCCCAAAGCACAGGACACCAGCCGTCCCGCCACCACCGCGCATCACCCTGCACGGGAGGAGAGGGCACACTTGTCCTTCCGTGGTGTCTGAGAGAGGCCAGGGCGGCGGACGGCCAGGGTCGGAACCTCCTAGCTGGACCCCTGCCCACACGGACTGTGTGCGAGCCTGCGGGGTGCGTGGGGGTGACCCCGGAGGGCCAGGCGAGGTGGGGAGGTCGTTCGTTCTTCCCCCGGGCCCGAGAGCTCTTTGTTTGCCGGGGGTCTTTTGTGTGGCGCGCAGGGCCCACCCTGGGCCCGGACCCGCTCTCCTCGCCGCCGCCCGGCCTCCCGCCCGCTCGCACAGACGCCACCGCGCGCGGCTCGCGGCCTCCCTCGGCGGCGGCGGCGCCCGGCCACGCCCGGCAGGCACGGCCCGCCCGCGGCGCCCACGCGGCGCCCGGGGCGCGGCCTCCCCGCCCCGCCTTACCCGCTCCCTGCAGCGCCTCCCCCGCGTCCAGGGGCCGCGACCCGGGCGCCGCGGAGCTGACAGCGGCCGCCGGGCCGCCGGGCCGGTCCTCACACCCCGCAGGACCCGGAGCGCGCGAGGGCTGCCGGGAGCGCCCGCCGCACGCGCCCAGCGCGCACGCGCCGCGCTCCCGGGGAGCCTGGTTTCAGACGCGGGCAGCGGGGACCTCAGCGGCGCTTGGGGGTCTGAGGAAAAACTGGTTTTCCTCTGGAAAAGTGTGTATTTGATATGGCCGTAGGCTTGTGGTGGAGAGGACCGCGAACGAACGTGCCTCAACGGGATGTTAGCGAACATTCCTGTCAAGTAGTTCGTTTCTGCCCCAGATGCCAGGGTTTTCTTGTTTGTTTTTGGGTGTTTGTTTACGTATAGTTGTTTTGCCGAGTGTATGTCCGTGCACCACCTTCGTACCTGGTGCCCGAGGAGCCACCGTGTAGGTGCTGACTAGAAGCCTGGGGTCCCCTGCAAGAGCGCTAGGTTTTCCCGGGGAGAAAAAGACAGACAGGAGAAGCGGTAGGGCTGGGGCAGACAGCCAAGGATCCAGGAATCGGACAGGCACCTTTATTTCCTGACCGGAGAGTTTTTCTTTGTAAAGGAGAAACGTTGAGACAGCATGAGAGCATTCTGATAGCGCTAATTCTAATTCGACATCGCCGATTTTTCCCGCCTTTTATCTTCATGTTTCCTACCTAGTCACACAAGCATACTACAACTGCTAGTTTTCAAACTGGCTGGGAACAGTGGAACACCCCAGTTACAGGACTGGGAGACAGGAGAATCTATGGAGTTTGAGGCCAGTCTGGCCGATGCATGGTGAGTTCCAGGCCAGCCAGAGCTACGTTTAATAATTAATAAGCTTAAAATAAAAAAAATAGAAAGCTTCTTAGTTATTAAGCTTCTAGACAGCTAATATGTTCCTGTATTTTTAAATTGTCAAAAAATAAAATATTAAAGAAGTTGTGCTGGCATATTCCTGTAATATCAACACTTCGGAGGTCTAAGGATTACTCAGTGTTTGAGACCAGCCTGAGCTACATAGTGAGTTCTAAGCCAGCAGGGCTACACAATAAGACCTGGTCTCCAGTACATGAAGTTAATGTGATTAAATTTTTGATTCATCATCTTTAATTGTATCCCCTATTACTACAGTCTGTATAAAGTTAAGCCTTTCAGTAAGTAGGGATAACTGTCTAGAAAGCAGTGACTGACACACAGCCTGTTATTCATTATCTGGAAGGCACAAACCTAAATACCAGGAATCTTAACTAACTTAATCCTAATGAAATCCTGAGGTAGGTGGTATCATCGTTCCCGGTTGAGGTAGGTGGCATCATCGTTCCCGGTTGACAGTGCCCACTAAAAGCAGAGCTGTAAAAGGCAAAGGGTCCTAGCTGAGCATCTGCCTGCACTCTGGAGTCTGCACGAAAGCATGGGGTTTGAGGCCAGACTAGAGTGCACAGAGACCCTGTCTCAACCAACCAACCACTAAAATAGCTCAAGATGGGTGTGATGACGCATGCCTGTAGTTCTAGTACTCTGGAGGCAAAGGCGGGAAGATGAGTTGAGCCCAAGAGTGTGGAAGCAGCCAGGCAACATCTTGGGGCCCATGAGATTGAAAGTACCTGCTGTCAAGGCGAGTTATCCTTTGGCCTCCACACATGTAATGTGCTGCAGCCCATACACACGCATATGAAGTAAAGAACTTAAAAAAAGACTCCTTGCCATCCAGTGAAGTAAACAACCAATTATGACGGCTTTTTAGGGACATAGTCACAAAGTTTTGCTGTCTTATTTATATTCAAATCTCTCATAAGGAAAACACATCTGTCTTATTTCTATGGTTAAAATGATGAGCATTTAGGCCAGAGAAAGGGCTCGGGGGGCTTGCTGTTCGTTCCCTGGGAACCACATGGTGAAAGGAGAGAACCAATTTCTCATGACCTCCACACCAGGAGAGGTCCAGGTATGGTGGCACACACTTTAACCCAGCACTCACACTGGGAGGCAGAGGCAGGTGGATCACTCTCTGTGTGAGGCCAGCGTGGTCTACATAGTGAGTTCTAGGATAGCTGGGGTAATGTAGAAAGACCCCACCTCCATAAATAAATGAGTAAACAAATAAGTGAGTAAGTAAATGGATGACAGACAGCTAGACAGACAGAGGGGCTCAGGGGATGGCTAAGAACAATGGTTGTTCTTACAGAAAACTCAAGTTCTGTTCTCAGCACCCATATGGTTGCTCATAACCATCCATGACTCCAGTTCCAGCAGATTCAATGCCGTCTTATAAACTCCTGGGCCACAGGCCCGTAGTAAACACACACACCTGAAGACATTCACACACACAAAATGAAAACAAAAACATAGTACACAGATCCACCGAGGGAGGCTGTCCACCGGGGGCATCAATTTTAGCATGTATCATGACAGAATATCTGAAAGAAACAACATAGCCCACCACGAGGCACTAAAAGTGCTTTATCTGTAGCAGAATGAAACACAGTCAAGGTAAGAGTCCTGTGACTGATTGCTTTTTTTGTTTTTTCAAGACAGGGTTTCTCTGTGTAGTTCTGGAACTTGCTGGGTGGACCAGGCTTGGCCTCTGCCTCCCGTGTGCCAGCGTGAAGAGCCACTAATCTTGTTTGTCAGCTTGAGATTTAGACCCACAAGACGTGTCTCTGGGAGTCTGGGGGTGGGAGAATGGGGCACTTCCAGACAGGTTTAACTGGAGGAGGAACATACACCTTGATTTAAACAATGGTTAAGAACACTTGAGATTACAGAGGACCCAGGTTGCTCCCTACATCGCTTCCGGATGTGAGCACACGTGGCACATACATACATGGACTCAGACACATCAAAAAAAAAAAAAAATCAAGCAAGTGGAGTGCTAGCATTCATCTTTTTCTTTGCACACTCAATGTGACCGCACTCCTGTTGCTGTTCCTGTCCTGCCAACCTGTCCCCTCAAACTGTGGACAGCATTAAAGTCTACAGCCGGAGAGAGGGACGGGGAATCTCAATGGCACGGGAGGAAAAGCTTGGCGAGGAAAGAGGCTCTGCTCCAGAGACCAGTTCCGCTTTTAGTGCCCACAGAGGCAGACTTCAGAGTCCACTGATCAGGACCTAACAGCACATAAAGACATGTGCTTTCCATCTTTAATTCTAGCACTTGGGAAGTAGAGGCAAGCAGATCTCTGTAAGTTCAAGGCCAGCCTGGGCTACAGAGCAAGTTCCAGGACAGCGAGGGCTACTCAGAGAAACCCTGTCTCAAAAAACCAAACCAACAACAGAAACCAAAACGAAAACCAGTGCTTTCCAAAAGCCATCTTGTCAAAGTCAGCAAATAAACCTCTCTCAGGACTGGAGAGATGGCTCAGCAGTTACGAACACTGGCTACTCTTATGCAGGGCCTGGGTTCTCTTAGAAGGTGACTTAAAACCATCTGGAAACTCTTCCAGGGGCTCCAATGTTTTCTTCAGTCCTCTTGGGCACCACGCACACAGGTGGTGCATACAAGTTGCATGTGTGCAGGCAGAACAGAACACTCAGGCACACAGGATAAAACTTTAAAAGTAAACCGCCCTGCCTTGGTGCCAGCTGATGCCTTCCCAGAAGCCATCTCCATCAAGGTGTCAGGAACAGCAACTGGGCTGTGCTCGGCTGGGCCCCGACCCCATGCTCCTAGCACTCCTGTCTTCCGTCGTCTCAGTGATTCTTCTCATAAGCCACCATACAACCTCACCAATGAGAAAAGTCCTTTTAACTCTTTTCTTTTGGTGTTTCGAGACAGGGTTTCTCTGTGGCCTTGGCTGTCCTAGGACTCACTGGCCAGTGAGACCAGACTGGCCTCAAACTCACTGTGTCCCAGTGTTAGGACTAAACCTTTCACCACCAGCCAGCTAAATCCTCGAACTCTTACCCTTGTTACAGATGACACTTTGAGTCATGTTAAAAAGGAGTTGCTTTCCTAGCCACCTCTACAGGTGTAACCTGAGAGCTACCAAGACCCCGTACATCCTCCTGAGAACCTCGCTGTGACTCTCCCTAGAGACACCCACACTCCATCTCCGTGCGTCACCCTGCCTCTCCCGGAGCACTTGCTTCGGACCTTTCCTGCATCCAACTCTGCTCACATTTGGTTCCCTCTGAAGTTCATTTGTTGTTGATGCTGTGAATCTCAGTTTGGCATAGGTGGAGGTCTCTGAGAAGACTCGCCCGGGCAGCCTTTGGTGGAGAGCTGTGTCCCTAACGCCAGTGACAAACCTTCAAGCTGCTTTCGTAAGGCCTCTGTCAAAGCACCTGTAACTCAGACAGCTGCTACTCACCATGCTGAAAGTGGTTCATGAAATGTTTATAAAAATGTGCTTCAAAAAGACCCAAAGAACAAACCACCTTAAAAATCAAGAATGGGCCAGGTGGTGGTAGCACCCACCCACCTTTAACCCCTGCACTCAGGAGGCAGAGGCAGGGAGATCTGATTTTGAGGCCAGCCTGGTCTACACAAAGAAACCATGTCTTGAAAAACCAAAAGAAAAAAAAAAAAAATTAATGTGACAATTATTAAACAAAACAAAAAAACTAAGAAAATGATGAAAACCATAACACTAAATTTCTACATGAATTCTGATATTTAAGATCAAGGCATTATTTTCTTTTCAATTATTTGCGAGAACGAATAATCTAAGTGAAAAGAAATACAAACTGTTACTGAAAGGCTTCCAGAATATACGATATTCACAGGATTTTTCTCCAATATGAATTTTCTTCAGATGAACAACTGTGGTCAACAAGTAAACTGTTTCTACCTTCTTCGGTCGAGTCTGTAAAGACAGAGTCTCCGACAGTTTTGCGTCTTCCCAGACACCCTGCACGTGTTGTTTCTCACCAGTATAAGTTCTGATGCTGAAGCAGCCGTGAGTCATAGTTAGCGCTCTCCCTGCAGTCCTCATACACGTAGGCTCTCTTACCCGCGTGGATTCTGTGATGACTGATGAGCTGTGAGCTCTGCGAGTAGGCTTTCCCACAAACCTTACACTCATAGGGTTTCTCTCCGGTGTGAATTCTCTGATGTCTGGTGAGGTCAGAACCGGACCGGAAGGCCTTCTCACACTCCTTACACTCATAGGGTTTCTCTCCAGTGTGGATTCTCTGATGTTTAATAAGTTGTGAGCTCTGACTAAAGGCATTGCCACACTCCTTACACTCATACGGTTTCTCGCCAGTGTGAATTCTCTGATGCTGAGTAAAATTTGAACCACTGCTAAAAGCCTTCCCACACTCTTTACATTCATAAGGCTTCTCGCCTGTGTGAATTCTCTGATGGCGAGTAAAATTTGAACCACTACTGAAGGCTTTCCCACAGTCCTTACACTCATAGGGCTTCTCCCCTGTGTGAATTCTGTGATGTCGTGTCAAGTCTGAGCCACAAATAAACGTCTTTCCACATTCCTTACATTCAAAGGGTTTCTTTCCAGTGTGAATCTTGTGATGGTGAGTGAGTCCCGAGGGGTGTCTAAAGGTCCTGCCACAGTCCTTACACTCATATGGCTTCTCAATGGCACGGATGATTTGATGGGTAGTAAAGGGTGAGCTGTGTTTGTAGAGCTTCCTGTTTTCTTTACTCCCACAGTAGTTCTCCTTCCTGAAGGACGGATACCGACTGAGCGCAGCCGTGTCTTCATAGCTGATGATCAGTTGACTGACTTGTGTCTCCTGAGCCCCACGCTGCCTCTCACACTGGTCGGTCCATTCCTGAACACAGCTGAGATGAGTGCTCCGAAGGTCCTGTCTTGTGAGTTTTTTCATGATCTCCCACTGTGCTGACTCTATCTCATAAAGTTCCTTCTTCAAAAATAATTTCTGGGACTCACATCTTGATTCTAGGACTAAAAAAAGAAAATATGGACGTGATCACTCACATTTTTACTGTCTGGGAGACGTGAAAACCCAGTTGGATATGACATAAACATGGGCGATCTAAGCAGTTTTGAAAACTAGATGCAGGTCAGCTGGGTGCAGTGGGTACAGCTATAACCTGAGCACCCAGGAAGTGATGGTAGGAAGATTGGGAGTTCAAAGTTATCCCTAAGTTGAAGCCAGTCTGGGCTTTAGGAGACTCAGTATTAATAACAAAAAAATCAGGGCTGATTGATGGCTGAACAGTCAAGAGCACTGCTGCTCTTCCAGAAGACCCAGGTTCAATTCCAGCACCCACAGGGCGGCTGTTTATAACACCAGTCCCGAGGCATCTGGCTCTCACACAGATACAGATGAAGGCAAAGCACCAATGCACACATGCACACAGACACATACACACACACACAAATAAATTATAAAAAGAGAAAAATTTTAAAAATCTCGGGCTAGAAATATGTTCACTGGTTAGGAACACTCTGTTCTTGCAGAGGACCCAGGTTCTGTTCCCAGCACCTCCACCATAGTCACAACTGCCTGTAGCCACAGTTCTAGGCACTTTCCAGACCCCCTGGCCACCTGACATGCATGTGGTACATACTTGCATGCAGGTAAAACCTCATAGATAAAATTTTTTAAAGATTAAAACTAAGTAAATCAATCAAAGCCAGGTATGGTGACGCAAACCTTTGATCCCAGCACTGGGAGAGGGGAAGTGCAGAGGCAGGCAGATCTCTAAGTTTAAAGCTAGCCTGGTCTCAGAGGAAGTTTTGGATAGCCAGGGCTACTCGGAGAAGCCCTGTCTCAAGAAATAAATTTAAAAAAAAAATCAATCAATAAAGGTGTCAAAAAGCAGGCTGAGCAGTTAAGAGCACTTGTTGCTCTTCCAGAGGACTCAGGTTCAATTCCCAGCACACACATGGTGGCTCACAACTGTGTGTAACTCCAGTGCCAGGGATCCAGTGCCCTCTTCTGATCTCTGCAGGCACCAGGCATGCATACGGTGCACATACATATATGGAGGCAAAATAATCATACAAATAAATACTTTTAAATAGAGGAGAAAGCCCAGGTGTGGTGGCTCACACTTGTAATCTCAGGACTCCTGAGGCTGAGGAAAAAGATGCTGTGAGTTCAAGCCAGCCTGAGCTACACTGTGAGTTCTAGGCAAGCCTGAGTCACAATACAAACTCTGCCTCAACCAAACAGACCAGAGAAAGTGAGAGGCAACAGGACGATTACATGGGATGCCTAGTGAGCTTCCTGACATGCAGAAGATGCTCAGCCCTATCGGGAAGGAAACTCTTCCCTATGGAGTAACTCCACTGCTGAGGGTCTGAGGCCCACTTCTGGACCCCACAGGCACTGCATCCACACGAAACAGACATGCAGGCAAAACACCCCAACACACAGTCTGGGCGCTCTGGGCTAGAGGACAGGCAGGCTACATTGGTGATCTTTTTCTCAGTCATGTCAAGTGAAGCAACTGATTTAGGGAGCAGGTGTGAAAGTACGAACAAGGGAAGGGCTGACACCAAAGAAACTTCCCTATACATTCGAGCAGGATGGCAGCACTTGTCTCTCTGCGGAAACGCCAGTCTGAACACATGCAAAGAGCCTCTCGGTGCTGGGTAATCTAGGTGAGAGATGACAGCACCAGGGGGAGCATGGAAATAACACACTGCAAACCTGGTGGCCCAGGTTATCCAATCTACTTAGGGCTTGGAACTTAAGGAACTGCCTGGTTGATAGAGTGAGTTCAAGGTTAGCCTGACCCTGCCTCAAATAAACAGAAAGGAAACAGTGAGGTGAGCGTCTGTAGTGCTTGTTAGCACGCTTGAGGACCAGGCTCAACCCTGGTATGAGGAGGAAAATGCACACATGTTGAAGCAAACAATGAAAAAATCCAATTTTAAAATAGTCATTTCCATTGATGCTCTTGTCATAACAGCTAGGGAACAGAAACCTCAATGTCCTTCAACTGACGAATGGACAAATGAATTGTGGACCATAACTGGTCACGGTGGCCAAGCCTTTAGTGCCAGCACTTGGCAGCAGGCAGATCTCTGCGAGTTCAAAGCCAGTCTGGTCTACGAAGCGAGTTCCAGGACAGCCAGGGTTATGTAGAGAGAAACTGCCTCAAAGAAAGAGAGAGAGAGAGAGAGAGAGAGAGAGAGAGAGAGAAAGAAAGAAAGAAAGAAAAGAGAGAAGGAAGGAAGGAAGGAAGGAAGGAAGGAAGGAAGGAAGGAGTATAGAACATAGAACACACTATTTGGCTATTAAAAAGAATCAAATCATGAAACACACAGGTAACTGGATGGGACTAGACGTTACACTGAGTGAAGGAACCCTGGCCCAGAAAGACAAAAGCCACATGTTCTCTCCGTGTGGTTCCCAGCCCCAAACACTCAGAGGTAACACTGCATATAGGTAACCCGGAGCAAACAGGGACAGGGAGAGAGGAAAGAAGCCACTCTGGTAGCAGCTGGAGAGAGGAACGGCTGCATACTGAGGGACGGAGGTGACCCTTAACGCTGAGGACGGTGGACAATACAGAAGAGAAAGGGATGAGGGATAACTAACACTAAGGACATCTGCAAAGTTACAGGGATTCATTTTCTATGTATCTATGACTGCACATATTTTAAGTGCATGCACACACACACACACATCAGGCCGAGACCTCAACATTACTGTCTTGTGGAGGTGGAGCAGACCTCAGAGATCAGGTGTAATGTCAGGCCACTTCCTGCCTCACCCCATCTCACACGTGAGATCTAGAGGCCTGCTGTCTGTGACCAGATTCATCCCTAACCCCAGGCACTGGGAACAGGGCCCAAGAAGGACAGTTTCTAGCGGAGCCTCTGGGCCAGCGCTCGCCGGGGTAGGGCAGGCATGAATCTGACACAGCCGCATTACACTTTGTTTCTCTGACTTGTGCAGCCCCTCGCTGAGAACTGCACACATTAGAGAAACAGTGAACAGCAGTTAAAAGAACGGAAGAATCAAGGAGGGTATGGAACTTCCAGATAAAAAACAAGCAAAACCCCGAGTTTAGAGAGCAAGTCCAGCTGGGCTGTGGTGGCACAGGCCTTTAATCCCAGCACTCAGCATGCAGAGGCAGGTGGATCTCTGTGAGTTCAAGGCTAGCCTGCTCTATAGAGTGAGTTCAGGACAGCCAGGGCTACACATAGCAGCCTTGTCTCAAAAAACAAAGAAAGGCAGGCAGGAAGGTAAAAAGGTAGGTGGACAGATAGATGGATAGACGGACGGAAGGACAGACGGACAGATGAGTAGAACTGCAGGTGTAAGAAGGCTTGCTTGGCAGGCACAGGCCCTGGGCTGATCCAGTAGACACTGTGCTGTCTGTGATGCTGGGGCCTGAAGGCTCCTCAGTCTCACCCTCGATGCTGTCTGTCTGTGTGTTACCAGCTCTTCTGATAAGCTCACACACCCAACAACCTACCAAGTGTCCCCGAGACCTGCAGCCACAACCTTTCAAGAAGCTTGGAAGCAACAGCATCCAAAGCATGCATCACAGGAAGGGAGACACAAAGGTAAAGGACAGTTAGGAAACACGGAGGAAGACGCAAAATGCTGCCTTCTGTAACTCCATGTGGCTTTCTCTTTCCCTTTCAGATTTTTAAGGACAGACTCTCCCTGTAGCTCTGGCTGGCCTCCAACTCACAGAGATCTACCTGCCTCTTCCTCCCAAGTGTTGGGATTACAAGTATGTGTCACCAAGCTCAACTATTTTTGGCTCTTCTGTATTTTTAACTTTTTTTTTTTTTTTTTTTACTTTCTGAGATAGGGTCTCATTTTGTAGCCTAGGCTGGCCTGGAATTGGCTGCAGTCCTACCTCAGCTCTCAAGCGCTATAATTACAGGCATGAGCCACCATAATGCACAGCTTCCTGTTTGTAACTTTTTAAGATTCAAAACTCTCTGTGGGACTAGGATATAGAATTCAGTGGCCTTGCGGCCTGCCTTCCTGCCTTCCTGCCTGCCTTCCTTCCTTCCTTCCTTCCTTCCTTCCTTCCTTCCTTCCTTCCTTCCTTCCTCCATCCCTCCCTCCCTCCCTCCCTTTTTCCTTCCCTTCCTTCCCCCGGAATTTCAAGGCAGGGTTTTTCTATGTAGCATTGGCTGTCCTAGACTTCTTCTGTAGACTAGGCAGGCCTTGAACTCATAGAGATCCGCGTGCCTCTGCCTCGCTGAGGGCTGGGATGAAAGGCCTTCGCCAGCACGCCTAGCTTCTGATGGCTTTTTCAAAGTAAGATAAGAATCTCCCACTTGGAGGAAAGGAAGAAACAGACCTACCAAAGGCAAACCAAGACTTAGCATGGACAGATATCCTTACCCATTGAAAGCAGGTTGCTGTAATTCTCCAACATCACATCTCTGTACAGATCCCTCTGTTCCTCAGTCAGGCACTCCCACTCCTCCTGAGAGAAGTCTATGTACACATCACGGAACAGCACTGACACCTGCAAGAGTAACCACATATTGCTTCATTAATTAAAAAAAGTGTTTCTTGTTGGGGGTAGATGTGGTGCTATGGATTCTAATGCAAAATACTGGCCCCAGAATCTGGTCGCTATCCAGACGAGCACATTCCCACGCACACCAAGTGGTGGTGTATAAACCTTGCTCATCAATTTAAAGGGGAGCCTGTAACCAGGCAGTGGAGACGTGGGTGGAACTTAGGTTCCCAGGCTTGGGGGGTTGAGGGGGACCATGAGCACACGGCCCGGAGACGTGGGTGGAACTTAGGTTCCCAGGCTTGGGGGGTTGAGGGGACCATGAGCACATGGCCCGGAGACGTGGGTGGAACTTAGGTTC
>REGO01000034.1:1830920-1858111 GCA_010120015.1 Rhombomys opimus
GAGACGTGGGTGGAACTTAGGTTCCCAGGCTTGGGGGGTTGAGGGGACCATGAGCACATGGCCCGGCAGGAACGATTAGGGCAAGTAACTTGGGGTGTGTAGCTGGGAAACAGCAAAATAGCTTTGAAGGCTGATATCTGCTCAGTTACGGTGCCTTAAAAGCTTTTATTACTTTAAAATGTCTCGGTCTTGATTATTTGGGAACTAGCTGGGATAGAGAAGCCCTCTACAGTCTAATATCCATTTACAAACAGTTTCTATTTAGGAAAAACAAAAGAAAAGGAATGAGGTGGAACAAGCTAAATGCAGTGAGTGTAAATGTCTGGAATCCTGAGGAAGGCCTGTGACCAAACCACAGTGCCTCCAGGTCACTGTTTCCTCCAGACAACGCCATGTCGGGTTAATGAATTCCTCCATTAGCCACATGAAGCTAGGAAAGCACAGAACCAAGCTGGGAGGGCTTCTGTGTTAAAGGGAGTGCCTTATACAAAGACTCATGGTGTTCTCACCACACAGTCCTCTCCAAACAGCCAAGAGTAAAATTTCAGGACAGAAGAGAAAGGCAGGACAATAGAAGCGTCCAGAAAGGCCCAGGTTGTATAAGAGCATCAGGAAGCACAGGGGTAGGGGACTCGTAACACCTGAACACAAGCAACAGCACCTCTTTACCATCCGCTGGGGAAAAGGAAACTCTGACCTAGAAGACATACAAGGACTCAAGGACAAGTTCCTAGGAAGCTACTGGAGGATGCGGTCCGCCAAGATGCCGGAGTAAGCCACAGAAGGCCATGGGGCACAGCAAACAGTTAAAAGGAGACTATGAAAGGGAAATCAGGGGAAGGAGAAGTTTTAGGAACATGGTGGCTTGCTAGAGTAACCAAATCAGACGGGGGAAAAAGAGACACAGGGTAGATGGGGAGCAGATCAGTATGTTCCCAAAATGCTCATGTGTTTGACCAGATAGACATACGGACTGGGGCCAGAGAGACGGCACTTGCTGCTTTTCACAGAGGTCCTGGGTTTGGTTCTGAGAGCCCACAATCGTCTGTAACTGAGTTGGAGGTGATCCAACAGCCCCTTCTGGCCTCCATAGGTGCTCTGTGCACAAGGTTCTAATAAAGACATGGGGGCAAACACTCATGCACTAATGGCACAAAGAGTAACTAATGTAGCTGGGGATGGTGGCAGAGGGAGACAGATCTCTGAATGTGAAGCCAGCTTGGTCTACAGAGAAAGTTCCAGGACAGACAGAAAATACTGTCTCAAAACACCCAAATTATTATTATTATTATTATTAACGGGTGTGATGCCACAAGCTGTAGCCAGCCATATTACACAGTGAGTTCTAAATCAGACTGATAAACAGTGAGACCCTGGCCCTAAAACAAGGAAGAAAAGCCAAAAACCTTCCTCCCAAGTGCTGGGATTAAGGGCACGCACCATAGAACCCAACCCCCAAGACTGGCATATGTTACAGTCAGGTGCCCATACATGCACGGGAGCGCACACGCGCGTGTGCGCGCGCGCACACACACACACAGAACATAAATCTTTTAAACATATATTTATTTATTATTTATACAATATTCTGTCTACACCAGAAGAGAACAAGAGATCTCACTATAGATGGTTATGAGACACCACGTGGTTGCTGGGAATTGAACTCAGGACCTTGGGAAGAACAGCCAGTGCTCTTAACCTCTGAGCCATCTCTCCAGTCCCAAAAAAACAAATCTTAATATTAATAAGCCAAGCTAGGTGGTGCATACTTTTAATCCCAGTGCTCAGGAGGCAGAAGCCAAGCTCTGTGGGACCCATTTTTAAAAAAAAAATGGGGAGGAGACTTTATGTAATAAGGATCTTAACAGGCATATTTCTTTCAGATTAAATAATACTCTATCTTAAAGACAATAAATGCCAATTTCTTGCTCACCTGCTTGCTATCTGGTATGACATCCAGGAATTCAGGCCCTTTTCATGCTAGACCAAGTATTTTGCCAGTGAGCTACTTCCCAGTTCTTGGTTTTTCAACAGAAGGGCTTACTATGTTCCCTAGGGTAGCCTTGAACTCACCATAGTACAAGATGACCTGGAATCTACCATCGTCCTAAATGCTGGGATTGAGGCATGAGCCACCACACTGAACACAAACGACATCTTTTCCTTTACCTTTAGACGGTGAGGCTGATATCCACCTTTACGGAATTCCTTGGGGCTGTGGGTCACCTGTGAAAGCACTTGCCTAGTGGGCACAGAGCCCTGGGTTCCAGCCCTAGAGCTCTCTATAACTGGCACATGCCTGTTACCCTCAGATAAAGTCAGTTGGAAGCCAGCCTTGTCTCAAAACAAGCAAGTAAACACCTACAAGAGATAACCTTAACATTGGAAACTTATTTATGAACACCACTGCTGAACTGTTACTGAGCTTAAGGAAAACTATGGAGAAAGATGCTGCTTAACACGATATTGGACCAGAGAGAAGGCTCAGCAGTTGAGTGCACTGGTTGCCCTTCCAGAGAAAGGGGGTTCAATTCCCAAATGTGTGGGGAGCCAGGCTGCTTTATTATTTAGATCTCAGTGGAAAGACATGTTTTCACCCTGCCCTTCACCTGGAGTCAGTGATGAGCTGCCAAGTCTACACCCTTCTGTTTGAGACAGCAGGAGGGATGTCTTGTCAAGTTCCCGCCTTTAGTTTGTATGAGGATCACAGGGACAGGTGGCTGAGGTAAAGGAGTTTGACTGCTCCTATGAATTCACTCACTGTACTGAGGTGCTTTTGCTCTGACTTAAAGAGGGATTATTGAAATAAATCAGCGACTAGTTTTCTACTGGAGGCCCTCTTGGAAAGGTCATATGTGCAGTGTGTTGGTTTATAATTTTTTTTTTCAATCTTCACTCTTGACTCAAGAACTGTTCGACTCTGCATGCAGACTCCGGCAGTTTGACAGCCAGACAGCGACCTGAGATACAGTGAAGGCCACCGTGGGTGTTGGTGAGCTCAGATCATAAAGTTAAAAAGGGTGTGGTGAGTGAAATTTGAGAGTAAAAATGGGACAAGGCAGTAGCCTCGTGTTTTTTGTATGGGATTTAATTAGAAATAGTCTGTATATGTGGCATGGAACTGAGAGAGTGAAATTTTCAGGGTTAGAGAGAAAGAGGAAAGAAGAATGGGAGACTTCGAGACAAAAGGAGATTAAACCATTGGCTTCTCCAAAAGAGTTATATGTCCCTCCTAATGATAAAAATTTCTTGTTAGAAGAAGACTTTGAGGTTGATTTAGATCCTGATGAGGTTACAGAGTTACAGGAAGAGCAAGCTACACAGAAAGAAAAAGATATAACTGGGTTTTATGGCTTTCCAATTATAGAGCAACCTGATGGACATTTACCTACATCTTAAACAATTAAAAGAATTAAAAACTGCATGTTCTCAATATGGTCCTACAGTACCTTTTACTCAAGCTCCGTAAGAGTCCTTGTCTACTGAGGCCCTCTGCCCAGGGGACTGGAAGCAATTAGCAAAATAATGTTTGACAGGAGAAGATCATTTGTTATGCAAGTTAGAATTTGCTGAACGGTGTCAAGCTACAACTAAATCACTTGAGTTGGGAGACCAAAAACAAACAAACAAAAAAAAAGTAGCTTCTCAGTTTTTCCAGTAAGAAAGCTGATGGTCAATTCTGCTACAAAGCTTCTACGGTCATAAAAAATTGGATTCAACAAATAGCATAGTGTTTTGTCCATCTATTATGAATGTATAAGTTTACCATGTTCAAGAGGTCTTAGTTATAGATTATTGGTCACTGGGTGTGTTTAAAATCTATAACATAAAGTAAACTTACTTAAAACCTAGGGTTGGAACCATTCTAAACAACAAATGAATGTTACTCATATCCCAGATTTTGGAAAACTAAAATATGTTCATGTAACAATTAATACTTTTTCAGGATTTATCATGACAACTCCCTTAGCAGGAGAAGCCAACAAACACATTATAAGTCATTGCTTAAAATGTTTTGCTACAATTGGTAATCTTTCCATTATAAAGACTGATAATAGTACTGCATATATTAGTCAAGCTTTTCAGTGTTTTTGTGAGCAAATAAATATAAGTCATAAAACAGGTATTCCATATAATCCTCAAGATCCAGGAATTGTGGAGCGTCCCCATGGATCTCTTAAGAACCAATTACAAAAAATAAAAAAGGGGGAGTCATATCCCCAAATCTTAAGCATGCTCTCTTTATTTTAAATTTTTTGAATGTGGATATATAGGGCCATTCTGCAGCTGATCAATTGTGGTACTCTAATAGCAAAGATAATTATGCCCAAGTAAAATGGAAAGATACAATTACTGGAATATGGCAAGGCTCCAACCCTGAATTAATATGGGGAAGAGGGCATGTTTGTTTTTCTGCAGGATGCAGAGAGTACCAGGTGGATCCCAGAAAGGCTGGTGCGAGTTGCAGGAGATGTTTCCTGGAAGGAGGATGTTTCTGCTGCTGACCATAGTGAATCCTGTCCTTGTGGTGAATGGAGAGCTGTACTGGGCTTATGCTCCTGACCCACCTTTGTTTCATTCTGCTCCTGGGAGATGTTATGAGAGAAACCTCTTAGTTACAGTTTGATTGGACTTGATCTGGTAATCGGGGCAATTCTCAACAAAATCAGGAAAAATGAAAACAAGGACTGACTATGGGACTTTGGTCTGATTCTGGTTTTCAGGAGACCTATATCTGTAAGCTTGCCACAGAAACTCTTGGGAGGCCCAATAATTGCCTGTGTAAATTCTCCTTATGCTTTTTTTGTTGTTGTTTAGAAATGTTAATGTTCTTATATAAGATTCAAACTTTAATGTTTCTTGCCATCAATGTAAACTAACAAACTCTATTTCTAAGCTTTCACATGGACAATAAATTCTGATTGTTCGACAGCCTTTTATTATGGTTCCTGTGAATGGTTCTCAGGCTTGGTATCTGGATGAGGGGTCATCATTTGAGTCACTTTTATGGAGTGTTATTGGACCTGGCATATCACTCTTATTAAGAGCATGGTCTCCTACCATGACAATTAAGACCTGCCTGGAGGCCTTTTAGAATGTTCAAGCCGATCTGCACAAGATTAAACCCCAGGGTCTACCCTAGCAGAGGTTGGTAGTCAAGATGGCTAAGAGCTCTCTAAGAATATTCAACCTAAGACCTGTGGGGAGCTGCTGCTCTGCCAGGCTGTTTTGTTATTAGATCTCAGGGGAAAGACATGCTTTGACCCTGGCCTTCACCTGGAGTCAGTGATGAGCTGCCAAGTCTACGCCCTTTTGAGACAGCAGGTGGGATGGATATCTTGTCAAGTTCACACCTTTAGTTTGTGTGAGGATCACAGGGACAGGTGGTTGAGGTAAAGGAGTTTGACTTCTCTGTGAATTCAGTCACTGTACTGAGGTTCTTTTGCTCTGACTTGAAAAGGGATTATTGGAATAAACTGGGCAACGAGTTTCTACTAGAGCACTCTGGAATTGATCCCATGTGTAGTTTGTTGGTTTATTAATTTTTTTTCAGTCCCACTCTCGACTCAAGAACTGTTTGACTCTGCCAGTAGGCTCCGTACATGTGAACATTGGGGCTCACACCATCTGTAAATCCAGTCCCAGGGGATCTGTCACCCTCTTCTGGCCTCTGTGGGTACTTCACACATGTGGGGCACAGACAGACATAGTTGCAGGCAAAAGACCCATATATACACATAGGATTTAAGAGAACACAACAAAACAAAAGGAAAACTCAATGATATCACAGATAGTTAAGTGTTCATGGATGCTCACCAGAATATCAGAGCTTTGACGAACCAGCAGTCATACTTCCAAACCTAGTAAGCCAAGAGACATGCCATGTTCTAAGACTGACACTGCCAAAATAGCACACTTATTTTCTTTCTTTCTTCCTTTTTATTGTTGTTAGTTGGAGATTGGATCTCACTGCGTAGCCCTTGCTGGCCTTGGACTCACTCTGTAGACCAGGCTAGCTTGAACTCACAGAGCTCTTCCTGCCTCCGACTCCCAGGTGCTGGAATTAAGCCTTGTACTACCGTGTTTTAGCCTGGTCTTTTAACCATTAACAGCTGGACCAGCTCTCCCACCCCCCACAGCTTTTTTAATTAGTCTATTAGATAGCCTTTCCTTCAGAGCCCAAGTTCTCAACCTGTGGGTCACCACCCCTTTGGGGATAGAGCCTTTTCACATGGGTCACCTTAGACTACTGGAAAAACAGATGTTTACATTATAACTTGTAACAGTAGCAACATTACAGCTAGGAAGCAGCAACAGAAATAAAGGGAGCGTTGGGAAGGTTGAGAAGCTCTGTTTCAGGATGTGACCCTTTGACCCACTGGGACTCTTATCACGACTGAGCACCCGCTGTTTTTACAGACTATGCGGGCTCCGTTTAACACCAAAAAAGCGTCTGTGCCTCACCTGAGCCATGGCTTTGATAGCCGAAGCTGCTCTGCGCTGCTCTTCTGGAACAGAGTGGAACTAGGAGAGGCAAAGAAAACAGTGAGACCCCACTGGACTCTGCTCCCGCAATAGTCACTCCCACGCCCTCACCCGCACACTGAGGGGTCTGAGAAGAATGGACAGATCTCCATAAACATGCACACAAGGACACACGATTCTTTTATAAGCTGGAGCGTGAGGGCACACGCCTGAAAGCACCCACGACACTGAGGCAGGAACGCTGGCTGCCACAGGTCTGCGGCCAGCCTCTGCACTCACCTCTGTACCCCTCCTGTACCCCCTCTGGTTTTGTGCGACAGGGTCTCTCTACATTGCTCTCCCTGTGGTGGAACCCACTCCGCTGACCAGGGTGGTGTTCAACTCACAGATCCACCGGCCTCTGCCTCCAGGGTGCTGGAATTAAAGACCACACATGGCTAAAAAAACACCGAAGCTCCTGCAGCCTACTGTAAAAGTAATTAAAGTCTAGTACTGTGGCCAAAGACTGACTGAGTGCTGGCACTCAGGAGGCAGAGGCAGCTGGACCTGTGAGCCTGATCTACACAGCAAGTTCCAGGCCAAGGCAGGGCTATATACAGTGAGACCTTATCTCAAATAAATAAATAAACAGATAAAATGGCCAGGGCAGTATGTTTACAAGAGTAAGATGTAGAAATACTCAAATGTACCGTTAATGGACGAGATGAGTAAGTGCACGTCAGATGCTGGAACGCCGAACAGCACAAAAACTGCTGCCCGACTTTTAAGGCGAGTAACCACGTAGGTGTACAAACAGACACGGTAAAACAGAAAGGAAACACGAGCTTCGAGAACGAGGAGGAGCTGGAGAACACCGCACGCAAGAGCTACCCGTCCAGAGCTTCGCACGCCCACACCCCAACCCACAGACCAACTCACCACAGCGGGGACACTCGGCTGCGGGACCCGGGTAGAGAGGACAAGAGGTCCACACACACACACGGGGCCGGCAAAGGTGGCTCAGCACACGCGTGCACTCGGCGGGTCCCCAGCGCCGCGCGTGCACACACAATGCCGCACGTGGTGCCCAGCCCGCCGCCCGCCCGCCCGCTCGCTCGCCCTCACCCGGGGGCGGTGCCCGCCACGGTGGTGGCGGAACCCGGGGCGCGCCACGGGCCCGGCCCCTCCGCGCCGCGCGCGCACGGCGGGCCAGCTAACGGCGGCTCGACCCCGACCGCAGCTCGGCCGCCGCACCGAGCCCGGGCGCGCCGCCCGCCCCGCCCTCGTCTCGGGTTCCGCGCCTCGGGCCTTCCTCCCGAGCTGCCCAGCCCGCGCGAGCCTTCGCCGGCGGCAGGGAGCCGAGCGCCCGCCAGCGCGTGACGTTCCCGCGAGAGGCCGAGGAGGCTTCTGGGAATCGTAGTCCGAGACTACGGGGAGGCGAGGATGGGCCGGGACGCGCCTCCGCGGGGTTCGTGGAACCCTGAACCGGCCCCCCGCCACTGCCTTTAAAAAGACACTCCGGAAAGCTAGGAATTTGTTTATCTCCCGGCCCGTCGGCACTATCTGTAGAGGACGGACAGCTCTAGGAAAAGGGCGGGGAGTGGGGCAGGTCCTCAGAGAGCTACGCCTTTGCTTGGCTATCTCTGGAGAGCAGGGACAGGCTTCGTGGGCCGACATATGGCTTGTTCTGGCAATCAGTTTGGCTCGGTATTGCTTTTTAGCAGGTCCCATAGGTTGAAAGGCTGGGCCTCAGGAACCGGCCTTGGATCCCCGTAGGCCTGTGATCCTAGCACTTTGGAAATTGGAGGAGGTAGAATTTGGGATTGCTAGGTGTGGTGGTTTGGACAAGAATGACTCCCGAAGCCTTATATGTTTGAGTGGAACTGCTTGGGAAGGATTAGGAGGTGTGGCCGTGTTGGAGGAGGCGTGTTACTGGGGGTGGGCTTTAAAAGCCTGTATCAGGCCCACTGTGAAAGTCGTCTGGCTGTCTCTGTGTGTGTATTTGTGTGTGTCTACCTGCAGATCAAGGCGTAACGCTCTCAGCTGCTGCTCCACTGCCTGCCACCATGCTCCTCACCGTGGTAATCATGGACCGGTACTCTGAAATTATAAACCGGCCCTCAGTTAAATGCTTTCTTTTACAAGAGTTTCTGTGGTCGTGGTGTCTCTCCACAGTAATAGCACAATAACTAAGACACTAAGATAATGTTTCTGTGTGTGTTTTTGTTCACCAGTATTGACCAGCAGCCATTAGGCTCCATTTCCATAGCAAAGGAGACATTACATTTCCGTATTAGAGAAGATGCCTTTGACAGGCAGTTCTACGGGGCAGTACAGAATGACAACCATTGTTAATTCCTGCCCTGCTATAAAGCCCTCCACCTCCCCCCGCCCCCGGCTGTCTTCCTTAAAAAGTGTGATTCTTCCCCTAATAACAACTATTTGAAAAGAAAAAATAAATGGTGTATTTAAAAATAATTCTAGCAATATCTTTGCTGTGTAAATCTCCCATCTGCCCAGGAGGCTAGACAAGCAGACTCCTATCTGTCTGTTTAAACTGTTTGAGTGTAATCTTGGGCTAGACCCCCAAAAGGCACTTAAGGACAACAGCTTATGTGCCTAAGGGCTGCATAGGTTGGTAAAATTTTCTGTACATAAGTAGTTCCCTTTTCAACAGCAGCCAGATACTATCGTTAAGGAGCCTTTTTCCTATTTTTCCTGAGTGCGTGGAGTGAAGTCTCCCATGGGAGCAGGCATGTTCCTCTGCTTTACCGTTACTTTCCTTCTGCATCATGAAGCACTACACCCCAAGAGATTAGACTGTCTCCAGAACAAGCAGGATTCCCATCACACAGGCAAAATTTCTTTCAAAACGAGGGCTTTTAAACAGCTTTTGACGGGTTTGTATGTTTTTTATTTTGCTTTTGTTTGAGATGCAGTTTCCCTGTATAGCTTTAGCTGGCCTAGAAATCCCTGTGTAGACAAGGATTGCCTCAACCCCACAGAGATCTACTTCTGCCCCCCGAGTGCTGGGAGTAAAGGAGCACACCATGGCCAGCTTGTTTTTCTTTCAGGGAAAGGAGGGTTTAACACAGGGTCTCATTATATAGCCCTGGCTGTCCTGAAACTGGCTGTGTAGACCAGGCTGGCCTCAGACTCACAGAGATCCACCTGCTTCTGCCTTCCAAGTGCTGGGATTAAAACCATACCCCACTGTGTCCAGCTTTATTTTTCTTTCTATCTTTCTTCTCTCTCTTTTCAGACAGGGTTTCTCTTGTAGTCCTGGCGTCCTAAACTCCCTTTGTAGAATAAGTGGGCCTCAACCTCACAAAGATCCTCCTGCCTCTGTCTTCCGGGGTGCTGGGATTAAAGGCATGTGCCACCGTGCCCGGCTCCAGCTTTGTTTTTCTAATAGAGATAATTCCTCTCTATGAAGACCAGGCTCCCTTAAACTTTGTTTTTGAAGATTTATCTATTTTTCAGGCTAGAGAGGGGCTCGGTAGTCAGGAATACTGTAGACACCGGGAAGAGAGAGCCAATGGCCTTAGCTTGGACATCTGAAACTTCAAACCCCCACCCCCTTCCCTACCCCATCCTCTATCCCATCTCCACCCCCCACCCAACTCCCACATGCTTTCTCCAACAAGGCCACACCTCCTAATCCTTCCATGAGGACCAAACATTCAAATATCACAGCCATTTTTATTTAAACCACCACAACCTGAGACTATTTGAAATGATTAGGAGGTCCAGCCTTTTTGGAGGAACTGTGTCCATGGGGGTAGGTGGGTTTTGAGGTTTCAGAAGCCCATGCCAAGCCGAGAATCTCTCTCCTGCTTCTGCCCGCAGATCCAAATACAGGACTCTTGCTACCATGTCAACCTCCATGCTGCCATGCTCCCTGCCATGAGGATAATGGATAAAGCAGCAAAGACTGCAGCCCCTTTCTGCCCTTGTCCAAAAAAAATCGTCCTGAAGCTTGTAGTAGAATTCTAGCAGAATCATGTATCTAGGGTAAGTATTAGAATGAAACAGCTTCTCACTGTATAGTGGGTAAACATCAGACTAAAGAGTTGTTTTCTAGAAGTACTTTGCTCCTGAGGAAATAGTATAGAAAACGGTGATTATTTTCTGTTACCTAGAGTTGTTTTTCTGTAGGAGCTTCCGCCTTTTACATGACTTTGGTCACGGGATGGTCCTGGCACACCCGGAATGTCTCGTATTATTGAGTACAGCAAACAGTGCACAGTAAGGACTGAAGTTTCGCGGGCATGATGTTTTCCTTTAGGAAACATATAGATTAGGTTGGGGCTTTGGTAAGGTTGGGGCTTTCTCATTTTACCCAAGAAAACCCAACATTTGTGTAGCAATCAATAAATACACTTCTGTGCAGCTATTTGAGGCTCAGTTCATCGAGACTGTTCCTCCCTGCTACCGCAGAGCCTGATTACATTTGAGAGTGACCCTCTCTTTTGGATCAACACGTATAACTTAGAACACTGACAGGAGCTAAATTGGAGAGTTTGGAGTAGTGGCACAGGCGGAGGAGATTTCAAGACAGCCTCGTACTGGCTCTGTCCTGTGGTTATTGGTGGTCGCTTTTATGAAGGTCTATAATGAAAAGGAGCAAGATACAAAAGAAAAAATTAAAAATTTACAGTTTGAGGAGAAAATGTCTCCGTGCTGTTATTCAGAGCTGGGGCGGACACACGAAATCTGTGTGGCTTTATTTCGTGCCCGACATGCCTGGGTACCTGAGCATGTGTGTGGGCACCACTTACATGCCTCCCTGATTCTGCAGCTTTTAATCTTTTTTTCTCTTCTTTGTTACTTCATTTGTGGGTTCATCCTGGGTTCTTCTCCTAATTGTGTCTTAATATCTTCTCTGGCTCAGCACTGCTTCTCCTGGCTCTTGTTCTGCTCTCTGCTAGCCCAACTCACTTTCCACTGTCTCTCATTTCCACATGAATCTATTAGAAGAGGGATTTGATCTTCTGGAAGAGGTGTTGCAGTCAGGTGTGAGCCACCATGTGGGTGCTGGGAACTAGACCAAGGTCCACAGCCGTCTTAATGCAGGAGCCATCTCTGGGAGAGGCCCTTGGTTCCATTATTTTTAATGGAATTTTTAGGTTTTCACCATGTCTGTTAACAACAGTAATTTTATTTATCCCTCTCCAGTGGGAATGCGGCACATCTTAGTCTTGTTGTTTTAGAAGGTGGTCTCTCTGTATGGCACTGGCTGTCCTGGAACTCACTCTGTAGAAAAGGCTGCCCTCAAACTCAGGGCTCTGCCTGCCTCTGCCTCCCGAACACTGGGATTAAAGGTGGGAACCACCACCGCCCAGCTCAAGTGTCATATTCTATCACTCTTGTTCAGGGGGCTGTCTCCATCTTACCCCATTTTCACTCGACCAATCTTAGCAATTCCTAAGATTAGGTCAAAGCAGGCCCTGGTGTCTAGCATTTTCACTCATGCACACAGGTATCGGGTATCGAGGAAGGGTGTTCTCTGTGGTGGGAGGTGCATGGCTTCAGTCTCAACACTAGAGAGGCTGAGCCTGGCTACGGACCAAGAGTCTAAAAAACAAGTGACCACCATTGTGGGATGGAGAGGTGGCTCAGGGGTTACTCGAGAGCAGCTTTTGCTCTTCCAGAGAACCTGCATTTGATTCCCAGCACCACACGGCAGCTTGCGACTGTCTGTGACTCCAGTTAATCTGCGACTCTGAAGTTCTCTTCTGGCCTTTGACCTGCAGGAGCCACACAAACATATGTGCAGGCAAAACACTCATAAAGTAGCAAAATAAACAAACACTAGAAATATTGTTTTGAAAACACGATTGTGTAAAGAGTTGACTTGTGTGAACTGACAAACTGGCAGGCCACAGAAGCAAAACACCCAAATCAGTTGCCCTCTCCCTGGTGTAGAGGTACCCCCTTACAAACGTGTCTGAGTTTTAATCCCCAAAAGCAAACGTGTGAAGAACCAAACCGTAGCCAAGCATGCTGACGTGTGCCTTTTCTCCCGGCCCTCAGGAGGCAGAGGCAGGCAGATCTCTGAGTCTGAGGCCAGCCTGGTCTACACAGGAAGTTGCAGGTCGGCCAGGGCTGCATCCTGAGCCTGCCTGCCTTCCTGAATGGCCTGATTGTGCCTGAAAGGGGGCGTCAGGCTGCAAGCTCCGCTCCCTTGTGTGTGAGCCGAATCTGTCTGCAGCTATACTGCAAAGCAGTGTTCTCACAAGACGTGAGAGTCCAGGTGAGGAGTTGTAACTCCACTCATGTCTTAGGGGTCTCTAGTGCTGTGGCAAAAACACTGTGACCAAAAAGCAAGCTGGGGAGGAAAGGGTTTATTTGGCGTACACTTCCACATCACTGGTGCTCACTGGAGGAAGTCAGGGCAGGAATCTGGAGGCAGGAGCCGATGCAGAGGCCATGGAGGGGTGCTGCTTACTGGCTTGCTCCCTGACTTGCTCAGCCTGCTTTATTATAGAACCCAGGACCACCAGCCCAGAGATGGCACCAGCAATGGAACGGGCCGAGAAAATACCTTGCAGCTAAATTTTATGGAGGTATTTCCTCAACTGAGCCTTTTTTCTCACTGATGACTAGCCTGTGTCAGGCTGACACACCAAGCTGGTCAGCAGAACAGGTTTCTTCACCTAAGGGGCCTGAATGCGTGTGATTGTGGGTTTGACAGCTGAGATGCAGCTCACGTGGTAAAGTATTTGCCTGGTATGCACAGCGCTCTGGGTTCAGTTCCCACCACATCAACTGGGCATACTGATGCATGCCCAAAATCCTAGAACTTGAGAGGTGGAGGCAGGAGGGCCACAAGTTCAAGGTTATTCTTGGCTATCTAGCAAGTTCAAGGACAGCCCAGGCTACAAAAGACCCTGTCCCCTATATCTTTTCCTAAAAGAAGGGGGAAAAAAAAAAAAAAAAAAAAGCAGGCCAAATGTGGTAGATACTGAATTCTAGCATTCAGGAGACAGATCTCTGTGAGCTGAAAGCTACCTTGGCCTCAATGAGATCCAGGCCGGCCAAGGCTACACATTGAGATTCTTGTCTCAAACAACCATCAGGCTCCATGTCCAATTTAAAATAAAAAATGCAAGTGTGACAAGACAGCTGGACTGGTAGCTTGAACTGTGCGGGAAGAGCCCACTCACTGACAGCAGTTCCGACCTCCATCTTCCCCTGCAGTGGCCATTAACCTTTCTCCTAAGATCTGGGTCCTTAAAAGTCAGACATTCAATCTCACTGTTTTAGAAAGTGGGTGAGGGAGTTTCTCATTCATTCTTCTAGGCCCGGTTGTAATTTCTTTTGGCAACTTTTTTTTTCAATCCTAAAGAAAAACACTCATGGAGGTTAATATATAGGGAGCGGATTAGAGCATGAAGTCTGTTTTAGATCATGCCATGCTTTGTGAAATGCTAGAGTCCTGACAAAGTTCACTGTTTGGCCCTTTTTGTGAGCTACCACACACCTGAGACATACCTGTAATCCAAGACTGAGGCAGGAGGATTGCTGTGAATTCAAAGCTAGCCTTGTCTGCTTACTTCCAGGACAGCTGGGCTACAAAGGAAGACCTTGAGGGAGGAGAGCTAAGGGAAGTGGGGGAGGGGGCTCTAGCTTTTTTCTAGAGTCAGACCAACTGCAGAATGAGCTGATCACACATTCAACGGGATTCTGGTTTTTCCCGAGCTAGTAAGTCATGGTAAGACACCATCTCTAGCTCACCCACACCTAAGGACAGACTCCCCAATCTCTCTGCATGCTCTAGAGCCCTGAGGAATCCAGGCCTCATGCAAAAGGACCAAACCCCCAGCACGAGAAGGAAAAATAAATAAATTAAAAACAAAAAAGAATCAGGACAGGACTTTTCCAAATTTTATTAGTCTGAGTCCAATTGATGGATGGAAACCACACAGCAATGCTTACTTAATAATGGCTCCAAGGCCTGAGAATACTGATGCAAAAGTGAAGATGCAGTTCTCAATAAGGGGATGTTCAAGAATGTTCTCAATAAGGGGAAAGTCATATACTGAGGTGACTATGCTGTATAAAAAGTTACTGTTTGAGCCGGGCGGTGGTGCACGCCTTCAATCCCAGCATTCAGGAGGCAGAGGCAAATGCATCTCTGAGCTGCAGAGTGAGTTCCAGGACAGCCAGGGCTACAGAGAAACCCTGTCTCAAAAAAAAAAACAAAACAAAACAGTTGCTCTTGTGGTGCTCACAAACCTCACCCAGGTGTATATACACATAGAAAACCTAATATAGAGAACTAAATACTCTACAGGACCTCCCATAGCCACCGGGGGCCTTGGGATGCAGTCACACACAATGGCACTGTTGGAATGATATGTATCTCATCCATATCCATTGAAGAAAAGTACCAAAGAATACATGTTGCCACAATGTAGAACTATCAATTTGTTACATTTATTTGGAAGCTTTCTTTTTAATAAAAAGGAGATATTTAGACACAGAACTA
Source organism: Rhombomys opimus (assembly GCA_010120015.1). Taxonomy (NCBI): domain Eukaryota; kingdom Metazoa; phylum Chordata; class Mammalia; order Rodentia; family Muridae; genus Rhombomys; species Rhombomys opimus. The sequence goes on from REGO01000034.1 coordinate 1,845,880, forward strand.
AAGAAGCATTTAATTACCCTGCTTTGTCACATCTCGTTCCTATAGAATTCCACTGTCACTGTGACAGCAACAGCCACTTTCTGGGAACTGAATACATATCCTCCCCATTCTAGTTTTAGATAAAAGTTTCCTGTAAACTAATGCTTAGTACCAGAGTTGATAAGTTGGTTTTATTCAAATTTACATAGAAAAATTACAATATATCCATTGCTTCAATCTTCTTCACACTGATACATTGTTTTGGTTTGCTGTGAACACGGATTCCATCTGTTGTACTCTACTGTATGACTGTTACATTTTCTTCTTTATCTACTTCACAAGCAAAAAACAGAGGCGCCCACCTTCTGCTACCAAGATGCTGTGAGGAACAGACTAGCTGGTACATGGCTCCCTACATAGGCATATCAACCCCTAGAGAATAAGTATAAATGCTCAAGATTAATAGCTGAGGATTCTAGAATCTAAAATTTGTTTTCTCCTCCAAGTTCTCAGAAACCGTCCTCTTAGAAAATTCTGACACAAAGTTTTGCTTTCTGCAGACACTGGAATTCCCAAGAAATATTTAATAAATTACATCAGAGGCCTCTTATTTTCCCACACAAAGAGTTAATGATCCTGAGATTATTTTTTAAGTCCTCCACGATTTCCCCATCGATCTAGGATATTGCCACAATCAGTTACCAATTTCCCACGAATTCATCCATGTTTCCAGATTCGACATTCCGTTCTGAACTCAAGTTCATACAATTCCATCAACAAAGACTTTTGAGTAGGCATGGTGATATCTGTAATTGCAGCACTGGGTGGACAAGTAAGTGGATTAACAGAAACATGGGGACAACTTGGACCACACGGTGAGTTCGAGGTCGTCCTGAGCTATGTACATAGGGAGACCCTATCCCAAAATGCCTTCTTTGAAAAATGATTTTCACAAATTATCCATATACCAAAGCATATATCAAAAATATTTTTGCCTCTTATTTTCAAGCCTTCATATTGCTGATATTATCTTAATACCTTTGATAATCTTCCTAAGACTATCCTAGTTAAGACCACTGGACTCTAAGTTCATTAAGAAGGATCCTACAACTGTAGCACTAGTAAGGTTTCTTGTGGGTCTGGGAAGTATAGAATACCGTAATATATCTTATTAAATATCTTTATGGTTTAAGCTTTAAGTCATTACAGAAAGGGTCCTCACATTTGTGCGACCTCAATGTAAGATAAATCTTTTGATATATTAATCATACATTCTGCTCAAGCTCTCCTGTATCTAAGGCATTCATAGAGTTTTAATGGATGTGGATTCTCTGGTGTCTAATGTGGTGAGACTTCTGGCTGAAAGCCTTCCCACACTCATTACACTGATAGGGTTTTTCACCGGTATGGATTCTCATGTGTAAAGCAAGGGTCGAGAACTGAGAAAAGGCCTTCCCACATTCATTACAGCCATAGGGTTTCTCGCCCGTGTGGCTTCTCATATGCACTGTAAGAGATGAACTCTGACAGAAGGCCTTCCCACAGATTTTACATTCATAGGGCTTGTCACCTGTGTGAATTCTCACATGCACAATAAGTGATGTAATCCGAGAAAAGGCTTTCCCACATTTATTACATTCGTAGGGCTTTTCGCCCGTGTGAATATTGTGATGTTTGATAAGGTACTGTTTCTGCCTGAAGATTGTTCCACACTCATTACACTTATAGGGTTTCTCTCCGATGTGAATTTTCTCATGCTCAGTGAGATTCGATTTGCCGCTGAAGGCTTTTCCACACTCCTTGCACGTATAAGGTTTCTCTCCAGTGTGACTTCTCTGGTGTCTGATGAGGCTTGACTTCTGAATGAAGGCTTTCCCACACCCTTTACATTCATATGGTTTCTCTCCAGTATGGATTCTCTGATGTATAATGAGGTTTTCTTTCTGGCTAAAAGCTTTTCCACACTCGTTACATTTAAAAGGTTTCTTTCCACTGTGGATGTTCTGGTGTTTAATGAGGTACTGCCTCTGACTGAAGGCTCTTCCACACTGGTTACATTCGAATGGTTTCTCTCCAGTATGAATTTTCTCGTGTTCTTTGAGATATGATTTACCATTAAAAGCCTTCCCACATTCCTTACACGCATATGGTTTACTGCCCACATTTCTCTGATTTCTAGTGAGGGCTGTCATTGGGACAGAAGTTTTCTCACACTCATAGGCTTTCTCCTCAGTATGTTGTTTCTGGTGAGACAGCAAGTTTGCTCTCTGGCTGAAGGCTTTTCCACATTTACTGCACGTGTAGGATTTCTTCGGTGCGTGGCTTCTCAAATGCAGAGTAAGTGAAGCGACTCGAGAAAACTCTTTACCACATTCTGTACACTCATGCAGTTTCTCCCCACTATGCATTTTCTTATGTTCCACAAAGTTCTGTTCCAGGCCAAAGGTTTTTCTACATTCGTTACATTCATAAAGTTTCTCTCCAGGAGCAAGTTCATCATTCAGAAGATCTGACTCAGGCTGAAGACTTTCCAGCATTCTGTTATGCACAAAAAATTTCTCCTAGCATCTACTGAGAAAGGATGAAAGCTCTTCCACATTCACTAAATACATATACTTTCTTTTCAATACGAAATCACAAGCATCTAGTGACGCCGAATATGGAATGCGAGTCTTGTTATATGAGAAACCTGAAACTTGGTTACAGAGGGGCTGAAAAACAGCACTGTCTTTATGTTAATCGTTCTTTCTTTATATTTTCTTTCATTTTCACAAATAAATAATGGATGTGTGTAAATGATAGTTCAATGTCTCTTCAACTGAGTCCCATTTTTAGGAGAGAACTCTTGAAGAACCCAGAGGAAATACTTGTTTCCTAGGTTTTCCGAATTTGTTCTTAGTTTATTTCTATAGAAAAAGATGAGACTTAATTCACAATTCTTTCCTCCCGTCTCCTTATCAGTGTATAAACTCCAGAGGCTGCTTCTAAAAGACAACAACAAAACAAATCACTGAAAAGAATTAAAGGGTAAAAATGTTGGTGTCTAGAATGCAGTAAATATTCAATAAACTAGCTTGTCATTATCATTAACATCCTTAACAACATGTGAATTCTTCCTTTAGCTAGAAAAATGCAGAAATGTGTCATTAAAGAAAGACTGTTTAAATCACACATGGTCAGTCACACTTATAATCCCAGAATTTGGGACACTGACTGAGTCAGAAGACTGAATGAATTTAGGGCAAACATGAGCTAGACAGTGAATTCTAGGCCAACCTGGCTACAGATGAGACACTGCCTTAGAAACAAGACAAAATAAAGCAAAAGACACAAATGACTTAACTATGGAATGTACAGGAATTTTAATCCAGCAACGTGGCAGCTCTGATCACATCCAAAGTCCTTCTGGGTCTGTGTGATCCGGCTGGAATCTAGGTACACCCTTAGGGCACACCTTTAATCTCAAAGACGTTTAATTAAGGGACCAACAAAGTGATGAATCAGAGAAAGATTTGACAGAATAGAAATGCCCAATTCTCACAAGAACAGCACAGGAAAGGAAGGAGATTGAAGAGAGGGCAGGGAGAGGTGGGCAGATCAGTTCAGTCCCATTGAGTGGAGTTGAGTTTGATGCAGTTTGTCTCTTAAGAGATAGTGCAATGGAACTGAGTTTGTGGCGTTCAGTTCATGGAATTAGGGGCCGTTGTACTGGGACAGCCATACAGAGACGGGTTGCAGAGAGAGAACAAGCCAGGTGAAGACAGAACAAGCCAGAGTATAAGGAGCCAGAGGATTAAAACATATTTTTAAAGTTAGTATGAGGCCAAGCAGAGCAATTTAGTCAGAAGCCAAGAGAAGCCAGTTCCAGGCTGAATCAGTCACCTTGGAGAGGAGTTTTGAACCAGAAGAGCTGAGTTAAACCAGCCGGCCAGAGTTCAGAGAGAACTGTAAAGGGTGAGTGAATTCAGCAGTAAGCCTCCAAGATGACAACTACATGAGGAGAATAAAAGTAACTTTTACGACTGAAGCCTAGTCTTTTGGTATGGAAGAAAGCGCAAACACAGTAACATCCTCAGATGCACACAGCTTTAATTGCTTTTAAATGAAGCGTGCACATATCATCAGTAAGTAAAATAAGAGAAAACATAAAAGACAAAGCAACTGCCAGGACAAACACTTAAGACTGGTAGTGCACTGAATGCCAGGACAAAAACAAACAAATAAACAAACAAACACAAGAATTTTTAAAGATACATTTGTCTCTTATGATTTCTTGAAATTCCATTAAAATAATAAAAGAACTAAGGGGGTGGGGAAATGCTTATGAAAACTAAACACTGGTGGGCAAAAAGAATTTATGAAAACTAAAGGCACAGACTAGTTTGACTAAAGAGACTACAAGAGTACCAAGTAGAGACAAAATTACTCTGTGACAGATCTTAACAAAAAGATTATACAGGTGAGTTGGAGAGATGGCTCAGAGGTTAAGAGCACTGGCTGCTCTTTCCAAAGGTCCTGAGTTCAACTCCCAGCAACCACATGGTGGCTCACAACCATCTTTAATGAGATCTGGTGCCCTCTTCTGGCCTACAGGTGTACATGCAGGCAGAACACTGTATACACAATAAATAAATAGATCTTGAAAGAAAAAAAGATTATACAGGCAAATGTAGTAGCTCATGTATGTAATGTCAGCACTTGGATGACTAAGGCAGAAGGACTGCCACAAGTTCATAAGCCAGTCTGTGTCCAAAGTTAGCTTGAGATAACTTCCAGGTAGCCTGGACTATAGAATGAGATCTCCTTCTATAAACCAGAGTGATATAATTTGGGAAGAGTATATGTTTATACATTGAATATAAATGAACAGCTGATAACCCCAACTCTTTTCCTTGTTTATTCAATTTGTGTGTGTGTGTGTGTGTGTGTGTGTGTATGTGTGTGTGTATGTGTGTATGTGTATGAGTGCAGGTACCTTTGGAGAGTAGACGCATCAAATTCCCTGGAGCTAGGCACAGGCTTTGTGAGCCACCCAACAAGGGGTACTGGAAACTGAACTCAGATTTCATAAACCAGCAATTGCTGATACAAGTTCTTGTGGAATGTATACATTGACCCTCGTCCATTCAAATGCTGATTTCTCTACCCCACTCTCCGGTTTCAGTGCATTGTGATGCTTATTCTAAGAATCACCTGTCTCAAGTTTGTGTAAACACGCCACCATTTGTTCTCTGTATTGCCACTAAAAAAACAGCCAGCCAATGCTGAGCAATGGAGAGAGTAGGGTGGGACATCCTGGTCTGGAGGAGAGGAGAAAGGAGGCGTGGAAGGAGAGATCCAAGAGGAGAGGACCTGGAAACATCAGGAGAAATGAACTGGACCTAAGATATAACTAAAAAGCAAGTGTAATGTGGGAAATCTAGATGGGAGGAAGCTGTGTGGGCTTTTCAATGACAAGAATTGTGTTATGGGAGGAGGTGTGTAGCTTGGTTAGTTGATGCTTGCTTAGCATGCACCTTCAAAGTCCCATGGAGGTGGACTCTCCTTACAGGAGAAGGTGTGGCACTGGGAGTAGGCTTTGAGGCTTCAAAAACCCACACCAACCCCTGTGCCGCTCTGTCTCAGAACAGGACGCGGTTCCTATACTGTGTTGGTCAGAGAGCAATAACAAGGAAAAAGTTCACATCTTCACGAGAGATGTATAGGTATTTTGTTTGTTTGTCTTACACATTTGTGTGTTTATCCACACAAGTACAGGTACCTATGGAGACTAGAGTCATAGGTCCGAGTGGAGCTAGATACAGCATCACTCATTAATCTTAAGCCTGCAAATGAAGCAGAGGGACTAGGGAGCAACACGGAAGACAGAGGAGCAACCAGTGCTGCAGGAGGTGAGGAAACGGCAGCAGAGAGTCGGGAGGACCGTCTGGAAAGTTCACTGACCTATCTAACGAATGCTCAGCAACTGTCCCTCCAAACGGGAACAAGCTGATCGCAGTAAACAAACAAACACACACCCGTTGGAGGTTGTAAACTCTCTCGTAAACTCTCTCGGAAGCTCTAAGGACATTAAGGCATCATAAAAGGCTTCATTCACCGGCAGACTCACGTTTCTTCTCAGCCACACACTGTCTTTGTTTGAACGGAGCAACTCAGGACTCTGACGCTGTGTTGTAAATCAAAGCAGCAGCAGCGAGGCAGGCTGGAGGCTGAGGACTCGAGGGAGGTTTGAGGAGTGGAGAAACTTCAGCTTCTGGGGGCCCACGAGGAGGCTGACCGGTGAAAGCAATGGAGCAGCATGAGGAAATGGGCCCTGGCGTGAGCATGCGCACTTGGCCTTCAGGCTAAATCATATTCTACTTAGAGCCAAAATGTACTTCAGATGTGGGTAACAGAAGGAACCTCATTTTCAGAATCCACGAGACACAGGGGAACTAGAACGCCAACTTTCCAGAGTTTGCCCAAATTGCCATCGGAACATGATTTCTGAACAGACCGTGCTCCCATGTCATGACGTCTAACTGTTGTCTGTCATTTCCCCCAAAACACAGGGTTTTTTTGTTTTTGTTTTTGTTTTTGTTTGTTTTATGAGGCAGACTCTTTGTGTAGCCCTGGCTACCCTGGAACTTGCTCTGTAGACCAGGCTAACTTCATCTTCAGAGATCTGCCCGCCTCTGCCTCTCAAATCAAAGGTATGGGGTTAAAAGCAAGCACCCCCACCACCCAGCCTCAACAACACTGAGTCACGTGTAATGACACATGTTTCTCATGCTAGCAACTTGGGAAACTGAGGTAGGAAGGCAGAGAGTTTGGGGCCAGACATGGCTACCTGTCTCAAAAGAAGCCAACACAGGGTCAGGGAAATGGCTCAGTGGCTAAGAGTACTTAGATCCATCTATGTCGGTGGGTGTGACGTCCGGCCTGAAGTCCAGCCTCAGGGGCGGAGAAGGAACTGAGGGAGCAAGCTGCTTAGCAGCACTAGACAACCCAGGAACCCTGAGTGCGGCGGGAATCGATGGAGGGTGACTCCACATTCTCCCCACCCCCCACAGGCATGCACATGTAACCCCACCCTCCCACAGATGCCCACATACGTGAAAAACAGGCACACGCACTTGCACACCCCCTCCACACACACCTTGAAAAAGAAAGAATAAACTGGTATGAGTGGGCACTCAGGAGGTGGAGGCCAAGTTCAGGTACATGATGAGCTCCAGCCTTGCTACACTACACGAAAGCCTGTCCTTAAGAAGTTAGAGGCCTGAGCAGTGGCGACACACATCTTTAACCCTCATGCTCAGAGGCCAGAAGTATCTCTAGGAGTCTGAGGCCAGCCTGGTCTACACAGTGAGTTCCAGGACACCAGAGTTAAATAATGAGGCTCTGTCTTGAAAAACAAACAAACAAAAACCTGAAATGAAAAGGGGGCTGGAAAAATGGATCACCAGTTAAGTACGCTGGCTGCTCTTCCAGAGGACCCAGGTTCAGTTCCCAGCACCTACTGGGCAGCTAGCAATCATCTACAAACCCAGCTCCAGAGGATCCAGTGTCCTCCTCTGGGCTGTATGCATGTGGCAGAGAGACACACTTGCAGGTGAAACAGCCATACACATAAAATAAAAATAAGGCTGGAGAGATGGCTCAGAGGTTAAGAACACTGGTTCTTCCAAGGGCCCTGAGTTCAAGTCCCAGGAACCACATGGTGGCTCACAACCATCTATAATGAGATCTGGCGCCCTCTCTGTTGTACAGGCACACATGCAGGCAGATTGTTGTGTAAATAATTAATAAATAAATCTTTAAAAAAAAATAAAATAAAAATAAAATCTAAAAGAGAAAGGTCTGCAGGTGACCTTCTTTGGCAGAGAGGCTCGGGGGTTAAGGCCACTTCCTGCTCTTGCAGAGGACCCAGGTTTGGTTCTCCAAAGAGACATGTTGGCTCAAAACCACCATAACCATCCCAGGTGCAGGGAATCTGACATCTTCCGACCATAAGACACCAGAAACGCACGTGGTCCTCATTTACACAAGCAGACAAGATACCCAGACCCGTAAGAAAACACGTCCAAGTACTTATCCCTGAAAGATTCAATCCCTGACAAGGCCAAAGGCAAAACAAAAACACCTATTTTCTTTTAAAAGTCACCAACTATCAACAACATAAACAAACAAGAAACCAACATGGCAGCATACAGCTGTCCATGGAGGAGAGGGCAGAGACAAGGGGATCCAGGGAGACCGGAGACTGTGGACCAAGGCCAAGCCAATGGGTTCCCCGTCCAGGAGAGACCCTGTCTCAAACAGTAGAGAGCCATGGAGGGATCCCTGACATTTACCTCTGCCCTCTATGCCCCGTATACACACACGTGCACACCTCCACGAGCACTTGTGCACATACCTGACTCGTGCCCACACACTCACTGACCCTGACACTTTACTTTTTCACTTGATTGAAAAACTTGTTAAGGGGCAGGAGAAACAGCTCAGAGGTTAAGAGCATGTACTGCTTGCTCTTCCAGAAGACATGAGTTCGGTTCCCAGCAGCCACAAGCCACTGCTTGAAAAGACAGATCCAGGAGCTCGGATGCCCTCTCCTGGCTTCCATCGGCACTCACAAACATGCCCACAAACCCAAAAGCACACATAAATAAATCTTTAAAAATAAAGTCTTTACAAGAAAAGAGGAGAGAAACGTGTTTTAAAAATAAATGTGAGCAAAAAAATAAAAAATAAAATAAAAATAAATGTGACAAGCCAGGCGCGGTGGCACAGACCTTTAGTCCCAGCACTCAGGAAGCAGAGGCAACCGGAATGCTGTGAGTTTGAGGCCAGCCTGGTCTAACAAATCAAGTTCCAGGACAGCCAGGGCTACACAAAGAAACCCTGCCTCTAAATAATAAATAAATAAAGTAATAAATAAATATTGCCATGCGCCAGCCATAACGACGCAGGCCTTTAACCTCAGCATTTGGGAAGCAGAGGCCAGCCTAGTCCATACAGTGAGTTCTGGGATAACCAGGACTATGAAGAGAGACCCCGCTTTTCTATTTTTTGTTGGTGGTGGTGGTGGCGATGATCATTTTTTAAGGATGACAAAAATACTGAGATGAAAATCTGTACGTTAACAAAAGCTATTTGGCATGAGAAGTATCTGGACAGATGAAGAGTCTCAATTTGCCGAAGTGCCTCGCATATTGAAACAGCCTTCTCGACGTTCTCTGTGCCAAAGGTGAGGCAATTGTTTATCTTCCTGATTCTACGGCATCCGTGGCAGGGGGAAGGACCCGTCTGAGGGGTGTTCCGTAAATTAGGGGCAACGCAAAAATAACCTAACCGGAGTTTCTCCAAGTAGGAAATGCGCGCCTAGTGATGCGTAGGCACGGGAGCGTTTGGAAATCAGGAACACTGGGAAAACATTTCACTTTGTACTGCAGTGCGGACTTGCTTTATTTTTTTTTTAAACCACTTTTACAACTACTCACTCACTCCATCCCTTTCCCTTTCCTGCCTTCCAGGAGAACGCGTTTTTATTTTTCCAAACGCGACAAGTGTTAGAAACCCACCCGCGTACGCCCACCAGCTGGAAACCAGCCTCCCGCTAACTCGGAACAAGCCCAAACACACCCTCCCGCAAGCCCACCCGGGTGTCGGCCTCCCCGCCCCCACCCACGCGAGTTCCCCGCTCCGCGGTCGCCGGGGGCGGTCCCCGTCCCCTCCGCCACCCTCGCCCTCGCAGGAGGGCAGACCTTTCCCGACGGCTACCCCGGCCGGCCTCAGCCCGGGGACACGCAAGCTAGGCCCGCGGAGCCCCGCAAATAAAACTCACCCAGACAAAGGCGATGATGGAGAGCCACGACGTCTGCGCCTGCGCACTCCCGAAGGCCTCTGCCCAGCGGGGCTTTCTCTAGTTTTTTTTAAATACTGTGGACTACATTTCCCAGAATTCTCCGGGGGTAAAAGTTGATTTTTTTTTTTCCCAGCCGCTCTCCCCGGTGGTGGCAAAGGAGTAAGGGGCTCAGATACCGTTACTTTCACTCTGTGTTACCAGAAGGGCAGTGGTGTAACGAGGTGTGCAGTGAATGCGGCTCAGATCACTGACTAGGTTTTACACGCCTCCAGGGCGACATTCCAAGCAAGGTGTGACCTTCCCGGCATTCCGGGGGGCCGGGCGCCATCTTTGCCACCGTGGTGCGCTGCGGAACTACATTTCCCAGAAGGCACCGGTTCCCATCCTCAGGCTGCGGAGAGTTGTACCACACTCTTGGGGGTGAACTCTAAACTCGTTGCTGCACTATCACAGACTCCAGACGGAAATCGAGACAGAAAAATTGGGTACAGGCGAAAGAGGCAGGAAAATTAGCTGTTGTGGAATTGTGATTTTGGTAACCGTATGTTCCTAGGGTTGTGACCCTGTGTAACAGTGTGAAAACCAGTTTGCAGGTGTGCCGTGGTGTCCTGTGGGGTGTTTGTTAATGGGTAACCTTGGCATTAATCCCCCAAACCGGGACACATAAGCTGCGCTGCCTATGAAGATAAAAAAAAGCAGCTGATGTCCACCAGTTCTCAGCGCTGAGTGGAGAGGTCTCACTGAACAACAGACCAAACAAGGGGTTTATTTAGAAAAACACACGACGGCGAATGCCTTGCTTGGGAGAGGAGAAGCAGCAAAGAACTGAGCAAGAGGCGAGCTTCCTGAAGGGCTAGGGAGGGGGCGGAGCTTTCCAGCGGGGCCTGGCGTTGCTGGGGTTTTGTGGCCTGATCTTGTATTTTGTTTTGTCTTTGTTTTTGTTCTGTGTTAATGTAACTGAGAAAAATGACAGGGCTATATTTGTTGTCCTTGTTATAGTACCAAAGTGTGCCTGAATCTCCCAAGACGCTCACACCACGTCTTGGGACTGCACACTGCCCTTTATCTATATCCCACATCACAAAAGGCGCAAGCCGAAGAATAGCCACAACTGAGGTAAAAACCCAGGTACAAGATGCCTAGGGTGTGCTTAAACTCTAAAAGTAAAAGGGAGTTTATATAAAGTTTGGCTAGAAGGGCTTGACCGCCCACCCCATATCAAAAAAAAAAAAAAAAAAAAAAAGGATAAGACAAAAATAGCCACAAAATACACAAAAACCCAGACCTAAACCCCTAAACAGGTACACAGCGCCTAGGTCTGCTTAATTTAACTCTAAATTAAAAGGGAATTGATACAAAGTTTACCTAAAACATGCCTTAACTATTGCTCAAGGCACTGGCTTGTTTCTCTAACAGAAGGCCTTCTCTTGGGAGACAGGTAGTGGCTTGGCCTAATACAACAAGTGCCCAAGAGCCCAGAGAGGATATTTAGGTTCATACAACCCTGTTTTGATTTCAACCTGATAATGATTATATGTTCAATAATACAGTAACTTACATTGATGATCCCACTACACGGAAACAGCTCTGAAACTGACTGATACGGGGATGTCTGTACACAGCCAATAATTCTTGCTGGCTACAGAATCCCCATGACATGTACATGCCATCCTTTCATATGGCACGAATAAAACTTTACAGATGTCTTTCTTCTGCTCATACAAAGAGCAGAGAGCCATTCTTAATTGATCCGTGCATCCTGCAAATCTCATACATTATACAGTTTTAGAACTGTATAATGCTGGTGAGAAATTATGTATTTTCATAACAAAAGAATGGGACACCAATGGTGCTGGAGCAAACCTGATAGGACTCATCCTTTCAGCATGCTGAGACGCTGACGCATCTGTTCCAGCATCCTACCTGTTCCAGTTTCAACTGCTTCAGTTGCTGCTCTTCATCAAAGCCTTCTCCCAAGAGAGCTTTGAAAAAAACCTTCTGATCTCAGTTGCTCCAGCACTTTAGACTGTTCCAAACAAGAATTCTATGACGCCTGAAATTCCTCAGCCTTCAAAGACTGGACCACAAATGTTAATCCCTGATTAATTAACCATTTTTCCCAATTTCCTTTGGGCCAAAAAGGATTGCCTTGCTCCAAAAATCAGCTAGAAGAAATCCATGAGTTTGATGCCCATTTCCTTTAAGGAGGGTAGGGTAGGATTTTGGTTGTTTTCTTGGGCTATGAATGTTTATTGTCATTGGGAGATGGTTATAAGTTATTGATGGTTATAAGTTAGTGAGAGAGCAAACAAGATTAATCTTAGGGATTTCTCTCTTTTCTGTTTTCTGTTCTCTATCTTTCTTAGATAAGGAGAAAAGGGGTTGAAAAGAAAGAAAGGGGAGTAA
>REGO01000034.1:1859281-2014724 GCA_010120015.1 Rhombomys opimus
GGCCAAGGTTCACAGGCTTTTGGAGTTCAAGAGAGGATCATGGGAAACAGATGAACCGGAAGACAGGAAGAAGGAGGCTGCCATGATGGGTTAGCCTGGAGAAGAAATCTCATGGATCTGGGAGGAAGGACTCCAGTAATGGTGTGATAAAGCCCAGATGGAGAATGAAAGCAAGTATGTCAAAGATTTTATCTGGAAGATAGGATGGTTAAGGAGGATGTCATTGGATGGGGGCTGGGAGACGGATGGTGAGGTGATTTAGACAGTGTAAGTGAAATATCTGCCCAGCCAAAGGTAAGTCAGTCAACTGTAAATCGAACAGGTATCTGAGTCCTGTTATTTGTGATAGCGGGTTAGAGAATGCTGCCATGATAACCTTAGGGCTGACAACACCTTTCTCTTATTTACTACAATAGACCCTCCACCTAAGTGCTTAATAAACTCACTCACTTTGTTTCACCTTGGCTCACCCTGAAATTCTTCTCTGTGGTTACAGTCAAAGATCCACTTTGTCTCAGTAGCCGTCACTAAGAAGGGAAGGAATTCCTCAGGCTGCTGCTGACTCACAGTATCTATAATCAACCAAATACATGCTTTACAGACGGGAGGCCACTCAATGTTCTCCACTTCGTTCCTACTGAAGGCAGTTTTCTCATGTCGTTACCATTTCCAGGGGGCGTAGCCTTGAGTTCTGGGCTTACCCTTTCTTACAAAGCTCGTCTATCACAGCCTGAAAATGTGATTAGTCTTCACAAAATAATTACAACATGTCCAGAAAGAAAAACTGTTCCTGATAAACGGATCTAACTAGGCAAGAAGTTGAAGTCATAAACAGAGCTAGACATGGTAGCATGCACCTAAAAGCCCAGCACTGGAGAGATCAGGTGCTGGGTCAGAGAGATCAGCGTCAGGAGTTCTACTCAGCTACGAAATGAGTTTGAGGCCAGTCTGGGCTGCACGAATAAGGTGATTGTGCAATTCAAATGCTGATTTCTGTATCCCTCATACCTGGTGACAATCCTTGTTCTGAAAATCTCCTGTCTCAATGTCCTGTAAACACTGCTCCCCAACTGTCCCCTGATACATCAATAAAGCAGCTTACAGCCAATCACTGATCAGGGGAGAAAACAGGGCTAGACTTCCTGCCAGCAAGGGGGGGAGGAATAACTGATTCAACCACACATAGATGTTCAGGAGGGACCAGGAAAGAGAGCTCCACAAGAAAAGCTACAAAATGACTTATGCTGGGAAGAAGCCAAATCAGCTCAGAGGGTTAAGCGTTGAGTTGAGTAGTAATGGCTTAGTTATTGTGTTGTGAAGCTTATTACTAAACAAATATAAAAGATTCTCAGTTATTTGTTTGATAGCTGGGTTAAGAGAGAAACTGAGAAACAGTTTTATAAAATTCACCTTAACACTGGGCTAAATGAGACCTCTCAAATTAACAAGTTAAAGAAAATATTAATAAAAGATAATCTTATTCCTTGTCCGACTCATACTTATGCATATTCAAAACAACTAGCATTTTTTTGTATTGTTTTGTTTTGTTGGATTTTTGGTCTTCAAGACAGGTTTTCTCTATGTTGCCCTGGCTATTCTAGAACTCTCTCTGTAGACCAGGCTGGTCCCAAACTAGCAGAGATCCTCCTGCCTCTGCCTCCCGAATGCTGGGATTAAAAGCCTGCTCCAGCACCTCCTGGCTGTCAACCAAAATCTTATTTGCAGAAGTTATAAATCCATCTTGGCAGTGTGATTGTGGGTTTTTGTTTGTTTGTTTGTTTGAGACTGAGTCTCACTACTTAGTTCTGGCTTACCTAGAATTTACTATGTAGACCAGGCTGACCTTGAACTCACAAAGATCTGCCTGCCTCTGCCTCCACTTCCTCAGATTAAAGGCATGTACAAATGTGATGCAAGGAAAACACAAATGCACACAAAATAAAAAATATTTACCTTATGTGTATGAATGTTTTGCCTGTATGTATGTCGTGTACCACATTTGTACAGGGCCCTTGGAGGACAGAAAAGGGCTCCAGATGCCCTGTAACTGGAGTTTCAGCTGGTTGAGAACTGCCATTTAGGTGCTGGGAATTTTACTCAGGTCCTCTGGAAGAACAGCCAGTGTCCTTAACCATTGAATCATCTCACCAACACCAACAATGCTGTTCATTCACACAATGATATCTTCCAAGAAATTTGGTGTTGGGGGATTAGTATGATTTTGTAGAAACCACTTAATCTGTGAAACAAATTTTGAAGACATTTCTGAGTACCGCTTCACATAACAGTCTTCCTGCTCACCTAGTAATTATGAATGAATTGATGTATAATTCCCAAAGGTGTACATATTAAAAAGGTTCATTTGAATATCGTTAGTATGTCTTTTTTTCCCCTACATGCACTGAAGTATAGTAAAACTAGTTCCTTGGTCGAATTCCTTTCACAACTAAGTTAAAAGAGTATTATTCAAATAATTAACAGGAATTGAAACAGAATGTGGCAATGTATACCAAATTATTGATAATGAATACTCCTTTAATCCCAGTAATCGGGAGCCAGAGGCAAGCAGATCTCTATACCTATGCATGCATATAACATACATCTACGATGTACATATACATATATCTACATACTATCTTTAAAAATATGCTAGATGTGGTGGAGCACGCCTTTAATCCTATGGCTCGGGAGGCAGAGGCAGGCATGTCTCTGTGAGTTCAAGGCCAGCCTGGTTTACAAGTGAGTTCCAGAACAGCCACGGCTACACAGTGAGACCTGTCTCAAAAGTGTGTGCGTGTATGTGCCAGAGGACAGCCTTGGGTACCCCATTTCTGGAACTGTCCACTTTGAGATTTTGAGACAGGGTCTCTTCCTGAGCCCTTGTGCTGCTGACCCTTCTAGGTTGTGCTGTCAGTGAGGCCCAGGGATGTTCTTGTCTGCCCTTCCAGCACTGAGCTCACAGGCATGCACCACGCCGTGTCCGATTTTTCCTGTGGGTACTAGGATTGAACTCAGGCCCTAGTGCTTGTGCCGCCAGCAGTTCGGGGTGTAATATTTATAGTCAACTTGTGTCAGTAAACATTTAAAGGTCAACTTGTGTTAGTAAATATTCTTTTCACTGAGACTTTTAATTAAGTACCCCTAAAATACAGTAAAAGCTATACACATTGAAAGCATTTTTTTTTTTTCCTAAAGATTTGGGAAAGAAGTCTATTATGAACCCTTTGAGGAAACAGGTTGGAAAATGACAGGCAGCAGCACTAAAAACAAATGAAAAGAAGCTACAAAGTCTGGTACATTTTAAATCATTTCATCAATATAATGACATGTTTTTGATAGTAGCCTTTTCCTTCAGAAGAAGATCATACAATTGGGATTGACTAGCGCTTTTAGATGGAATATTGTTTGGTTCAAAACGGTCGACCAGTGAGGCCTTATCATTTCCTTTATCCACGGAGTGACCAGTTAATACATCGCATTGGGTATAAGTCATTGGGAGATCACCGATAAATGACACAGAACTTGCCAGACGATCATGGCAATCCTATTCTTGGCGCCTCAACACCCCATCTTCGCTTGCACTTTAATTTGGGCGCAGTTCCCGTTCTAAGAGCTCCATACTGAGCACAAGGCTGTGTTAGTTATGTAGGAACCTTCATTCTAGGTTTCACATATCAAGTTCCTGTGCTGTGGCGCACGCCCGTGTACATGCCCGCTCTGGGAGGCAGAGGCGGGAGGGTCGCTGTGAGTTCGAGGCCAGCCTGGTCTACATATTTATAGATATACATATATATATGCACACACCCATATACACATACATATGTCAGCTTCTCCCACGGAACTTTCCGCACCCCCAGCCCTCCCCCACGCCTTCTGTGCAAGACCCGCGGGAGAGCCTCCCTCCGCGGTCCGGGACTCGGAAGCGTCACTTCCACTCTGCACACGGGGGCGCAGCGCCAGGGGAAGGCGACCCCGAGGCCGGAGGTCTGGGTGGAGCCGACTCGGGCGGCAGCCGAGGGGTCCCCGCGCGGGGCGAGCGGGGAGGCGCGCAGCATCTAACGGGCCGCCCCGGAGGCTCCTGGGAGAGCGCACCCCCGGCGGGTGTGCGCAGGCGCAGACGGCCGAGCCGCGGCGGGGGGTGAGGCCGCGGGCCGCCGGGGAGTCGGGAGAGGCCGGGGACCGCTGCGGATGCTCCCCGCCTCCGCGGCCGCGCAGAGAGCGACTCCACATGGGGAGGCCGGGGAGGAAGCCCGGAGGCCGCCCCGGGCCTGGTAATGTGCAGCGAGGGGGAAGGGAGAGGGACCCGTCCACACGCAGACCCGTAGCCCCGGGCCTCGGGCGTGGCCCGTGGGCGTGACCCTGCGGATGACTGCGAGGGCGCAGCGCTGGGTTGCGTGTTTGAGCGCGAGGGAACTCCGTCTGTCGCTGGGAGCAGGTCCCTGGGCCGCACGAGCTCTGCGTGGGAGGATGTGGGGTGCACGCGGGGGTTTGGCTCCCCCAGCTCGTCCTGGTTGGGCTTTGGGGGGCGCGGGGGCTGCAGGGATTGTGTCCCCTCGCGTGAGAGAAAGCTGGATGGTGGAATCTTGCTTAGGCTCACTGCGGCACGCGTCTGTTTTTACACCAGGTGTGACTGGTCTTTGAGGCAGATTGGAAGTGATTTGTGGACGTGATTGGAAGTGACTTTGCCTGGGACTCCGTCGCGTTCTGTCGTCGTGAATGACACGTGACGCTGTAGGTTGGTTTTTCTGGGGGATGTTTGAAAGGTTAACACTAACCGTGTGTGTGTGTGTGTGTGTGTGTGTGTGTGTGTGTGTGTGTGTGTGTTCGCATGATTTTGTTGTCTGCGTCCTTTGGGGATTTTATTTTTCGAGACAGGGTTTCTCTGTGTGGCTGTCTTGGACTCACTCTATAGACCAGGCTGGCCTTGAACTCTCAGATGTGCCTACCCCTGACTCCTGTGTCCTGGGATTTGCAGGCGTGCACAATCACCTAGCTTGTAATACCCTTAATATTTAGATGACTGACTTATGCTGAATGATCATGTATGTGTATATTTTTTTTTAGACAGGTTCATTAGGTATCCCAACTTGCCACTGACCTCACTCTTGGCCCAGGATGGCCTAAAACTCGGCAGTGATCCCCCTGCCTTACCCTCCCAACTGCTGTGCGTGCACCGCGGGTCCTGGAAATAATGTATATTATCAGATCAGTAGCCAGCAAGCATGGTGTCCCTGGGAGCCTGCAGGAAGAGCAGCTGCTTCCATCCATGACTAGCACTTTCCACACATCAAAGTGGATCTTTCCCTTCCTGAACACGATAATAAAAAGTTATTAGTGCGCTTTTGCTGCTGAGACCTGTGTCGCCACAGTGATGTTGGAGCAGCTCCCGCACTGTGTTTTCAGATGCTGATTTCAGTGCCCGGAGATCTGGTTTCCGTCCTGCCACGGGCTTTGTTGTGAATGTTGAACGGTCTCCTGTAGCCTTGTGATGATAAGGAATGTTCCCCAGCTATGCCGATTGCTAATAAAGATGCTGAAGTCTATGACTCGGCAGGGGGAGGTAGGTGGAGCTTTAGGTTCCTGAGTTTGGGTTCGAGAGGTGAGGATGGGAAAGGAAAGAGAAGAGGTAGCAGGAGGGGAAGCCAGAAAGAAAGGAAGGATTCACTGTGAGACAAGATAGACAATGAGCTTGTGGCCGTAAGGACAGACTGATGCAGGGGTCAACAGATTGGCACATGGTTGTTGGCTCTCTTGTGGGCTTTAAAATTACTAGCATTAGAGTAGCTCAGAATCTGCCCAGCAGAGTGTCTACAACATAATAATAAATCATTCTCTCTGTGTGTCAATTCTTGGGGAACTAGCTGGCTAAAGAAAATTGCTGCCATAATGGTTTTCTGTATTAATTAATATAGAGAGAATATTATTCTTTCTACACAGTAGCTAACTTCGGCAACCAGAATGTTCACTGTAGCCATCAGCATGCAGACTTTACCCAACCCAGTGGGCGCCCCCAGATGGGCAGGAGGGAGCGGTTAATTCCTTTTCTGTGTCCACATCTGTACTGCTAGAATGTGTTACACAGTACTTCCTTCTGGGATTAACGTTACTAGGAGGTGATACTTGTAGAGCATGCATAGCTTCCTTTTCAAGATTTACTTATTTTCACGTGCATGAGTATACTGCACCCTGTGTGCCTGGTGCCTGCGGAGGTCAGAAGTGGGTGTCCCCCAGAGCTAAGGTTACCAATGTCTGTGAGCCGCCATGTTAGTGCTGGGAACTGAGCCTGAGCCCTCTGCAAGAGCAGCCAGTGCTCTTAACCACTGAGCCATCTCTTCAGTCCCTAATTATGCTGCTGCTTCTCCTTCTTCTTCAGTTTTTGAGACAGGGTTTTTCCGTGTAGACTTGGCTGGCCTAGACTTTGTAGACCAGGCTGGCCTTAAACTCAGAGAGGTCCGCCTCTGCCTCTGCCTCCCAAGTGCCTCCTGGCTCCGCAGGCGTGCGCCACCAAGCGCAGCTCAACTGTGCCTCTTAAATAGTGTGATACAAGTAACTCAATAAGGAGATGAAATGGAAAGTACAAGATCCATATATTTTCAAGCTATGGAGAAATGTAACATATGACCAGGTCTTTTAAAGCATATGGAGAAAGATAACACATGATAAAGATGGCACTTGCTATTAGTTCAGGAAATGTTGATTATATAGTGTGAGACGTAGCTAAGCACAGTTGACAGGACATTTTTCATACTGCAGAGCTGAATAAGAGAAACTAAGGAAAGTTATTTGACTCCTAAAGTTATTTGCATCTTAGACAGAAAATAGGGCCTGAGATTATTTTAGTGGTTAGAATACTAGGGAAAAATCAGAAGATGTGTCAGCTAATTAGGAAACAGACCCACAGCAAAGGTATAACAAACCAGATATCATTACAAAAATGGGGAAATTTAAACTCATTAAAGGAAGCTTCTCACAATAAGAAACATAAACCTCTTAATGACAGTCTAGAACAGATAAAAATTAAAGGCTTCTCACCCATGTTCACCAAGGTGTGGGAAGGTAATTCTGTGTGCTGCTGGTGATGGTGTCAGTCAATGGAAGGAGTAGGAAGAAGTCGTGGTTCGGGCAGTGTTGAACACAGGACCCAGAGACTTGCTTATGCTGGCACGTGCTGTCCGCCTCAGTCACATGCTCAGACCTGTTCAGTAAGCCTGTGCAAGCGTCAGCAGGCTCCATGGAACCCGTCTTAGCTCAGCACAGGACAGCGCTTCTGGATGTGGAGAGAAAGCAGGACTCGTCTGTTTCCACCCTAACCCCATCCTGGGTCTCGGAAGTGTCCTCAGAGTAGGCCCCGTGTGGAAACAGTGGAAATGTATGCAGACCTAATGAAGTTATTCTGGGAGATCTAAGTTGAGCGTGCTTCTTCATGGCTCCTTACATGCCTCCATCTTTGCCTTGCTAGGACTCTTCCCTTTTCCAAAAGAGGAGCTGGGACGGCGAGGCTCTCCCCTCACACATCTCAAAGCCATGCCTAAGGTGAGGTGATACCCCTTTCTTTTCTTTCAGGAGATAGGATCATTTGCTTAGCAACCTTGCTTCGGCAGCCTGGGTGTTGGGATTTGCTTCCATGAAATGTTTTTCAGATTAGGGCCAGGGTCTCTAGTTAATTTAAGGTCCAGAGTACAGAGACAAGTGACCCTGGGCCTTCCCAAATCATCTCCTCTGGGGGACTCACCTGTCTCACGGATTCCAATCCTGCTGCCTAATTCCAGCCGGATGGATTTAGGCCTTCCACAGGTACACCTTCTGTTCAAGGCCAGTGTTCACCAACTGGTTCGTTATATTGTTCGTTGTCTTCTTCGTTCATCTTACAGAATTACTGCTATAATTAAAATGTATTGTCTCAGTTTAAAGAGAAAGAAGTTATTGTGCTTGAATTAATCCAGTTTATCTTGATACTGATTTGAGATCTAAGTTGTGAGGTCATGTGATTAGTTTGTGGGAAGATGTCCTGTCTGTGAGGTTTTCAGGGCAGACAGTTGAATATAAACTGCTCCAAAAAGCTGAGGCTGTGGAGCTGGCCATGGTGATCCCAGCATATTGGGAGGCAGGGGTAAGAGGGTCCTGATTCGAGGCCGGCGTTGCAGATAGAGACCTTGTTTCAACAACAGTAGAAACCAGAGCTTGTGTGTGCCTCCTCTGTGATTTGAGTGTGTGTAAGTGCATCACGTGTGAGCCTGGTGACCTTGGAGGTCAGAAGAAGGAACTGGAGCGACAGACAGGTGTGAGCCCCTGTGCGGGTGCTGGGAACCAAATTCCTCTGTAAGAGCAGCAAGTGCTCTTAACCACTGAGCCTTCTCTCTGGCCCTCCTCCCTAATTTTCTATTGGTTCTGGTGTGCCAGAAATTTCTACCAACTGTGACATGTCTGTGGAAACCTGTTCAGTGGTCAACACTATTAGAAGTTTGTTATTTTCTGGTTGCTGTCGTCTAAAATTTTACATCCACTTGCAGAAGAAAATGCATGTGCTAGTCCACTCTTGAAGTAGTCTGTCCTTGATTCAAGGGTGGTACCTTGTCCTGTTTTCTTTCTTTTCTTTTCTTTTCATAAAATTCCTCATGTACCAACCTGAAAGGTATTGGTTTTCCCTAAGCATTAATTGGTTCTGTGCTTCACTTGTGCTTTCTCTGTATACGAAGTCAAGACCACATTTAACTTTGACTCTAGTGACTGTCAAATACCTCTCCATTCTAGAGGGCTGTCTAGACGGGGCATCAGAAGTGTGTATTCAGCACGCAGGGGCTGGGGTCGCAGCTCAGTCTCCAGAGTGTTCTCGGCATGTGTGGCCCTTCTGGCTCAGTCCATAGCACCACATGAACCCCGGGCGTAGTAGCGCAGGTCCCCAGTCTTAATGCTCTGGAGGTGAAGAGAGGAGGCTTAGTAGTTCAAGGTCATCCCCCACTGCCTAAGCTGTTCCAGGGGACCTGGCGCCCTCTTTTGGCCTCCTTAGGCAGGGCAGCCATGTGGCACACATACCGTATCCAGGCAAATACTTAGACACAGAAAGTAAACAAACAACCCCAAATTAAACATCTTTTTAAAAGACTACAATTTCAAAACTGGTTGAGCCTGACTCACTGCCTGACGAGTCCCCAACACTTAGTCCCGACCGTTTCCAATAACTTGAGGATGACCTGCCGCAGTGTGCCCTTACAGGGATCAGTGTCCTTCAAGGACGTGGCCGTGGACTTCACCCCCGAGGAATGGCAGCAGCTGGGTCCCGCCCAGAAGGCCCTCTACAGGGACGTGATGCTCGAAAACTATTGCCACTTCATCTCTGTGGGTAAGTGGCACTCGTGTCCTTCCAAGCATTCCCAAAACAGACTTCTCAACCTGGTGTGATTCTCTTTTTTTTGGCAGAATGTATGATTTTGTTTTGTTTTGTTTTGTTTTAATTTTTTGAGACAGGTCTCTCTCTGTAATCCTGACAGTTCTGGGGCTTGCTGTGTAGGTCAGGCTAGCCTTGAACTCACAGAGATCTTCTTGCCTCTGCCTCCTGTGTGCTGGGATTAGAGTCATGGGCCTCCATGCCCAGCCCAGTATACTATTTTTGTAAGGATTTATTTTTATTTAATGTTTATGAATGCTTTTGCCTGGACGTATGTATGTGAAGCATGTGTATGCTTGATCCTTGCAGAGGCCAGAGAGGGTGTTGAATCCCCTGAAAATGGAGTTATAGATGGTTGGGGATGCTGGGAATTGAGCCTGGGTCCTCTGGAAGAGCAGCCAGTGTTTTTAATGGCTGAGCCATCTCTGAGCCCAGAATGAATGATTACTGACATTAATTTGTACCCCAGCTACCACACTAACGTTGTGTCTTTCTCAGTAGTTTGGAGGACCAGCAGCTTAAAACAAGTCTGTTCTCTTTGTTCCCCTTCCTTCCTTCCTCTCTTTCTTTTTCTTCATTATCAGGATTTCACATTACAAAGCCTGACGTGATCCGCAAGTTGGAACAAGGAGAGGAGCTATGGACAGAGAGAATTTTTCCAAGTCAGAGCTATCTAGGTAAGTCATACATACAAAAATTTTGTGGTACAGATGGACATACAGCCCAGTGCTAGAGCACCTTACATGCTCAAGGACCTGGGCTTGATCTCTGGTCTTCACTAGAAAACTGAAGTCCAGTGTGGAGGGTGGGGCAAAGCTCAAACAACGGAGCCTGGAGGTGCTGAGCCTCAGGTCTGACGGTTTTCAGTGTTGAGGCTTCCTATGTTAGAACTGTAGTGAAGTGCATTTTGCCACTTTAACGTTTTGAGCATATAGTTCAGCATATACATTCACATTTTGTGCAGTCGTCACCACTGTCAGTTCCACACTCTTCATGTCAAAACTGAAACCCTGCTGGGCGAGAGTCAAACTCCTTTAACCCCAGCACGCAGAGGCAGAAGCAGATGGATCTCTGTGAGCTCCAGGACAGCCAGGGCTACAGAGAAAAAACCCTTCTCAGACAAACAAACAAACAAATAAAACCCCCGTACTTTAAAACATTAGCATCTGGTTGTCCATGTTCCCTGGCAACCATCATTCTAACTCCTGACTCCAAACTCCTTGGACTTTATAGGGACTTGTTTGTAAATGGAATCCTACTGTGCTTGTCCTTTTTAGTGTGTGTTGTATTCCATGTAATGTCCTCTGTAACCATCTGTGTTGTAGCACGTCAGAATTCCTTGGTTTTTAAGGCTGATTCGTATAGTCTTTTTGTCCACTTTGGCTTCTCCTTTGGCATCTCCTTTTTCTGTTAGTTACACAGATTATTTCAGCTTTTGTGGGTGATCCTGCTAAATGCACAGGTGTGCAAACAGCTTTCAATTCCTTTGAGTGTACACCTAAAATAGAATTGCTGGCTCATATAGTAATTCCAGATTTAGATTTTGAGAGATCACCCAGCTGTTTTTCCCAGAACAGCACCATTTTTTTTCTTTCCTACCATAGTACACAGTGGTCCCAATTTCCGCACATTTTTACCAGAACTTGTTGTTTTCTAGATCTTTTCCATAGGGTATATGAATTTTTGTGTTTTTGTTTGTTTGAAAGCCAGCGTAACGCTGGCTCTCCCCGAACGACCAGGCTGGCCTCAAACTCAGAGATCCACCTGACTCTGCCTCCTGAGTGCTGGGATTAAAGGTGTGCCAGCGCCCAGTTCATATGTGAAATTTTAAAAGTCTGAGATCTTTGAAG
This sequence comes from Rhombomys opimus, assembly GCA_010120015.1. NCBI lineage: Eukaryota > Metazoa > Chordata > Mammalia > Rodentia > Muridae > Rhombomys > Rhombomys opimus. The sequence goes on from REGO01000034.1 coordinate 1,870,517, forward strand.
TCTCTGTATGTGGTTGATTTTCATAGATTTGAAAATCTAAATTTTAGTTTTGAGTATCACATTTTAAGTAAATCTTTTTCTTGTTTTCCCTGGCTTCTCTTCTCCTACCCAGCATCCACTTAGGCTTTGTAGGTGTGATGCACATAGAGGTCTTGACACAGTTCTTCAGATTCTGACAGACGTGTAAACCCATGTACTCAAATCCCAGTCAAGACCCCGTCATCCCTGTTAAGTCTCTTCCAACACATTTCCTCCCATTAAGTTTTGAATTAGTTTTGTTTATTCTAGACCATTTTCATGACTGTTTCTTCCACCCAGCTTCACTGTTGACAGATCCATACATGGTTTTGGATGCTTCAGTCATTTGTGGGTTGTTTTGTTGTAATTTGTCTTACAAAATGAGATGGAGAGCAATTCAGAAAGACACCTGAGTCGACGTTTGGCCTCCACTCATACTTGGGTGTCTACAGCTTTGAGTATTTAGGGTTTCTGTGTTAGAATTGCAATAAAGTGCAATTTGCCACTTTAAGCGCATACATTCACATTCAGGTGCACGTGTATGCTCTCGCACCCACACAAACACGAGTACTCCCTCCCCCACCCCCGTAAAATGTACTTTTGAAGTAAAAACATTTTCCTTCTGTATTTACAATCTGGTACTTTCAATTCTCTGAGTTTCTTTGTGCGTGCGTGTGCTTGTTCCTGTGTGTAAGGATGACACGAGAACAGGCAATAAACAGAGAGAGGAAACACGATGATCTTGCCACTGTTTTTTCTAAAGATGTTACTCAGGCACCAGAGAAATACAGTTCTTCTGTCTCTAAGTCCTCCGAGTGAGAACAATCTGCTCTATTCTCAAGCTGGGACTCCCTCGTTTGATGTCATTGGCTGTCCTGCAGCTAGTCCAGCCTGTTTCTGTCACTACAATGGCATGTTTTAATTGGTTAGGAAACCATTTGATTAAATTGAGTGTTCCACATAGAATAACCATTTTAAAATATCAGGTCTTTGGGGCTGGAGAGATGGGTCAGAGGTTGAAAGCGTGCATGGCTCTTTCAGAGGACCAGCCCCTGTACCAGGCAGCTCACATCCGCCCACTGCGTGCGCCTCCAGTTCCAGGGGACCCGCTGCCTCAGACTGCCCTGATCACGTGCACTCACGAGTACATCCCCCACCCAGAGAGAGAATATTTAAAATAAACAATTACCCGATATTTGAACTATTTCTTGAAATGGGTGATAATTTTATTCCAGCTTCAGAAATGCTTTTCTAATTTTTTCCAATTTCAGATCATAATTTTATTCCAGTTTCCAAATAATTAGACTTTGAGGAGTAGAAAGGCTGTGGTAACAGCTTGTCCTTGTGGATACTTCTTGGGGAAGCAGTATAACTTCATTTACTAAGAGAAACAAATTTTCAGTTTCCTAGAAGTGGACTTGTACTTTCATAAGTTTTAGACTCTAGAAAATGTGTGCGTTTCATTCCTGCTATCATTCTGTGCTGCAGTTGACCCCTACTCTGCTTAAAACAAAACAAAACAAAACAACAAAAAAACCCTAGGTAACAAAACAATAGTGTTTTGTAACGAAACAAAAAACTAATACCATTGCTGGACTCACCTTATTCTGTTTGAATCTTCCCATTTCACAATCCTCTATCCTTTGTCTTTTGTTTTTATCCTGGCATTTATTATACTTTTTCTATGCAGGTAGCTAATAGTTGCAACATAATGAAAATGCAACTTTAGCCAGGTGAGTTGGGCAAGGTGGCACAGGCCTATAATGCCAGCACTCAGGAGGCAGAGGCAGGTGGATCTCTCTGAGTTCGAGGCCAGCCTGGTCTGAGTCCAGGACAGCCAGGGCTGCAAAGTCATCCTCATTTGGCCACATCAGTTCAAAGTCGACTTTGTCTCAGGAAAAAAAAAAAAAAATGGTAATTTATTTTCTCCTTTCTGCCAACCACAATAATGAGCAATCATGGTGTGTGTGTCCATTGCATTTATATATTCATATATACGTTTAAAGTGTTGCTAATTAATTACATTCTTTTCTAGAAGATGAAGATGTTTTGGTGGAATTCAAAGACCCCCAAGACAGGCATCCCAAATCAATTGTAATCATCAACCACAAGACGCTAATGAAGGAGAGAATCAGTGTTTACGGGAAAACACTAGGCAAGAACCACATTTCCAGAACACTATTAGAGTATAAATCTGACGGGAAGGTTCTGGGAAACATTTCGGAGTTCGTTAACACAGTAAACCCTGCAGGAGAGGCGCTGGGCGCCAGTGCGGGGTGGGAGAGGCGGCTCCTGGATTCCACGCGCGAGCAGGCCCAGCCCGCGGCGGCTCCCCGCAGGCCCACCGCGCCGCCGCTGGCGCACCCCCGGGCCCTCCGGACCCTCGAGCAGCCGTTCGCCGGGTGCGCCGGCCCGTTCCCCGGGACAGGGTTCCCCCAGGACAGAACTCAGCGAGGAGACGCGGCCTTCGGCTGCGGCGAGGCCCAGATGGCCTTCTTGGAAGGGTCGGGCCTGGGCGGCCACGCGCACGGCCTCCTGGAGAGGGGCCCCTCGGCGTGCAGGTACGGGAAGCTGCTCTGCGGGAAGTCCATCGTGGTGGTGCACCCCCGCGCGCAGGCCGGGGAGAAGCCCTTCTGGTGCCCCTACTGCGGGAACAGCTTCCGCCGGAAGTCCTACCTGATCGAGCACCAGCGCATCCACACGGGCGAGAAGCCCTACGCGTGCGGCCAGTGCGGGAAGGCCTTCCGCCAGAAGACGGCCCTGACGCTGCACGAGAAGACGCACACGGAGGGCCGGCCCTACCTCTGCCTGGCCTGCGGCAAGGCCTTCCGCCAGAAGGCCACGCTCACCCGCCACCACAAGACGCACACGGGCGAGAAGGCCTACGACTGCGCGCAGTGCGGCAGCGCCTTCCGCAAGAAGTCCTACCTGGTGGACCACCAGCGGACGCACACGGGCGAGAAGCCCTACCGCTGCGCCGAGTGCGGCAAGGCCTTCATCCAGAAGACCACGCTCACCGTGCACCGCAGGACGCACACCGGCGAGAAGCCCTACCTCTGCGCCGACTGCGGCAAGTGCTTCTGCCAGAAGACCACGCTGACGCTGCACCGGCGCATCCACACGGGCGAGAAGCCCTACCGCTGCGCCGACTGCGGCAAGGCCTTCCGCCAGAAGGCCATCCTCACCGTGCACCGCCGGGTGCACACCGGCGAGAAGGCCAACGCCTGCCCGCAGTGCGGCAAGGCCTTCAGCCGCAAGTCCAACCTCCTCCGCCACCAGAAGACCCACACCGGAGAGAAGCCGTACGAGTGCAAGGAGTGTGGGAAGTTCTTCAGCTGCAAGTCAAACCTCAGCGCACACCAGAAGACCCACAAGGCCGAAGCCGCGAGAAGTCAGTGAGTGGGGCGATTTGATTTCATTTTTTATTTATTTTTTTCACTTTTTTGAGACAGGGTCTCACAACGCAGCCTTGGCTGGCCCGGAACTCAGTATGTGAGGACCAGGCCGATCTCAGAATCCCAGAGATCGCCCGCCTCTGCCTCCCAAGTGCTGGGATTAAAGGTGTGCGCCACCATGCACAGCTTTTTTTTTTTTTTTTTTTTTTAAATGGCATTTTTCAAGACAGGGTTTCTCTGTGTAGCCTTGGCTGTCCTGTACTAGCCTTGAACTCAGAGATCCACCTGCCTCTCCCTCCCAGACTGCAGGGATCGCAGTGGTGCGCCAGTGAACCCGGCTTCACGTTCTGCCCTTTACGTTTTCTACTGGGTAACCTAACACAAATTCTACCGGGTAAATTAACAACAACAACAAAACTTTAAAAATAAAGGCTTTACTTTTTTATTACTAGATTCAGTAGACTAAACTGACCTCTGATAAACTTCTATAAATACTCAGATCTGCTTATTTTCAATTACATCCCTCATGACTCAGCATACACCGACAGATGCAACTCGTCCGTGTGGGATAGAAATCCGTCGTTACCGCCTCGGATTTCACCAGTTGTGAATTATGACGGTGTGGATTAGGTTTTGCTCATTATAGGCCTTATATAAAAGTGGACTGTTTACCGCTGGTTCCTTCCCACACAGCCTGTTTGTCTCCGTGTCTCTGGATCCAGTCTTGAGTGCATGTAGCAGAAGGTCATTTATTTTTATTCTGTGTAGAATCCCGTTATATGGACCTATCACTTGTGCCCGTTCAGGTGTCGGTGGGCTTTTACATGTTTCACTGCTATGGTCATAATAAAATGTACACGCGTGCACTTTTATGTGCCTCCTCAAGGAGTGGAATTACCGGGCCTCAGGGCTTACACATGTTCAGTCAGCTGTAGTCGCTACTGCAGCTCAGAAGGCTCACAGCACGGGGTGATCAAAGACGACTCCCAACGCTCCCTTGTGCTGGTGGTTCAAACGACAGAGTTCTGGCACGGAGACCTGGCTCCGCAGCGACCGGGAATGCGCTGCTCTTGCAGAGGACTGGGGCCTAGTCTCCAGCTCCCACTGGGTGGCTCTCTGCTGGCTGTAACTGCAGTTCCAGACGACCCAGTACTCCCCTCTGGCCCCTGCAGGCACCGGGCACATACATACATACATGCAGGCTAAACAGTCACTCACGGAAGTCGCAGACTTTGTGTTAGAGCCGACTCTAGCATTACTGGGGAAAATGGGAATGAAGAGAACGTATATACAAAGGCTTTTAGCCACAGCCGGAATCTTTTTTTTTTTTTTTTTTTAACATTTTTAAAATTCTCATTTATTACAGTTTATTCAATTTGTATCGTGGCTGTGGTCCCCTCCCTCCCTCTTCTCCCCCTCTGCCCTCCCCTAGTCCACTGATAGAAGAGGTCCTCCTCCCCTTCTGTCTGACCCTAGCCTATCAGGTCTCCTCAGGGCTGGTTGCATTGTCTTTCTCTGTGGCCTGGCAAGGCTGCACCCCTCAGGGGAAGGTGATCAGAGAGCCTGTCACTGAGTTCATGCCAGAGAAAGCTCCTGCTTTCCTTACTAGGGACCCCACTTGGAGACTGAGTCTATGGGCTATATTTGAGCCGGGGTTTTAGGTAGTCTCCATGCATTGTGCTTGGTTGGGGTACCTGAATCTCTGCAGGGCTCCCAGAGCTCAGTTTTTGTCTCTGTTGGACTCCTTTTGGAGCTCCTGTCCTCTCCAGGTCTTTATCTCCCCCTTCTTTCATAAAATTCCATGCTCTCTGCGCAAAGTTTAGCCATGAGTCTCAGCCTCTCAGCCCGAACCTTAACACAGTGCTGTAATAAATGAAATTGGGGTTGCCTTTAGCCACAGTTAAAACCTCATTTGAAATGCACAAGAGAATGGGAAGCATTCAGCATTTCCTTTGCTCAACACTGGAATACCTACGAGACTGTTGAAAGTAGAGGTGGGTGGGGAAAAAATACAGCTTTTACTCAAGGCCTATAGATCTTCCTACACACGTGTGTGTGTGTGTGTGTGTGTGTGCGTGTGTGTTCCAGAGAACAACCATGGTTCCCAGAAGCTCTCCATCTTGTTTTATGAAGAAGGCACTCTATAGATTCTCATTTAGCAAAACGCCTCGTCTCCCAGGCCAGCAAACCCCACGTGTCTGGTTTCCACCCCGATACTAAGATCTTACCTGGTTTTCTCACGTGGCTTCTGGGATGGACCTCAAGATTGTTATGCTTGCTTAGCAGGCACTTCCACAACCGAACTATCTTTCCATCCTTGTGCTTCCCAGCTTTGCACAAAGTGAAACTAGATTCTGACTACTTACACAGTTAGCGCAGAGGGAACCCCTATATCATGGAGTCCCATGAACCAATGAGATCAAAGAGACAGATCCCGTGACGGAATCCAGTGGCAGTAAGTACAACCACATCCTTCTAAGAGGCGCTTTTGTGTTCAAGTCTACATGAACTTTCGTTTCTCTTACATGTAAACTGCAGCTTGGGAAAGTTGAGGGGGCTTCTTTTTGAATCTCAACAGGAAACAGTGCTGTAGTTTGAATCTGAAATGCACCCGCAGAGGCTCACATAGGAAAGCCTTGGCTGCTACTTTGGGGGCGTGATTGGCTCCTGGGGGCGCTGACCTCATCAATGAGTTATGGGCCCTGATGATAGTAATAGTTGGGAGACATTTAGAGGAAGCAGGTCACTGGCGACGTGCCCCTGTAAAGTACCTTGTCCCTGGCCCCTCCTCCTCCTCACTGCCTTTCCACTTCCTGTCCTCAGCTCTGCGCAGAAGCGCAGCCATGTGACCACTACCTGAAGCCAGCAGCCACAGTCAGGCCTTCCTCCTCTAAAGTCTTCCTTTGTGTGCTGTCTCTTTCTAAACTGGATTTGGCAAAGTGAAGCAAATACTTCAGAAAGCACCAGGCTGTCGTCACCTTCCTGGACTCTGCTCTGCTTGAAGGTTTTCTGTGAAGTTGGGAAGGTTTTTGGAGATGTTTCACCCTAGGCAAATAAATGAAAGGAGGTTTTTCGCTTGGATTAATTGATCCGTTGTATTGTTTGCCAGCTGTGATGAATGAAAATTGTTCTAGAACCCGCAGCTCTTTACAATTTTTGCAGATTCCTGTTTTAAACATCAAACTGCAAGTGTGTATATGTCTTAGGACCTCGACCAGGGAACGAGGCATCCAAGCTTTTAAAACCTGGAAGTAAGTGATCTTCAGTGGGTCAGTGCCCAAAGCTAGATGGACCTCATGTCACAATACTGAGGCTTTTACACATTTTTGGCCTTTGACTTAACTATGTATGGTTATATACACTGTGATGTGACGGCCAGAATGAGAGGGAAAGGCAGGAGTGACAGGAGGGATCATGGTCAATCTTCACATGTGAGAACACATGGCAGCTTGCCTGTATAAATACCTAGGCTGGACACTGGCCAGCCCACATGGCTGTGTCTTACTTTTAGATCTCTCAGTCCTTTAGACCCCTCCTCCTCCCACGTTTGTTTGAGACAGGGTGTGACATAGCCCAGGCTGGCTTCCATCTACGTCATATAGTTTAGGGTGGTCTTGAACTCCTAATCCTTCTGCTGCCCCTCCCAAATCTTGTGATTACAGATGATGTATCACCACACTTAAAAGTTCATCCGGCCTTTGTAAAGATGTGCTACTATAATTTCAAAAGACTCGTACGATCCCACAGAACATACCCTTGTCATACTTTATTTAAAAACAGACAGGGCAGGGTGCTGTACATCAGCCGGATGCAAGCTGCCTGCTATTCTTAGTACTTAGTACCTGTCGTAGTGGTTCTCTTCCCAGACCCACGCTCCCGAAATAATGGCTCATGAGACTCAAAATATATTTACGAATACCTAGGACATATAGCTAGGCTCTTCTCTGGCTAGCTCATAACCCATTTATACTAATCTACATTCTACCATGTGGCTGGTTACCTGTGCTCAGGTACCATCCATCTGTCCTCACTATATGTCCAGATGAATCTCCCACGCCTGGCTCTATCCCAGAATCCTTTCCACCTACTGCATGTCCCACCTTCTAGTCTACCCTTTCCTTGAGGCCATAGGTTTTTTTATTGACAGGTGTTGGATCTATACAATACACAAGAGATTCTCTCCACAAGCACATTTCCACAGATTGTTGTCTCTAGACTGAATGGCATGTGAAATATTTCTTTGTGAGTGCTCAAGGCAGAAGTTCTCTGCAAGAATCCTCAGTTCACTAATTCCACAATCAAGCTACCCTAGCTGGTAGCCAATAAACAAACTAGATTGGAGAGGCTTCCAGCCAAAAGCTATTACGAGAGCTTTGCAGCCCAACTACAAATTAACCTCATCCTTGATTACATGTTTCCTGATGATATGTGTGAAAAAGCGTTTCTCTTTATGCTCTGTGTTGCTATCTGTTAGAGCAGAGTGCATCTTAAGCGTGAACCTATCTTGTGAGATAATTGCTTTTCAGTGCAGTTTGAAGTACTCAAGCTTCTTATGCCACAATTCACAAGAAATAAGAAACAGCAGATCGGGGCTGGAGAGATGGCTCAGTGGTTAAGAGCACTGTCTGCTCTTCCAAAGGTCATGAGTTCAATTCCCGGCAACCACATGGTGGCTCACAACCATCTATAATGTGAACTGATTCCCTCTTCTGGCAGGTATAAATGCAGATAGAACACTCATGTACATAATATAAATAAATCTTTAAAAAAGAAAAAAAAAGAAACAGCAGATCTCTCCAGCCTCCGCTTTTATCTCTAACATGTACCTCTGGGATATTCAACCAATTGAAATAATTATCAGTATATAATCTTGGGCTTTTCAAAACTCCCAGTGTATGACCAATACAAGATGCTGGCTATGGGTCAACTTCCTCCATATTGCTAAGAGAACTGCAAAGTGACTAAGCCACACGTAAACAATGTTAGTCTCTTAATAGTTAAAACAAAACAGACTGTTATGGGTATTGTGGAAAGTAAATGTTATTGGGCTAAATAATGTTTATTATTAGCCCTGTAATTATTACAGCAGTATTATCTAACCCTCTGTCACCATCAATATGACACCGACACCTGTTAGATTTCGTAACTGCCTTGTAACAACTTGGGCTGGGCGGATACTTCCACCCGTGCTATCGGTATTCCCAACCCAAATCTCATGCTGTCCGCCTTTACCACTCCTATCTGGGCTACCTTCCATCCATAATCTTAGAAATACTTGCTTGTGCTTTTCCTCTCGGTGTTTATTTTTACTCCATTCTTGGAGTCCTTTCTCCTGGCCCATGTGGCTTTTTCCTCCACACTAAACCACTGTGGCATCCTCCTCCTCTCTCCCTGTCTGTCCATCTTCTCCCCAAAGCCAGGGAACTTAGCCACATGTACCTCCTGCCCTGCCCAGGTGCGGGCCTTTTAATCACCCAATCAGGAATAATCTCTTAGACAAGGTTAAACAGCAATACTTGGGTACGTGACAGTTTGCCTGTAAACAGTAAGAATCTCGGGGGCAAGCAATTAACAAATACAAAGCATCAGACCATATTCCAACATACGGGCATTGTAGAGCCATGGCAGGTGCCAGGCAAGGGAAGGACACGGTCAGCTATGGCTTTCAAAGCACCATTGACTTCCTAGCAGCCTAGGGAAGACAATGCGCTAAGAGTGAAAATAGAAGCCAGGTAGTGGTGACACACGCCTTTAATCCCAGCACTTGGGAGGCAGAGGCAGATGAATTTCTGTGTTTGAGCCCAGCCTGGTTTACAGAGGGCGTTCAAGCTCAACCAGAGTTACACAGAGAAACTCCGTCTGAAAAAACCAAGCAAAACAAAAAGAGGAAACCTTTACTTCCCATATGAACCTGAAATTTCATTTGTATTTCCTATCCCCTGGATAAATGAAAACGTCTTCGCAAAAGAAGACGCTAATGGGAAATGTCACTTACAATTACTCACAATTTGAAAGGACTTAGGTACTCTTCGGTGGGTAAGTGTGTATATTTGTAATACACTACAAGCTGAATCTGTCTAAAAAGGCACAAGTCGTGTGACTCCATTTATAGGACATTCTGAAAGGGGCAAAAAATGAAGAACTGGGGGTTGGTGACCCACTCCCCCCAGCAAGGCCACACCTCCTAATCCTTCTCAAACCGTGCCACTTTCTGGTGACTAAGCATTCAAACACATGAGCCAGGCAGGCCGTTCTTACTCAGACTACCACACTTGTCCTTAAATCAACTCATACACACTACAAGGTGCCTGTGTGTGTCCTCCTGCGGGGCACTCTTTAAAGAGTCCACGCTTCCCACAGTGTGCATGCAGTCATTGGGATCGACGCTAAGGGGCCAATCTGTGTTTGCCCTTGGTTCTCCCAATATTACTTGAGACATGGTGTTCCATGAATAAATCTGGGAAACGGTGATGGCTCAGCTGGTTAAGGCCCCTGCTGTCCAGCCTGAAGACTGGAGCAGGATCCCTGGGACCTACAGGATGGATGGAGAACTGACTCCTGCATGTCGTCCTCCCGACTTCCATGCATGCTCCCACGCATAGACAATACACACAAATATCATTAATATTCTCTGTTTAGGAAAGTCTCTGGTCAGCCCGCCATGGTGGCACAGGCCTTTAATCCCAGCACTCAGGAAGCAGAGGCCAGCCTAGACAACAGAGTGAGTTCCAGGACCGACAAAGCTGTTACACAGAGAAACCCTGTCTCAGAAAACAAAACATCTCTGGTTATACGTGTACCCTGCATTCTAGAGGCTCATGTTCTATCCTGCAGTGCCTATCTTCTGAGAGTCTCTTTTATGTACTTTGGGGCAAGGACTCACTCAGCAGCCTCAGCTGCCTTCAAAATGGTTATTCTTTTGCCTCAGGATCTCGTTGTGGCTTGACTATAAACGTGCCCCAGGAAACCCATGGGTCTGAACCCTTGGTTTCCAGCCTTTGCTGCAGTTCAAACTTGAGGAGGACTTGTTGGAAACTATCTCAGTGAGCAGAAAGGAGAACCTGTCGTCAGAGCGCTTGCCACCATTCCTCAGAATTTACCGTGCAGCCTCCAGCGGTGTGTTGGAGTGAGTTGCTGGGGGTTGTGCTGTGGGAGGCACGGACTACAGGAGCTCGGCAAGAGCGAAACTAAAGAGAAAGGAGAAATACCCACTACCTCTGTCTTTCATTCTACAGAAGCTGACCACTGTCCCAGCCAGCGAGGAACATTTACAGGGGCCACTTTTCAAGACTGCAGGGCAGGTGAGGAAGGAGGAGGCAAAAGCAAGGGCTTCTCTGTGTAGCCCTGGCTGTCCTGGAACTCGCTCTGTAGCCCAGGCTGGCCGGGAACTCAGAGACCTGCCTGCCTCTGCCTCCTGAGTGCTGGGAATAAAGGCGTTCGCTATGCCCGACTTACTGGCAATGTGCTTTTTAATGCACAGATAGATATATTAAAAATGAAAGGCGTGGTGTGGAGTGTGGTATCCCACACCTTTAATTCTCGCACTTCAGAGGCAGAGAGGTGTAGATATCTCTGTTAGCGGCCAGTCTGGTCTACATAGGGAGTTCCAGGACAGCGCGAGCTACATAAGGAAGAGACCAGTTTCAAAAAACAAAGAAACAAAAAACAAAAATTGGCATCTAGACGGCACTCGTTCCACTGATACCTGGATAGAATTAGTCAGACACCGGAGGCCAGGAGCCCCGAGGAAGACGATCAAGCCATGCTTCATTGCTAGTCTACTGTTTAATGGAAGCATCGTTTTCAGAGACAAATGCAGACTCGCAGGGCGTCTTCCAACACACTCCGAAATAAACTGGAACCGCAGAAAGGAAGCTCTGTCCCATTACCCAGTCAGCATGGTGCCAAGTCAGGGCAGCGCCGACCGAGGGTGGATGACTTAAGATCATCACGGGCCACACCGCAGGTAATCGCGGCCACTCAGAGGGTCCCACACCAGGGCGCGAACACGCAAACCCAGCCACGCCCTTAACGCACACACAAGCCCTAGCTCCAAGCCCCGTACCCAAGCGGACACCTCTGCGCAAGACGCCAGGCTCGGACAGACCCCAAATCCGCAGTTTGAACTTGGCCCGGTGGTCTGTGGGAAATGTAGTGCCAGGTCCTCAAAACCCGGATGTCGGGAAGGCGGTGTCTAGCCCGCGGCCCCAGAAACGGGTCGCGGAGACCCCTGGGAGAATCCGACCCCGCCGGGCCGCGCAGGCGCGCGCTGCCAGCCAGCGGTGGAAGGTAAGGCCGGAGGCCCTTCCGCGTGGGAAGTGGGCGGGTGACGGGCGAGCCCGGTTAGGGCAGAAAGGAAGGAGAGCCCGGGGCGTACAGCGAGAGGCCAGGCCTTAGAGGCGGCGAGCTGGCGACGCAGGAGCTGGGCATGCGGCAGCAGCCGGGGATGCAGGAGCTGGGGACGCAGCAGCTGGGGACGCAGCAGCAGCTGGGGACGCAGCAGCAGCTGGGGATGCAGCAACAGCCGGGGATGCAGCAGCTGGGGGATGCAGCAGCAGCCGGGGATGCAGGAGCTGGGGATGCGGCAACAGCCGGGGATGCAGCAGCAGCAGCCGGGGATGCGGCAGCAGCCAGGGATGCAGGAGCTGGGGACGCAGCAGCAGCTGGGGGATGCAGCAACAGCCGGGGATGCAGCAGCTGGGGGATGCAGCAGCAGCCGGGGATGCAGGAGCTGGGCATGCGGCAGCAGCCGGGGATGCAGCAGCAGCCGGGGATGCAGGAGCTGGGCATGCGGCAGCAGCCGGGGATGCAGGAGCTGGGGACGCAGCAGCAGCTGGGGGATGCAGCAGCAGCCGGGGATGCAGGAGCTGGGCATGCGGCAGCAGCTAGGGATGCAGGAGCTGGGGACGCAGCAGCAGCTGGGGGATGCAGCAACAGCCGGGGATGCAGCAGCTGGGGGATGCAGGAGCTGGGCATGCGGCAGCAGCCGGGGATGCAGCAGCAGCCGGGGATGCAGGAGCTGGGGATGCGGCAACAGCCGGGGATGCAGCAGCAGCTGGGGGATGCAGCAGCAGCAGCCGGGGATGCGGCAGCAGCCAGGGAGGCAGGAGCTGGGGACGCAGCAGCAGCAGCGGGGGATGCAGCAACAGCCGGGGATGCAGGAGCTGGGGATGCGGCAACAGCCGGGGATGCAGCAGCAGCTGGGGGATGCAGCAGCAGCTGGGGATGCGGCAGCAGCCGGGAGCGCGGAGGCGAGGCTCCCACGCATATCTTTCAGGAGACTCCCCTCCGGTGTCTCTCTGCACCTCTCCTGCTTGGCAGGGCTCCGGGTTTTGGAAACTGATCCCTAACCGGAACGGCAGGGGAAGCGCGGGCGTCTCGGCTTTGAAGTGAGTCGGATTTGTTTGCGATTGTAGGCGTTGGAGAGGGACTGGGATTGTGGGAGGATTTTTGATAACCTGTTAGGCTCTGAGATTTCCTTGCCTCGAGCACCTCTGGGATGATAACTACAGTGGACGATACTGCTTTGATGAGGTCTGATTTTGAAGTGTTTGTGTTCCAGGTCCGTGAGGTCTGGTTAAGTGTCCCATTACAGACGCTAGTGGAGCGCTGGAGTACCTCTTCGCGGCTGGGTAGCACTGTTTGCATTTTCTCAATAGTTGCTGTTTTCTTTGACTGTAGAGTTTCATGGGCAACTTAACAAGTAAAATGGGGAGATTTGTTTCGAGACAGAGTTTCTCTGTGTAGCCCTGGCTGTCCTGGAACTCGCTCCGTAGATCAGGCTGGCCAAGTCAGAGATCCACCTGCTTCTGCCTCCCGAGTGCTGGGATGAAAGGCGTGCGCCACTGTGATCAGCTGATCCATTAATGTATTTTATTTTATTTTTTGAGTCAAGGACTGACGATGTAGCCCTAGTTGGCTTTGAATTTACAGAGATCTACCTACCACGGTGTCCAGTACTGACTGGAGTTAAGTGTATCCTGAGATTTTTTTTTTTTTTTTAAATCAAGAGAAAGTAAAATTTTGAGGGCATAGCACTGTATATTGAGAAACCCTGTATTGAATGATGATTAATATGTTGGAATAAGCAGAATAGCATTGAGAACGTACAGTTGTTGGGGTTTTTTGTTGTTGTTGTTGTTTTGTTTTTTAAGAAACAAAAACCAGCAGGGCGGGTAGCTCAGTGGTCAAGCACTTGCCTATTTTGTGTTGTGTAAGTCCACCCTCCGCCTCCCGTGACCTAGAATAACAAGAAGGAAGCACCCCTTCCCTAACTTTCTCTTACAACAGCTACTACAAAATTCCTGTTTGGTGAACTTTTTCTCATACTGGTATGAGTTTAAGGAAAGTTCAATTATTTCTGCAGTGCTTTGTTGAGACACTGAAAAATTTGTTGGGCATTTAAATACAGATGTTTCATCATAGTCATTTAGGTGGTCAAACGTGACAAAGCTTTCGTGTGTGTGCTCGCTCTCTCTCTCTCTCTCTCTCTCTCTCTCTCTCTCTCTCTCTCTCTCTCTCGAGCAGCTCAGGCCCAAGAAAACATTAGATCCCCTGGATCCGCAGTTAAGGCTGTTGTCAACAGCCCACTGTGGCTGCAAGTTCTCTGCAACAGCACCAACCACTGAACCACCTTTCTGGAAACCTCCTCTCTGTATTTTAAAGCAAAATTGTCCTGCTTGAAGACTTGTGTGAAAGGTATACAGATGATCCACACCTCCCCAATTCTCCAACCTTCTGTCTCTTCTTACTCCTATAACTGAGAAGTGTCCTATAGAAGAGAGGGAAAGAGGGAGATCGGATGAGTGGTGACGCTGTAACTTAGTATATGTCTTCTCTGATTTCCCAAGAGACACTGCCTTCTGGAACGTCCACATACGTTTCCATTCTCGTGTGCACAGCCCGTTTTGCGGCAGTCTCCTGGTTCTGGACACGCAGGACCACCTGTTTGGGTGCCTTTCCTTACCCCATAAGTCGTCTTGGACAGGATCTGACCTAACCCAAGCAGCCATCACCCTTGGGGTCTTCATCCAGTGTTGAGGTGAGAATTACTTTGCTCTGGTCAAGTACATTTTTGTCAAGAATTCTCTGTTTCATTTCCTAGTGGCACCAAGGTACAGAAAGCCACTTGCTTATGAGAAAGAAATATCCATCCCTCCTCCCTGGGAAATCATGTTGTAGAAACAGTTTACCCACTTAAAGATATATTCTCAGTCAGGTGCACACCTTTGTTCCTGGCACTCAAGCAGAGGGAGGGGGATCTCTGCCAGGCCGACCTGGTCTACAAGTTCCTGGACAGCCAAGGTTACACCGAGAAACACTGTCTCAAAAAACCAGAAAACAAACAAATGAAAGATACATTATTCACAGCTTTCCAGCCCACTGAGATATGAAGTAATGGACACAAAACTTTACAGAAGGAAAAACAGGGTTTCGGGTTAGAGTCAAGGACTTTGACATGCCTTAGGGACTTCTTGCTAAGTCGGAAGTTACCACCTTGTTAGAAAGCAGCTGGCAGTTGGAAAGTTGGCTGTGCTGTTAAGAGCACCAAGAGGACCTGGGTTCTGTTCCCAGCGGCCACATGGCAGGTCACAACTATCTTTCATCTTCTGTCCTCCGAGGGTACAGTCTCGGAAGGGTCCTGTACACACTCACACACATAAAGGCATTTCAAAAGGAGGCAGTTGAATCAGAATTCCAGGTCAAGTCTGAGACTCTCTCGGGCTGCAGAACAATGTCTCAAAGAGCTAATGCTCATCTAGAACATAAAAGTAACACAGTAGCAGAGTGTAAGAGCTCATTCAGCCTGCCCTAGATCCATGGTGTTCCAAAAGCCTGTGTCCTTGGAGGTGAGAATGAAATAGTTCGCTAGCGCTCATGTATGACAGTCATTTAGGATGCAGAGAGAGATGCTTTTGAGTTGGAGACCATGTGAGCTGGCACTAAGGTGGGTAAATTCTCAGTGCCCACCATTAGCCCTTCTTGGTTTTGCCATTCTAGGCACTGCCCTACTCCACCCCTTTTCTGAAGAGGACCCAAACGAAAGCCTGGTCTTCTGGTACAGCTCTCACAACCATGGCTCAGGTGAGGCGGTTGACACTCCTTCGGAAGGTATTTTGTTCTGCCCTGTCACACACTACCACTAGCCTTTTTATTTATTTTTTATTTTTTTGAGAAAATAGGCTTTTCAGTTCCTTCAATTTGTCCTTAAGGAAGAATCGTTGATGACCCCTGAATTTGGCACCATGTTTTTACACTTAATGGGTTCTCAACAAATTGCAATATGTCACTATTTGTCCTTATAAAAACTTAATTTGCCTATCTACATTTTTTAACTTTATTAGTTACACTTTATTCACTCTGCATCCCCCCACGAGCCCCACCCTGCTCCCCCAGCCTTTTTATTTCTGAGGTCCTAGGGATTGCCCCTGGTCTTTTTGCATGCCAGGCAAATGCACTGTTGGTGAGTACCATTCCCTGTTTGTTTTTTGAACATATTTGGGTAGTTTGTATTTTCCTTTTCTTTCTTTTTTTGTCTTAAATCCTCTCATCAGTCTTTCCTACAGGAAATTTGTCCCCCTGCAGTATTCCCCAGAAGCTGTGCTGGGACAAGAATGCATTGCTTGTATCAGTGCGATGTGTTAGCACATGAATGGGCCTGTATAAATCTAAACTACACGTACTGGGGTGTGGCTCAGTGGGTAGAATGCTTGCCTGGCATCCTTACAAGCTGCCCGCACCATGGATGGGGGTGCAAACTCATACTTCCAGGATGTAGAGGATTACAAGTTCAACGCCATCCTTGGTTACATGGCAAGTTTGAGCCAGTCTGCGCGATGTAAGACCCTGAGAGAGCTTATCAGGTTAAGGCACTTTCTGCCAAGCCTGATGACCAAGAGTTTGGTCCCCAGGACCCACATGCCTGCTGAACCCCAAAGATTCCACCCTGACCCATGGACACCCGACTCTACCTGCACCAAAATGAGCTTTAAAAGTAGGCAAACCTTTTGCCTTATCACATACCAGAGTAAAGATGAAGGTAAAATTGATAGAATGTTAACAGAAAATGGCAAAAACATCTTGTATTAAATGTTAGGCAAGAGACCGGCTGGCAAGGAATCAAGGATCCAGTTTCTTCTCGGTGCTTCTACAGGTTTGCTTACAATTCTTAAAAGCTTGTGATCTTCCACTAACGTATTTCCTAGAATATTAAGACTATTACAGATTTATTCTTTTAAAATTTGTTCTAGGGGCTGGTGAAATGGCTCAGAGGTTAAGAGCACTGGCTGTTCTTCCAGAGGTCCTGAGTTCAATTCCCAGCAACCACATGGTGGCTCACAGCTATCTACAATGATATCTGGTGCCCTCTTCTGGCCTGCAAGCATACATGCAGGCAGAACACTGTATACATAAAAAATATTTAAAAAAAAATTTTTTTTTCATAACTAGTTGTGATGACACAGGCCTTTAATTCCAGCACTTGGGATGCATAGGCAGGCAGATCTTTTAAGTTTGGGCCAACCAAGGCTACATAGTGAGACCCTGTCTCCAAAACAAAAACCTTTCTAATTTTGTATTAAAAAATAGAAGGAAATATGTATACACAGGCCACTATACGTAACTGGAGCGTAGCTCAGAATACTCTGCTCTGATCTTGAGAGCTACCTTTTTTTGAAAATTGGTTTATATCTACTATTAACCCATATAATTATTACAGTGGTTAATAGTTAATCTGTTGTCAGTCAGTAAAAGACACAGACACCAATTAGATTTTTTAATATGCCAGGACACTGTACTGGGCAGAAGCCCACCCCCTAAGCTACCTGGTTACTCCCAGCCCATCCCGTGCTGACTGCGTTAATTCTCTGGGCTACTTCCCGTCTAGTTTCCATCAACACCTGCACATACTGTCATCTGGGCTGCTTTACTCTGTCCCCGATCCTCAGAGCAAAGCCCTCCCAGCCAAGTCAGTCTTCTGCTATCCCACGGCAACTCTGTCTCCTTCTCTCTCGTCTGGTTCTCTCCTTCCCATGATTTTTCTGTACTCCCAGTGCCACCTACCTCACTTCTGCCCTGCTGAGGTGTGGAGGCAACTTTATTTAGCTAGTCAGGGATAATTTTGGAGGCAAAGTCACACAGCATCATTTCAAGTACATGATAGTCTGCTAGTGAAATACACCAAGCAGAATTCAGGGAGCAAAATAATTAACGATCAAATACAAAATACCAGACTGTGCTACAGGACTACCCTGTTTCACTCAAAAATTTGTTTCACATTTTAGAGATTTTGTTGCTGTTTTAGCCCTGACTGGCCTGAAGTACACCAGCCCTAAAGCCTACCCTCTGTCGGATGTAGGAAGTGAGACATTTTCTGAGGCAAGACCTACAGGGTTGAGAACCTCCCAGCAGAGGCAACAGGCAGCTCTTGTTGCCATCATTTTCTTCTCTCTTCTGCCTGGCTTCGTTCTCCAATACCTTCCTTCAGTCGCTTCTGGACTGCGTCCAGATCTTGCAGGGATTGGCTGAGGACATATTCCCGGGCAATTCATTGCTTTATTGCTAACTGCACTTTTTTATTTTGAGCAGCATATCACTAAGGTGCCCGGGCTGTGAATCACTGGCTCGGGAGGCCTCAAACCTGTTCACTCTTGCAAGTAGCTGGGTTTACAGGCCTAGGCCACCCAAGCCTGATGAAGCCATAGAGTGTATCTCATGAGCGTGTGCCTTCTGCATGCACCTCAGTGGCCTGCGGGTTTGTGCTCCTGGGCTAATGCCCAGAGAGCACAGGTATTCTTGAGCAGGACGGGACTAGATTTTGTTCCCTAGTAGACAAGTGCACAGTGTGAGCACAAGCAACCTCACACTAGTCAAAGTGTGACTACATTTTTATTTTTCATGTTAAACTGTATGAACATGCATGCAGCACAGCATTCGTGTGGATGACAGGACACTGACAGTTGGACACTAGTCATCAGGCTGGGCAACAAGTGCCTCTGCCCACAGAGCCATCTTGGGAGCGCATTAAGTTACAGTTTAAATCAAAACAAGAAAAAAACAAAGTAGTCATTCTTTTACAAATTTTAGGACTTTCACAAAGAAACAGGGACAAGAGTAGCTGCCCATGCTGAAGCAACTGGCAAATACTTGCTGCTTTTCCACAGGTCTTGATTAAATTCGCCACATGCTCCAGGGCATCTGACAGCTGATTCTAAACTTCAGGGGTACCAGGCGTGCCTGTGGTGTGCAGGCATACATACAGGAAAACCCTCATACACATAACAAAATCTTAAAAAGGGTTTGAAAAAGAGTAGTTCCCAGCTGAGCATACTGGAGCATGCACTCGGGAGGCAGAGGCAGGCGATCTCCAAGTTTGAGGCCAGCCTGGTCTACACAGTGAGTTCCAGGACAGCCAGGGCTGCACAGAAATCCTGTCTTTAAAAGCAGAAATAATGAAAAAAATTTAAAAAACGTTCCCAATATTTAGTTACCCTGTGCCAGTCACCTTCCCGTTTCTGCTCTGCAGGAATCTGTGTCTCTCAAGGATGTGACCGTGGACTTTAGTCACGAGGAGTGGCAGCGCCTAGACTCTGCTCAGAAGACTCTGTATATGGATGTGATGTTGGAAAACTACAGCCACCTGCTCTCCATAGGTACAAAGGCCAGGGCACTTTGTGTGCTTCCTCTCAGGGCACCTAAGCCAGCGCACTCGGAAATTCCAGACTTTGGTTTGCAGAAGGGATGTTTCATCTTCACCTCCCAGAGGAAGGAGCCAAATTTACAGTTACAGAAATGAGAAACATTCAGATAGACATCTTAGTCATGTCCAGTATTTCTCAAGCGTTTGTACGAGATTATACATTGAGCATATGCCCTCTCAGATCCGTATACCTGACCTGTTTGTGGCTAGACGCATGCTTTGCCATTAAATTCCATCCACAGCTTCCCCACTCATTACATTTTCTTTCCCTTATGAGGCTGCGATGTGTCTAAGCCCGACATCATCCTCAGACTGGAGAGAGGAGAAGAACCGTGGACATCATTTGCAGAGCATGTCTGCTCAGGTGAGTTAATGCCTGCCATACACACGAATGTAAAGCTCAACAAATCAGACAACAGGGCTTTCCATTGACATGTTTTAAATGTTCGTAACTTTTGAAATGACCGTCTGACCTACAAAACATAAACCACGATTCTGAGCCCGGCACATGGACACAACAGGAGTGCTAGAATTACAGTGTATAGACCACTCTATTCCACATGTTAACATTTTTTAGGTTTACTTATTTTTATTTAATGACTATTTTGGCTTCATGTATCTGTGTACGCTGCATGGGTGCTAATCCATCTCAGGGCATGAGATGGATTCGTAGGAACTGGAGTGATAAACAGTTGTGAGCCACCTAGTGGATGTTGGGAACTGAATCTGAGCCTCGGTACGTGAAATCCTGTTATGTCTCACGATTTTTTGTTGCCGTTGGAATGATTTTCTAGTTGATAATTCTACCCAAGTTTTAAATAGCTTGAAGTGGTAGAGGAAATGTGTGTGGGCTTTTTGGTGTTATTGTTTTGCGTTGTCTGCAAGGTTGTGGATAGACCCCAGAGCCTTGCACATGCCCGGCAGACACTCTACTGAGTCACATCCCAGCTTGCAGTTTGAGCTGGTTCTCACCACATAGCCAAGACTGACAGCAAACATTCCATCCCCTTGTCTGTGCCTCACAAGTGCTGGGATTCCAGGTGCACCGCCACACTTGGCTAATGGGGTTTACTTCAAGATTCTCTAAATGTGAATAATATGAATAGAAATAAGTCTGAAAATTACTTGACTAAAACAGTACAAACCATCCTAGACGGTGTAATTAGCTTTCTGCCTTGGCCTGCCAAGAATCTTTTTACTTGCTAAAAGCTTGATTATGCTTTAAGAAAAAGAAAGTCAGCTACCACAGGACTTCTAAGACAGTCAGGAGCAGTGAGTATAGCAGTTGCACACACGTTAGTGGTGTTTTCCTAGTCCTCCTGTTACATTTCAGTGGGTTCACAGCTGGATTACAGGATTGCTTTTCTAGATCCTAAGAGACTAATGCTGTAATAGGTCAGTTTCCCTGTGTTGCTTCAGGGAAGGGGGTGAGTTAAATAACTGGCATTGTTTTACCACAGTTATTGAGGGATTTATGTATAAAAATTTAGGTGATCTGTTCTTGCAAGCTATCCTTCCTGTTATATCTCTGATTGTGTTAGATTACTTTAATTCGTTTCGTAGATTTGTTTCCTTGTTTAAAAATCTTTCCAACAACAAGACCCATACACTGCCAATGGTGGTGAATGCCTTTAATCCTAGTACTTAGAAGGTAGATCTCTGTGAGTTCGAGGCCAGCCGAATATGCAGATAGTTCTAGGACAGTGAAGGAACCCTGTCTCAAAAACACAAAAAGAATCATTCCAACCAACCACGCATTCCTCTTGTACCATTATTTGCATTACTTTCTGGGCAGGGTTCAAAACATATTAATAGTACTTTTGCTCATTTCAATCTTTTCCACTTTTTTTTTTTTTTAATATGCAACGCTTCACGAATCTGCATGTCATCGTTGCACAGGGGCCATGCTAATCTTCTCTATTATTCCAATTTGAGTGTAGGTGCTGCCGAAGCGAGCAATCCACAACTTTGTATTATGTTTGTCAATAGGTTTTCTATTTTTGTTTGTTTTGCTTAGTAACTTGGAAGTGGTTTGCTCTAGGTCTTTTCATATTTTCGGACTGTTTTATAAATGTTTTGTTGTTGGATTTCTGTGTAGCCCTGGCTGTCCAGGACTCACTGTAGACCAGGCTGGCCTCAACCTCAGAGATCTACCTACCTTTGCCTCCTGAGTGCTGGGATTACAGTTGTGTGCCACCGAACCCTGCTTTTTTTCCCCTAGCAATTTCTTAGAAATTCACTACTTGTTTTCTTTTCTAGAAGAAAACTGGAAATCAAAAGAGTTTTTCACAAAATTCAAGGAACACCAAGAGAAGTCCTCAAGATCATTTGTATATATTAACTATAAAGAGCAGACTGAAGACAAGAGTAATATCTGTCAAAAGACATTTACTCTAGTGACGAAGCCTGTTAATTCCAAAGAGCTTCCTCCTAAATATGGCACTCATGGAAATATTTTAGAGAATGTTTCAGACTTAATCAACAGTAACCCAAGCCTTGCAAGAAAGAGATTTAATGAGTATGATGGATACGCAAAACCACACCCAAATTCCATGCCAGCTGACAAATCTCGTACTCGAACTGGCAAGGCTTGCAGTGACAGCGACATACTTGTGCAGCCGGAGAAGGCAGTAACTCCAGTACAGTCATTTGGATACAGTGAATCTGACAAGTTATGTCTTAGAAAGGGAAGCTCAGTTACCCTCAATAGAGCATACACAGGGGAAAACACTTCTGTATATAACAGAAAGAAAAGAGCAGCAAATACTGAAAAGAAACATACGTGCCCTGAATGTGGGAAAGCCTTCTGCAGGGAGTCAGTATTGATTCTGCATCTGGCAATTCACACAGAGGCAAAGCCTTATCAATGTCATCAGTGTGGACATGCATTTAGAAGGAAGGCCTATCTCACTGACCATCAGAGAACTCACACGGGAGAAAAACCCTTTGTTTGTACTGAGTGTGGTAAGTCCTTCCGTCTAAAGACAGCCCTCACTGATCACCAGAGAACACACACAGGAGAGAAGTCCTATGAATGTCCACAGTGTAAGAATGCCTTCCGATTAAAGTCACACCTTATTCGTCATCAGAGAACTCACACAGGAGAAAAACCGTATGAGTGTAATGAGTGTGGGAAATCTTTCCGCCAAAGGACAACTCTCTCTCTCCACCAGAGAATCCATACTGGGGAGAAACCCTATATTTGCAAAGAATGTGGGAAATCATTCCACCAAAAAGCAAACCTCACTGTCCACCAGAGGACTCATACAGGAGAGAAGCCCTATATTTGTAATGAGTGTGGGAAATCATTCTCCCAGAAAACAACACTTGCTCTTCATGAGAAAACTCATAACCAGGAGAAGCCCTATGTGTGTAATGAATGTGGAAAGAGTTTCCGCCAGAAAACAACTCTTGGGGCACACCAGAGGACACATA
The DNA here is from genome assembly GCA_010120015.1 of Rhombomys opimus. Lineage (NCBI taxonomy): Eukaryota > Metazoa > Chordata > Mammalia > Rodentia > Muridae > Rhombomys > Rhombomys opimus. The sequence goes on from REGO01000034.1 coordinate 1,893,062, forward strand.
CAGGGGAGAAATCTTACAAATGTCCTCATTGTGGGAAGGCCTTTAGAATGAAATCATACCTCATTGATCATTACAGAACTCACACAGGAGAAAAGCCGTATGAATGCAGTGAGTGTGGGAAATCGTTCAGCCAGAAAACAAATCTCAATCTACACCAGAGTATTCATACTGGGGAGAAACCCTATGTTTGTAGTGAGTGTGGGAAGTCCTTTCGCCAAAAAGCAACCCTCACTGTACATCAGAAAATGCATACAGGGCAGAAGTCCTATGAGTGTCCTCAGTGTGGAAAGGCTTTTAGCAGGAAGTCCAACCTCATTCATCATCAAAGAACTCATACAGGAGAGAAACCCTATAAATGCAATGAATGTGGAAAGAGCTTTCGACAGAAAACAAATCTCATCGTTCATCAAAGAACTCACACGGGTGAGAAGCCCTATGCATGTAAGGACTGTGGCAAGTCCTTTAGCTATAAGAGAAACCTCATTGTCCATCAAAAAATTCATACCTAAAATACAGAGATACAATAAAAGAGGAAGCAGTACTTTTGCGAAGTCTAATTATTGTTAACCCTTCGTTTTAGAAAGAAAAGCATGTTTACACATGTAACATCCACTCCACTGCTTTCCTAGCATATGAAATAGTCATGGTCACTGTTTTAGACGGTTTTGCTGACTTTGAATACTTCCTTTCAGGCCAGTTAGCACTACATGAGAGAACTCATCTAAAAACAAACAAAAAACTGTAATACTGTACGAACAGTAACACTGTACAAACAAGTTACAAAATGGCTATCAGCATTAACTTCCTTAAGAGAATAAAAACGAACCCTAAGTATCCTTGTATTTTATTTTACTAAAAAACAAACAAAACAAAACAAATCAAAAAAAAAACTTTACTCGGGTCTGGAGAGGTGCCTCAGAGGTTAAGAGCAGTGGCAGTTCTCTCAAAGGTCCTGAGTTCAATTCCCAGCAACCACATGGTGGCTCACAACCATGAGATCCTGTGCCCTCTTTTGTGTGCAGGCAGTCACATGCAGGCAGAATGTTTAGATGATGAAATAATTTACTCCTCCAGTGGTAAGTACATTTGCTTTTAGATTCCGAGCATATTTGTCATGCACACTGCTTTGTAGTGCCCTGCGTTGCCTCACTTTACAGATGTCAGGAGTGTACTCACTTGTGATATCCCACTTTAAGAGTATATTCCAGTTTATCTGCTGGTGGGTTTTTATATTTTTAGTGACATATCATGAGAATATCGCTATGTTCTGGTATATGTCCTTTGGTGTTTATATGTATGTGTGCACTTCTAATTCCCTAGTACCAAAAAGTTACTTTTTCTGTCCCAACATGTAGGTCTTTTCAGTTATGCTAGATTCTGCCATATATACCTCAGACCTTTCCCAGAGGTTCACATCTAGAGTTTGAAAAAGCAACTCAAAATTCTTTTTTTTAATTTTATTTATTTATTAATTATACCAAATTCTGCCTGAATGTCTGTGCACCAGATCTCCTTATACATGGTTGTGAGCCACCATGTGGTTGCTGGGAATTGAACTCAGGACCTTTTTAAGAACAGCCAGTGCTCTTAACCTCTGAGCCATCTCTCCACCCCCCCGCCCCCGAATTCTTAAAAAGAAACGTGTATCTATATATACACATACATACATACACATATATTCCCTGAGACAGTGTCTCAGTATTTCTGACTGTCTTGGAACGTCCTCTGTAGACCTGAACTCAAGATTTGCCTGCCTCTGCCTCCTGAGAAATGGGATTAAAGGTGTGCTCCTTTTCACCCAGCGCCAAACAGAACTCTTTAACATTATCTCTTTAACATCACGCCACAAGCCTGTGATCCCAAAAATGACAGGCTGAGGTAGGAGTTAAAGGGCAGCTTGAGCTACATAGTGTTTTTGAGGCCCAGCTCAAAGGGGCTTTTTGTTTTTTGAGACAAGTTTTCTGTGTAACAGCCCTGGCTGTCCTAGACTCACCTTGTAGACCACGCTGGGCTTGAACTCACATCAATATGCCTTCCTCTGCCTTCCCACCACCATGCCTGGAAAAAAAGGCTACTTTTGTCTGTAAATACAATAAATGTTGAAGTCCTTAGGCATGGTCAACACTTACACAAAGCCCAGAGTTTCCACTGGAGGAAATGGTATAGATCTCATTGTTTTAGGGGTGCTTTCACACCTCACTTATACCTAGTATCAAAATTCATGCTAGAATAGGGGTTGTAAAGGCAGCAGGAGTGAAACAAGAGAATAATGCCTACGGTGGAAGAGACGGTTTTCACATTAGACCATTTACTAACAGCTGGTTTTAAGGTATAGACCAGTAAGCCAAGCTCTTTGAAACACTGAGGCAGTAAGTTCAGAGTCAGCCTGAGCAACTTAAGACTCTGTTTTCACATAAAAAGTAAAACAAGACTATGGATGTACCTCAGTGCTGGAACACAGGACTAGCTAGCATGTGCAAGGCCCTAGTTTTAATCACCTACCCAGAAAGAACACATCTGTGGGGAGTGGGTCCTTGAAAATCCCAAATCACCAGGGTCTGTTGGTTTTCTTAAGTGTGTGTATTTTGCTTGCATGCATGTACAGTATTCTCAAAGGCCAGGAGGGGGCACCACTACCTGGGAGTGGAGTTACAAACAGCTGTGAGCTGCCCTATGTGTGCTGACGCTCCAAACCTGGCCTCTGGCACATCAGCTGGGGTTTCTGCTTCACTCAGCCGGTTGGGGGTTGTAGTGCTGCTGGCTGTGGAAGTCGAGAAAAGCCTGTACAGGTCGTTCTGTCCTCCCACTATACACCAGTGGTAGAACTCAGCTTGTTAGGCTTGCTTGGCAGCAAATTACTCCACCCACTAAACCATCTCTAGCTGTGTATACAAAAGCACATACATTTCGCTCCACGTATGAAAACACATAAATACACAGACATACTGTACACACGAGAAAGGAAAAAAGCTTTTTTTAGCAGTAAGTCTCAAAGGCTGAAAGCATTCTAGGCCTACGTTAGCCTCTAAGACCATAATTACCTCAAGTTACTTTTCCAGTTGGGAAGGTTGCAGGCTTGCAAGGGATAGCTACTGCAGTTTGTTAAATGAACATGTCTGTCAAATTGCTTTCTAAATATACTTATGCCCATATACTACTGTTGCTATCAGCTTTGGTCAGAGAAGCTTCTTTTTACAAGTTAGTGGTGATTTCAGAGACTTAGAAACTGCTCAAAATCTTAGAGCAAATGTTGAATGCCTGTAGCCACAAATGGACATGCAAGGTTCAGTGAACTAGAGCCAGGAAGAACATTATAAAAGCGAACTCTCTACCCAATTCTACATTTGGCCCACCTTCACACAGAACCAGTAGTTGGCCAGAGAACCAGTGAAATTCTGGGTGCCAAACCTGAAGCTCTAAATTAATTCTCAGAGACCCATATGGTAGAGAGTAAGAACTCTGCAAACCTGACCTCTGACCTCTGTATGTGCTGTGACATATCACGTGTACACACACACACACACACAAAATGTCCTTTAAAATTTTTTTTAATGTGGGGGAAGGCTGGAGATGACAAAGCACTGAGTGTCCCTGCTCTTGCATAGGACCATTCCCAGCTGCCCAAAACTTCGCCTCCACATTTTCTCAACTGTTGGCACTTGCACACACATGCACATTTCAACAAAGATACACACACACATTACATATGTAATGAGGAAAGAAAATTCAAAAATATTAAATAGTATTAGCTAGGAGAAAGCAGCCACGCAAACTCACCAAGTGCAAATGATTACATGATCGTTCATAATCCCACACGACACAGGCAGTACGGGGCACATGCACTCTTCCAAAGCCCAGCCTGCCCTCTGCTCCCGCACTGCCTACCTCACTCTGTAGATCCTATCTTAGCCAAATACTCCAGTCCAAATTTCACACCGAGCCACCTGAGGCTTCTAGCGAAGTAGTTCATCTTTAATAGTAATTTTTGTTTTTGCAATCTCGTGTGTCCATGTGGGCATGAGCAAGCTGAGTTGTAGATGTCAGATGAGGGCGCAGAACGCCCTGAAGTTGGAGTTGTAGGCAGCTGTGAACAGCATGACTTGCGTCCTCTTCCAGAGCTCATCACTAGGCCAGACCTGCCCCATCTTCAGCTCACTACATCCTAGCAGCAAACACTTAACGTTCAGTCTGTAGCCGAGCACTGCTGAAGATTTCCATACAGGTTCAACCAAGCCTTTCAACGGAGGCGCTGGAGGCATCTATGGCACACACAAATAGTCTACCACAGACGTAAAGGACATTTAGCACTCACCTTTTTCTCTTTTCTTTTTGAGAGAGGGTCTATGCAGCACTGGTTGTCCTGGAACTTGCTTGTCAACGAGGCTGGACTTGAACACACACCTTTTTCAATTTTTCAATAGTAACCTACACAGGTATAATCACACATTTTTGTCCTCTTGGTTTCTAAGCCATCTCTGAAAACTACAAATCCCTGGCCACATTAACCATGGAGACACCTGCTTTTTTTTCCTCTGGACAAATGTGAAAGCTGGCTACTGCCAACAGAGCAATGTAGACCAACTTTTCTCCAAATACACTTGCCCCAGACGTCTTCCCAGCCTCTCTTCTAACATAACCTCAAAAGAGAATCCCAAAATTCTTACCAGGGAAATGGCTTATTTAAGTTTTATTCATAAAATTATTTAGAAATGTGACAAGTGAGATGGCTCAACAGGTAAAGGCATTTGCCACCAAGCTGGATGGCTTAAGTTGGATCCCTAGGACCCTCACAGTGGAATAAAACTGATCCATGCAAGCTGTCCTCTGACTACATGGTGAGAAGCGCCGCAGACCTCATGTGTGCATCTGGTCAGAGATTCTAGCCCTGCACTGCACTCACAGACCTAAAGGGAGACACAAACACGGGCTTTTCCCAAGCTTCCGATCCACTGCTGCAACATTACGGGAAGTCAAAATTTGATCTCTCCTAAGTATTTTATGTGCAAAGTTTTATTTTCAACATACACTATGTAAAATATGGAAATGACTGATACCAACACAGCAATCCCACAGATACACAGTTACACTGGTGGTTTCTAAAGTGGCTGACAGGCTCAGAATCCTCCAGAAACTTGTTAGCAAAGCAAATACTCAGGACCCATCCAAGACTTAGTGAGTCACAACATGAAGGACAGTGAAGCCCAGCACTGTCTACTACCCTACACTGATGCGGAACACCTATAAAGAAGAGTATTAGGAAGGAGAGAATTAAGCTAAAAGACCACGACCACACCCCCACACACACATGTATGGTCTACAAGCTGCTTTGGACTACAATTAACTTTGCATGACAGAAATCACAGAGCCGGGCATGGCGGCACATACTTGTAATCCTAGCACTCAGGAAGGGAGAGGGAGGTGGATCTCTGTGAGTTCGAGGCCAGCCAGGTCTACAAAGTAAGACCAGGACAGCCAGGGCTACACAGGGAAACCCTGCTTAAAGAATAGAAAAGAAAAGAAAAGAAAAGAAAACAAACAGAACCCAGAAATCACATAGGTCTAGAAAACAGCTCTATAGACGGAACATTCACCAGGCCCTGGGTTTCAAACCCAGCACCACAAAAATCATGACCAGGAATTAATGTAAAACTCAAGAGACCAAATTTCATTGTGCTATCTGATATTGAAAGAACACCTTAAATTTTTAAGATATACACAGCTAAGCAGGGCGAGTAAAGGTGACAGAGATTTCATATTTTGAAAAACAAGGACTCACTTATGTATTTAGACATACAATCACGGTTATGCCATCAAACAGAGTAAGAAAAGATACATGGTAATATAGCCACACAAATGCACCTCAGTTTTAAAGGATCTGAGATTAGCATATGTAGATGTATGTTAACATCTGATACATAAGAGGGGTGGGCAGCAAGATGGCTCAGCATATAAAGGAGCTTGTCATTAAGTCTAAGGACCTTAGTTTGGTCTTCTGGAACCCACATGGTGGAGGTAAAGAACTGAATCCCACGAGATTCCCCTATCCTGGGGCATACTGGCATGCACACAACCCAAAATATAAAAAGCCCCAAGAGCTGGGAGCTAGCTGTCAATAAACTCTTTGCCTTGTAAACAAAGGACCTAAATCCCATTCCCAAAAACCATGCTTGGAAAAAAAAAAAAGCGACAAGTGCAGTGCTGTACACTTGCAGTCCCAGCCTTGGTGGAGACAGACAGGCAGATCCCTGGCCGTGCTGTCAGGCAGACAGAGGCTGTGCTCTGGCTTCCATAGACATGCAATCTGCGTGCAATCCACACCACCCCCACCCACAAGTTAATATTATGTACCCACGACCCTTGGAGAAAAGAAAGTGACTGCTGACCAGTGGGAAGAATGAAACACTCTGCATGGGAAATGGTGCCCATGCAACTAAACTTAAAATTCAATGAAATTCCTAAGTTCAAATATCTTGCAAAATATTAGAAATCTAGATTGAGGCCATATGCAACATAGTAAAATAAAGTTAAAAGATTTAAGAATATGCCGTCATTTTAAATTTTAATAAAATAGATAATTTCATTACATAGAGTGCCAAGTCCGTCCACTCATTGTTAAAAGTTTTAGAAATATCTTCTATAAAAGCTTAGTATTTGATTGGGAATTAATTGACTATAACATTTCTACAAGTACAGAGTTCCCACCTTTACCTCCATTCTTATTTTGAAAAATACAGAAAAAGTACAAAAAATAGGACATGATATCCATTATAACACAACTGAAAATTAGCCAGTATCTTTATATATTTACTTGCAGTTTTTAAGAGAATGAATGCTTATATAAAAAGCTGAAGCCCTCCCCAGCCCCTCCCACGCTCACCCTCCTCCCTTCCTCACTTACTCTGGCGTTGGTCTGCATCCTTCTGATGCATCGCAGACATTTACATACATGTGTGTATTTATACCATAATAAGCTGAGTTTCAAGAAGGAAAATTTCACCTGGCAGAAAGTCACTGTACTGTATGCATCATTCTGAAACTTTGCCCACATTACGTCCAGACTCCGTCCAGTTAGGCACACGTCATTTGCTGCATCTGCCAGGTGTCTGCACAACAGTCCACCTAAAATTTTAACCTTCTGTTCATAACAGGCAATTCAGTTCTAGTATTTGGCTACTCTAAATTAAGACATGGTAAATTTCCTGGTATCTAACCTCCTGAGCATAAATGCTCATGAGCAGTTCTAAGTATTTTTAAATATTACAAGGAATGTTTTCCCACCCAATGTCAACCTTGTACAATGTACAGCGTTTGTATTTCTGCTTATCCATATAGTTTACTTTTAGTCTTGTTTATAGTTTGTGTATAAGTTTCCTCCTCAGAGAACAATTTACATCCAAGCATAGTCTTGGTGTTCAGCTGAAGCAATTCTTTTCATACTCTAGATCCTGGTAAATGCATAGTTATCATTCTATAATTTCTGTCCTCTTAAAATCACATAATTTAGCTTTGTTTCTTCTAAACAGCTTACTTATTAGACTGGAAAAGAGCTCCAGATCTATGCTGATAGCAGTAACATGCCTGTTTTCCATTCTCAATTGTAGATTAACTGTTTAAAGTTTCAGCATTGTTTTCTTCTGTTATGGTTGTTGAGTGCAGGCTTTCAATCATACAAACTTCCTTCCCTTCAGTATGAATTCTTCGGTGTTCATGACATTTTATGTTAAATATTGGGCTGATTTATGGTTCTTAGCCTCAGAATAAAGAGATGATGCACTATGACATGTAAATCCTTAATGAACACTTGCCCATACTGAAGGTATTCACAGACCGCTTAGTGAGTATGGATTTTCTGGTGTCTAATGTGGTGAGACTTCTGGCTGAAAGCCTTTCCACACTCACTACATTGATAAGGCTTTTTACCTGTGTGTATTCTCAAATGCAGGGCCAGGGTTGAGAACTGAGAAAAGGCCTTCCCACATTCATTACAACCATAGGGTTTCTCACCTGTATGGCTCCTCACATGCACTGTTAGAGATGAACTCTGAGAGAAGGCTTTTCCACACACATTGCATTCATAAGGTTTATCACCTGAATGAATTCTCACATGCACAATAAGTGACGTTCGCTGAGAGAAGGCTTTTCCACATTCATTGCATTCATAGGGTTTCTCTCCAGTGTGAATGTTTTGATGCTTTATGAGGTACTTTTTTTGGCCAAACGCTGTTCCACATTCATTACATTTAAAGGGCTTCTCACCAATGTGAATTTTCTCATGCTCAGTAAGATTTGATTTGCCACTAAAGGTTTTCCCACACTCCTTACATATGAAGGGCTTCTCTCCTGTGTGAGTTCTCTGATGTCTGATGAGGTTTGACTTCTGAATGAAAGCTTTCCCACAATCTTTGCACTCAAAAGGTTTCTCTCCAGTGTGAATTTTCTGATGGGTAAGCAAGTTTTCCTTCTGGCTAAAGGACTTTCCACAATCATTACACTCAAAAAGCTTCTCTCCAGTGTGAGTGTTCTGATGCTTAATGACATACTGTTTTTGGCTAAAGGCTTTTCCACATTCGTTACATTCAAAAGGCTTCTCTCTATTATGAAAATGCTCGTGCTCGGTAAGATTTGATTTGTGGCTGAAGAGTTTCCCACATACTTTACAGGCAAAGGGGCTTCCCCCACTTAAAATTAACTGCTGACTGAGGTGTGACATCTGAATGGAAGCTTTATCACATTCACAAGGCTTATCTCCAATATGAAATTTTTGATGAATGAAGGCTTACTCTTAGCTGAGGATATTTCCACATCTCTTAAAGTTCTAAGGCTTCTGTGTCTAACTTCTCATTCAAATGCAGAGTAAGGGACAAAGTATAAGAAACAAATCTTTCTTCCTAGTGTAAGTTTTACTAACAGTCAATGTTGTTTTTGCAAATTTCACTTGTTTTTCTCCACCATGAATTTTCTGATGTTGAGAGAGCTGTCATCTAGCTAACGGCTTTTCAATATTCCCGAGAAACATGGGGCTTCCTCTCAGCATGACTTCTATGTGCAGTGAGACGGGACACTTAAGCAAACGCTTCCCCGTGTTTTGGCAAGTTCACAGGCTTTTCCTCTAGGCTGCTTGCTCCACTAATGAGGCCGTTTTTAAACTGCAGGCATTTCCACACTGGAGTCTACTTACAGAAATTCCTACCAGGAAGAGTAGAGTATGTAGAGGATTTCCAAACTGTGTAACGCGGATGATTCTTTCCCATACAACTTTCTGTTTAAATCTAAAATGGGTTTCGAGCTCAAAGCCTGAAGCTTTGAAAAATGTATTGCCTTTTAAAAAGCGAAGTCTCTCCTGAAAAAAGAAAAGAAAAAGTCTGTGAGCAGAGAAAAGATGATTCCAATTTTCTTGCATTCACCACTTCCCTTGGTGGACTCAGCTGACCTCCCAATCTTGGTGGCACTCTATGTACTTGTCACTTCTCAGCTGCTTCTACAACAGATCACAAAGAACTATTTAAAGGAACACGAGTGATATATAGCAAGCGCTGAACAATCGCTACCCGTAGCTTAGTTACTATTCGTAGTAATAGTAATTAGTAATAATTACTAATTCGTAGTAATAGTAATTAGCTTTCATAGTACTAGAAGTGCAGGTTTCCAAGAGAGGGAAGCAACCCATAATCACAGCCAGCATGACAGCGATGAGCCATTATAACAACCAACACAGGAAGACAGCGGCACTCAGACCTCGGTGCTAACCAACGGCTATCTAACTGTCTAACTTAAGTAAGGCCTGCTCACCAGGACAGAAATAATGTCTGGTACCGGACACCTAGCCAACTACCTGCTAAGAGGAAACCCTACCCCTGCCGCTCTCCTAAACCAGCCTCATTTCTAACCATGCTCTATGCTGATCCTTATATCCAGTTAGGTGTGGCTTTCACCCCTCACCAAAAAAGCTTCTCTTTACAATAGACGGAGACCATCACAGAAATGGTCACACACCAACCACAACTGGTCAAAATGCAGACAGAGAACAAATTATTGTGCCCCAATAGACACAACCCTTGCCCCTAAGGCTCCAAGAACATCAGGGAAGAGGGGGTGGAAAGACAGTAAGAGACAGAGGATCAGGAAAAATGTGAGACTGTGTCTCCTAGAATTGACAGGGAAACTTTCTTTACCTTTGATACTCAACAATATGAGCTCCTAAAACAGCACTTGAGCAAGCAGAACACCAACAGACAATGCTAACATGAAAGCACTACCAGCAACTAAGAAACACTGAGAAGAGGAAAATAGTCATCCCCAGGGATAAGCCCTCTCATTGGCTATCCAATTCCAATTAGTCATCCCTGAAATCATATATATACAAGAAACACTAGATGAACTGAGCGCATACATACATATAAAAGAGGCCATGAATCTGAGAGGGAGCAGGAGACAGGAAATGGGAGGACTAAAGAAAGGGGAGAATTATATAATTTTTTTAAATTTATACTTACTCCCTTATGGGCAATAAGTTTTCAGATTTTTACTATGTAACTCATAGACATAATGTTTGCCTAACATTACTGAAGTTCTAAGTTAAACCCTCAGCCACAAAAACAAAAGAAAACAAAAAAAAACAAACTTGCCAGGTTTGTGCACTCCATAAGCCCAGCATTTGGAAGGTGGTGGTGGCAGGATGATAAGCCTTTTTTTTGCACAGTAAATCCAAGACTACCCTGAGCCACAAGACACCCAGTCTCAAAAAACAAACAAAACACTGCTGTGTATGGGGATTGTGCTAACAGAGATTAATTGTGATAGCTCATATCCCAGAATGAAAAAATTCTATGCAATCTATATCTCTAAAATTTGAGAAGAGAACCATTAGAGAGAAAATCCGAGTTTAAAAAAAAAAAAACATATTCATGAGTATATGCTTGAAAAAAATAAGTTTTTTTTTCTAGTTAAGAAACCAGTAAATTGAATAACATTGAGAAATTATTCAACAAGATAAAATGACTACACAAAAATAACTATCACTCAGCTAACACAAGTTCACAGAGAACAATTTGCAGGAGCTGGTTCTTCTCTGGATGGAACTCAGGTTGTTAGGCTTGGTGGCAAGTGCCTTTACCCAAGATCTACCTCACTTTTCAAAAACATAAATCATATGGTAGTTGTTCAAAGCATAACGGGCTTATCTGAGGAAGCTTATAAAATGTAGTTACCAAGAAGATGCAAATGTCAAAAAAAGCAAACTGGTTTGTACTACAAAACAGCAGAAGAAACTGAAGGGACTCAAGTATCTAAAACAAATGGAATGAAGGATGGTGAAAGAAAAGATTGTACAAAGAACATTCAAAACTCTAAAGGGTCCTGAGAGTGGTGGCACAGGCTTAGAGCCCCACAGCGTAGGAAGGTGGGGTATGTGTGAAGGACTGAAAGTTCCAGGTCATCCTGGTTATGTAAGTAAATTTGAGGTCAGCTAGGGTTACATGCTACTGTTTCCAAAAAGGCAATTAAAAGTGTGAGGAACAGAGCTGAATGGTGGTGCACACCTTTAATCCCAGCACTTGGGGAGGCCGAGGTAGGTGGACCTCTGAGTTCAAGCCCAGCCTGGTCTACAGATTTCTAGAACAGCCAGAGCTACACAGAGAAACCTGTGGGGATGGGGGGGGAGGAATGTGGGGATGGCAGTGTGCCGTAAGGACTGAACTGGTAAAAGGCAGACAAGACATTACATTTTAACTGATCAAGAACAGGGTCTCATTACTAAAAATGGTAACTTACACTTGCCATTTGCTGGTAGAAGTTTAATGACAAATTCATAGGATACACCAAGGAAATACAATAGTGGAGGGAAAAAAACAAAAAGAAAAAAAAAGGATAAAACTGATTGAAGGAAATCATCAAAGAACAGAAACTATTTTCTCTCTTTCTTTCTTTCTTTCTTTCTGTCTTCCTTTTGTTGTTGCTGGTTCTGAGACAGGGTCTTGGCTGTGTAGTTCTGACGCACAATTCTCTAGGTAGACCATGGTAGCCTCGAAGTTACATGGATACTTTTGCCTTTGCCTCACACATGCTGGGATTATAGGCATGTGTAATCACAACCAGAAAATGTTTGGAAGGGGAGGGGAGGCAGGTTGCTATGTAAGGGAGCCGGCTACGACCTCCGGGTCTTTCTGCCCTGCTTTCTCAAACACAGGTTGGCAACATGATGTGTGTCTAGTTCGAAAGGGCCCATTTGGTACTTTGTAGTGTGTTTTATTTTGTGTGCCTGATCCTTTAAAGGCCTCTAGATCCTTCGAGATCAGTTGGCTCTTAAAATTCTGGGAACAGGAGAGGATATAAAAAGCCAGCAGAGGGCTGGAGAGATGGCTCAGAGGTTAAGAACAATGACTGCTCTTCCAGAGGTCCTGAGTTCAAATCCCAGCAACCATATGGTGGCTCACAACCATCTATAATGATATCTGGTGCCCTCTTGCAGACAGAACATTGTATGCATAATAAATAAACCTTTAAAAAAAGCCAGCAGAGGTGAGGGATTGACAGGGTCCAGCTGGCAGAATACAGGGTCAGAGAAGACAGCTGGCGCAGGAAGAAGAGAGACTAGGGCTAGAGAAGAGATTGAGCATAGAGAAAATAGGACAGAGCTGAAAGTGAATTGAGCCAGCAGAGTGAGAAGAGAAGACAGTTGGTGACAGTTGAGCCAGGAGAAGCTAAGCCAGAGAAGGTATTTTTAAGAGACAGAAAAACCCATACAAAATAGCAAAAGTAGACAATAAAGAGCAAAAAAAAAAAAACAAAAAACCAAAAGAACTAAAAAGGAAAAAACCCAAATCAATGAATCCTTGGAACCCAAAAAAATTAACAAGAACAATTAAAAAAAAAAGAAAACAACAAAACCAAGAAAAAAACAAAAAAAAAAAGAAAAAAAATTTCAAAAAAGAAAAAGCCAATAACGAAAAAACAGAACTCAGAATGACATGAAATGACCAAGAAATATGGAGACTGGTGAGATGGCTCAGTAGGGAAAGGGACCTACAGCCAAGCCTGATGACCTGAGTTTGGTCCCATGAATCTACACAGTGATAGAAGAGAACCAACATCTTCAAGTTGTCCTCTGACCTCCACACCCATGCTATGTATGGTACACATAATTGCACAAAGACACACAAAATCAAAACACAATCACAGAGGGTTGGACCTATAGCTCAGCAGTGAAGAGCAACTGTTGCTCTTGCAAATGTTAGACAAGGTATATTCCTGGGGGTAGGTTTTGAGGTTGCAAAGGCCCACACCAGGCCCAGGCTGGTGCACTGTCTGTCTGTCTGACTTTCTCTGCCGACATCTTGTGGATAAGATATAAGCTCTGAGCTGCTGCTCCAGCGTCACGCCTGTCTGTCTGCAGGAATACTCATAATGGTCATGGGCATACCCTCTGAAACTGTAAGCAAGCCCCCAACTACAAATGCTTTCTTTAATGAATTGCCTTGGTCATGGTGTCTCTTCATGGCAATGGAAAAGTAACTAAGACAGAAACCATAATCCACACTGGACAAGAAAAGCCTGGATGGCAGCTGTTAATGTGACTCAGGGGCAGTGTCTGGCCTACCAGCTCTGCAGTCACTCCCCAGCGCTATAATCATAATGACAATTCAGTGCAGCAGCTACTTACATTAAATTCTAAATAAACACAAGGACGTCCCCATCTCAATATTATTTAATATGAATAATAACACAGTATGCTAAGAATAAAGTGCAGTGGTGCAAGCCTGTAACCCAGCAGGCTGAGGCACAGGCAGGGGGATCTCTGTGAGTTTGAGGCCAGCCTGGTCTACAAAGTGAGTCCTGGAGAGCCAGGACTAAACCAAAAAAATAAAGTTAAAAGAAACTAAAAGTTTTCAAATATTCCAGTAACTATTACTTTATTCACTGTAGTAACTTAGAAGAAAAAACAGTTCGGGATAAATATTGCAAGACATTTCTCAAATGTTTAGAGCTTGTATGATCTGGAGCCTAAAGTAGGAAGAGTATAAATTCAAAGTCAGCCTGGGCTACACACATTGAGACTGTGTCTCACATAATGGTGGTAACAGTAATAAAGAAAGCCCATGTGAGGACACTTTAAAGGCTGCTGAAATGGCTTGTTAAGCACACCTGACAACCTAGGCGCAGCATCCAGAACTCACACTCATGGAGGAGAGCGCCAGTTTTAGAGCCTCCTCTGACCCTCACAGGTGCACAAGGGCACCTGTGTACTGAGCTACACACTATGCACACAGTAATATTTCTAAAAATGTAAACACTTAAGACTCCAAATGACATCTGGACAAAGCACATGCTCATGAACAGGAGTGTCTAACATAAAGATCGCCCTCTCTTCTGAACTATTTTATAATTTTAATACAATCTCAAAAGCAATTTTTAGAGGGGCATCTCCTCCCCAGATTTAGACAAGCCAATCCTAACCTCTACATGAAAAACAAAAAAAAATTAACAGACACCTAAACCTAATCCTAGCTACTCGTGGGTCTGAGGAGGAAAAGCCAGAGTATACCAGCATGCCTGGCTTATTATGTGCATGCTGGGGATCTACATTAAGGCCCTCATGCTTGCACAGCAGGTACTTTACTGAAATGAACCAGCCATACAGCCCCCCTGTAGTTTCTGTACAAATAAAAATGACCCCATCTTAAGGCCTGAAGGTATGTACCCTTGAGTAGGGACTCATCCTCTCCCATTTTCTAGGAATCTTAAATCAGACGATTAACTTTTTTACAAAGGAGTTACTGCATCCCTGCGAGTAAATTTTACTTATCACTTGTAATTCTGCCAGATGCACCTCAACAAACACCCTATGAGGTTTTCAGCAACCCTTTGAAGACAATACCCAACAAATGTTATATGTGACTACTGCACAGACAATGAAGGGAAACTCTTCTTTGGCAAGTCCACACATGTGCTCTGGAATGTGCCTTCTTTCCTGAGTGCCCTTTTTCCTCTTAACCCTTCAGATTTTTAAATCTATATTAAAAATATCTCAAGGACCATGGCTTGGTTGGAAGACTGCTTGCCAACATACAGAAAGCCATGGGTTCAATCCCTAGCACCACATAAATTGGCTATGGTGGCACCGCCCCTGTAATTCTGGAGCTCTGGAGGTAGAGACAGAAGACTGACCTTAATCTTTTCTACCAATATAGTGGAAAGAGAACCAATTCCTCTGATTTCCATATGCATGATGTGTGCCATGTATCACTGAAGAGTGCACACACGTTTAAATAAAGAGAGGAAAGGGAGAAATGTAACTAGCATACAGTATCAAAAATAACAGAGTATGTTCTGAGTTGACGCCAAAGGTTCGGTTATAGCTGAGTCACGGTTCCTGAAGGTGATGTGGAGCAATGGCTCTATTCCTGCATCAGCTGACAAAGTGAACACGCTATATGCAGAGGAAGACCCATCGGCCTCTGTCTCCCAAGCGCTGGGATTAAGGGCGTGCACCATCACTGCCATCTTCAGCGCGGGTTTTCTTCAATTTGTCTACCAGCGGTAGCTTTTCATAAATGTGAAGGCAGCAGACTCGCTGCTAAATCTTGTTTAGGTACCCCATTGCTTAACGTTTACCAGTAAAGGCCGAAGCTGGCCATGTCTTTAATGACCGCAATAGCAGGCAGTAGTTTTTTTCCATATGCCACACAATTCAGAGCTGTACTAATGAAGGAGTTATGACTGCTGTGATCCACCACCGCAACAACTACGTTTCCTTCAAAAAACAAGGAACTTGAGCCAGGGTGATGACCCAGAGGGTAAGGGCGCCTCTTCCAAGCCTCTCAACCTGAAGACAACCCCCAATGACAGAACCGACTCCAAGCTTGTCCTCAGACCTCCACACGGGCGCTGTGGTAAGCAGGCCCAAGCAAATAAATGTAAATTTAAAAAAAAAAAAAATTAAAGGAGGTACTATGCCTAACCCAAATCTACATTAGACTCCCTAATCCGGGGTTTTCCGTGGAAGGTTGCTCCTCAAATGAAACGCGACTTTGCCTGGCAGCTCCATTAAAGTACCTCAAAAACCAAAAAACAAACAAACAAATAAAACCAATCGTTTTTTTAACTAAGAAGAAGTGTCAAGAGGAATCTGTGTTCTACCCCCATTCAGCAACAACCGCGTTTTGGTACAAACGTCTTCTTCTAAAACCCAAACATGTTTTCATTAAGGTCCGCCACACAAACCGCGGACCTCAACTGCCTGCCCTATCAGCCTCGACTCCGACCCGGCCGGCTTTCGAGCGGTTTGTCCTCCGCTTCCCCGCACCCGCTCTCCAGCCTCCACACGAGACGGACGCCCTCCGGGAAGATGGCCCCGTCACAATTCATCAGCACTTTCGACACGGCGACGACCGCGCAGACGCGACACCTCGGCCGCGGCCCCCTCCACGGAGCACAGCCACCCCTGACCTACGCCCGGCCTCACGCCGGCACGACGACTCCTCACACCGGTCCGGGCTCTGCGGTCCGCCGCGGCCTCGGCCGCTCCAGGGCGCCCCGGAGCCCCCGCCCCTCACCAAGGCCCGACGCTCCTAAGCCCCCTCCCCGGGCCCCGCGCCGCGCCACCAAAGACGGGAACCGCTCCCCTCCAACCCTCCCGGCCCCACCGACCCAGGACGCCCGGATCCCACCTCCTACTTCGGCGCCACGTGGACCCGGAGGCCGCGCTGACCCGCGGACAAAGACCAAAATGTCCACTCACTGCCCTGCGTCTGCGCAATCAGGCGGCCAGCGAGCACTCCCAGAAGTCCCCGCGACGCTCCGGGGCTCGTTCAGGCTATCTATCCGCAACGTCGCTTTGGCGGCCGTGGACTACATTTCCCACAAGGCACTGCGGGCCGTTTCTCTGCCTTCCACGCGCAAACTCGTGATTAGGGGTTTCTTTGGGGCGGCTGTCGTCCCTTGGACCCACATAAGCTCATATGGTGGGATGTCTGGAGTGGGGACTTACTCTTTTGATAATCCGCTGGCGCCGTCTCAAAACGTAGCCCGAACTCATCCAAGGTAAGAGGACGCCATCTTGACTACAGCTGGTGTGGCTCTGAACTACGCTTCCCAGAGTCCATAGCGAGCTGACATTGCATCCCAACTTGGTGAAATCTTTAGCCTTTGCAGAGTCGGATGCGCGCGCGTTCTGCGGAGGCCGAAGGGGAGGGGTCTGGGAGTCCTGGGCGGGGACTGGGCGTGTCCCTTGCTTTGGGGCTGTGCATGTAGGAGCGAGCAGGACGGGGCTGCGGGGATTCTAAATAATGGTTTTTATTGCGGCTGTGGGCCTGGTTGAGTGCTTGTAAAGTGTGCTGTTGTGATCACCCGTTTCCAACGTGTATATCTGGTGGTTGCTGTGCAGGTGTAATGTGGTGTGTGTTGTGGTTCCGGGATGCTGTGATTGTGAAAACGATTTCTTTCGGGCGGTCCTGTAGTGTGTTACGTGCCCTTAATCCCTGTGTGTAGCCTTTATCCCTGGGGGTGTGACTGTAGTTCTGTTTGTGTCTCTGGGTTCGGTGACCTTGCGTAGGACTGTGTGCGGTGTTCTGTGTCCGTGACTCTGCATCGGCCATGCGTGGGTATCCTTGCTGTGTTCCTGGGAGGGAAGGGGAGGGGCGGGAAAGTGCTTTGTGACAGTGTGTGACGCTGTGTGCGCGCGGGTGTGGACCATCTTTGCTCATGAGGGAATGAACAGTTATGGTTGGGTGATGCTGAGGACTGTGCTTTCTCCGTGTGTGAGTGTGACTGTGTAGGGGGTCCGGTAGGGGTGTTAATAATGGACACGGGAAGTGACAGGATAGCTGATTGTTGCCTCTGTCCTTGTGTGTCTCAGGAGTGTCTGAATGAAGCTAAACGCCAGTGTACACAGCCCTGTAATCTCACCATTTAGACTCCTGAGGCAGGAGGATCTCAAAATCAAGGCCAGCCTGAGATATGTTGCAAAACCGTGTCTAAAAAAAAAAGAAAGGTGGCTGGTTGCTGGAGAGATGCCTAAGTGTGTAAAGTTTTTGTGGCACAAGCATGAGGCTCTGAGCTTGGATCTCCAAAGTCAGTTGTCGTGGTGTGTTCTGGTTCTCCTGTGATCCCAGCTCCTATAGGATCCGGAGACAGTCTCCAAAAGCTCTCAGGTAAACTAGCCTGGAGTATGTAGCAGTGATTCGACCACAAAGTCAAGAGCTAGCACCAGCGTTCAAGTCTTCATGTGCCTGAATATGTGCACCCACACAAAGATAAATACATGTTTTTCGGGCTGGAGAGATGGCTCAGAGGTTAAGAACACTGTCTGCTCTTCCCCAAGTCCTGAGTTCAATTCCCAGCAACCACATGGTGGCTCACAACCATCTATCATGAGATCTGGTGCTCTCTTCTGGTATGCTAGGCGTACATGCAGGCAGAACATTGTAGACATAATAAATAAATCTTTAAAATATATATACACTCCTAAAAAGGGGAAAATGTTGGTGTGTAGTTTCATTAATGTGATAAGTCACATTAATGTCTTGCAGTAGCCAAGTGTGTCAATGATGTGGCTCTACTGTGAAGAGCCTGTGAAGTTTGAGCAGATTCTGGCCCTGGACAGTAGTGACCTCGGCTTTACAAGGTGACACTGAGCTTAGACTGAACACTAGCCTGCTCTGACTTCTGTCCCCTGTACAGTAGCCTAGAGAGACAGCTATTCATAACTGCCCTGGTCATGCATGATTCTTTTCTTCTATCCCTTTTCTAAAACCGTGATGATAAGCTGAGCCTATAGCTCAGTGGTTGGCTATTGAACATCCAAAAGGCAGTTCAAAGTTCATCAGGTTTTTTGTTTGGTTTTGTTTTGGGGGTTTTTGAGACAGGGTGTAGCCTGGCTGTCCTGGAACTAGCTCTGTAGATAAGGCTGGCCTCAAACTTACAGAGACTGCTTTCCTCTGCCTCTGGAATGCTGGGATTAAAGGTGTGCACCACCACTGCCCAGCTCCCCGAAACTCTTGCATCTGTGAGGGTGCTTATAACAGAATCACCTCACCACCCCAAAAAAACTTCCAGTATTTATCCCAAGAGTGCAAGCTGGGTGTTCTGAAGAGATCTTGAAAGGCTCTTTGCATCCCTATGTGTGTTAGATTTTTTAGAAATGAAAATGTTACAAAATAGGATCTCCTTTTTCTTTCTTTCTTTCTTTTGGGGGGGGTGGTGGTTTTGTTTCTTTGTTCTGTTTGTGTGGAACTCTGCTGGATGAGATTGACGTGTGACATTAGTATTTTGGCTGCGTGTATGTCTGTATGGGGGTGTTTGATCCCCCGGAACTGGAGTTACAATTTTGAGCTGCGTGTGGGTTCTGGGAATCAAACCCAGATTTTCTGGAAGAGCAGCCAGTGATCCGAAGTGCTAAGGTCTCTCTCCAGCCACCAGAGTATGAAGTTTAAACAGTCTTATCATGCCTCATTTCTTTTCCCATAAACAGGACTTGTCATTTCTAAGCCGGATGTCATCTTCTTTTTGGAGCAAGGGAAAGAACCATGGATGGTTTACAAATTATATGACAAGACCTTGGCATTCAGGTGGGTAAGAACTGGTCTGGGTGGAGAAGTCATAGGGTTAACAGTACAGTGTTGATAGCTATATAGTTGATAGCTCTAACCTGAATGACTGTCCAGAAGCTCTCGTGTAGTGACAATTTTGGAAGTTGGTTTCGTTAAAAACAAAACAAACAAACAAAAAACACAGAAATAGGGCTGGAGAGATGGCTCAGAGGTGAAGAACGCTGGTTGTTCTTCCCAAGGTCCTGAGTTCAAGTCCCAGCAACCACATGGTGGCCCACAACCATCTATAATGAGATCTGGTGCCCTCTTCTGGTGTGTGGGTATACATGCAGACAGAACACTTTATACACGATAAATAAATAAATCTTTAGAAAAAACACACACAGAAATATTATAAGAATATGTTTTGGTTTTAATCCCAGGTGTGGGGATATGGGAAATAGCTGACTGGTTTGCTTGGTGCTCTGCAGGAGAGTAACTCTGCCAGCTGCAGATAGTTTCTGAGACTGGGTGACATGGGAATTCTGGGGACTTTCAAGAGTATAAATACTAGGGCTCGGAGAGGCGGGGTCGGTGGTTGGTGGTCCTTCAGGGGGTTGGTTGCCTTTTGTTAGTAGTCTTGCTCCAAGAAGAAACAAGAAAAAGAAATTAGATTCAGAGACCTCTCTCTCTCCTTCTTTCTCTCCTATCTTGTGATGGAGGTGAAATCGGGGAGGATAAAGGGTGGAAAAAAGACCCACAAAGTAGCAAAAGCTCAGGCTCAGCTCCTCTATTACCCAATCTGGCCTCGCAGAAACGTTTGCCATATTTGTGCTTTCTAGCAGCTGCTAAGCATTTGAGACATATTAAGCCATCGGGTTTTTTATGATGAAAATTGTCATTTTATTTCCATATTTTCTCTGGTGTTTTTATCTCTCATGGTAAATACAACTTGTCCTTGTTTTTCCCTGGTTTTTCAGACTTGGAGTCAAAGTGCGACAGAGTTCCACAGAAAGGCCTTTTTGAAACAGAGTCGTTCAGATGGGAGTGGTGAAACGCCTTCCACACCAGGACCGTGAGGATAGCTGGGAATGCAGAGACCGGCTTGAGAGACAGCGAGCAAGCCGGGAGGGTCGTTTCCAGCATGTGGGAATCACCAGGGAAGGCGTGCCTACTTCCAGTGTCACCCGTCTGTCACCCTGCTACGTCAGAGCAACACAACTGTTGACACACTGACTGAATGTAGCCATCGCTGTGGCTCACACCTCGTGCCGCACCAGAAAACTCACGCTGGTGAGAAGCCCTCGAGGAGCGTGGGAAGGCCTCCGGTCGTGCCTCACACCTGGGGCAGCATGGGAGAGCCCACGCTGGTGAGAAGCCTTCTGAACGGAAGGCCTGTGGGAAGGCCTTTAGTCACAGTTCATACCTCACTCAACGTCAGAGAATCCACACAGGTGGCAGGCCTTACGGCTGTCAGGAGGGTGGGAAGGCCTTTATTCGTGCTCCCCAAGGGACTCATCATCAGAGCACTCATACCTGTGAGAAACCCTACAGATGTAGGCAGTGTGGAACGGCCTATATTTGAAGCTCACAACTGAACATCAGAGAATTCACCCTGGTATTGAGCCGTAGAAATGTAAAGATGGTGGGCAGGCCTTCACCCACGGCTCACAGCTCACGGACCACTGCCACCTCCACACCGACTACAGTCCTCAACATCAGCAGACAGGCCTTTACGCGAAGGTCGCATCTGGCCAGAGTTACGTCGCCCCCAATGTAACTAATGCTGGGAAAACTTCATCCGTCTCTGCTGTTACGGGATATCAGAAAACTCGATGCCAGCAGAAAGGTCCAATGAGTGCAGGATTCCTTTGGCTTCATTCTCTGGTTACTAGGCGTCAGCAAACCTGTGCTAAAAATAACTTCAGATGAACGTAGAAAAGGCTTTTGTTACCTATCAAAATATGTTCAACTCCTGAGGATCCCAAGTAGACAGTGAACCAATTAAAAGTGACTGGTTTGGTGTGCTGAGGAACGGAACTCCTTTGGGTGGGTGTGGCATAGACCTTGAGGTTCTTCCTCCGCTAGTTACCGAATGTCACTGAAGGTACTAAGCAGTTTTGTCCCTCCTTGTCTCCTACTTGTTTTTATTTTGTTTTCAAGACGGAATTTAATGTAACCTTGGCTGATCTCAACATTATTACATGGCTGAAGATGGCTTTGATCTCCCGAGCCTCCCAAATTCTGAGATACAGGCTTGCACCACTATGCCCAACTCATTTCTTTTTAGATTATTTCATTTTGGGTTTCTTATGCCTTCTGCACCCCAATCCCTTCCAACATCCCAACCAAAAAAATGTTGGTGGGGAGAAGGTCAGATTTCTCTTAGGCTGCTTCCTGCCGGTTAGGGTTGTCAGGCTAACCAGTCCAATCTTCATTGCAGGATAGCTCCAGTTTCTCATCCAGCTGCATCCACAGCAACCAGGAGCAGCTGTGGTGAGGTGTGCCAGGGAAGCGCCAGCAGCCGCCTTCTTCCTCAGAGCCAGCTCAACACTCCGGGCCCTGGCATTTGTTCCCTCTCCAGAGTCCTCAGTTAAACCATCTGCAGCTGCAAAGAGCCCTTTTCAGAGCCTGCAAGAGGCAAATAGCCTGCTGCTGTGGACAGTCTGAATCAGTCCCACATCCCACACCTGGGACCAAAACAAAACACGTTTACATCCACAAAGCTTCTTAGGGTTTTTTGTTTTGTTAGGAACTGTCACGCTGTAGAAGACTTCCCTGTTGGAAGTTAACATGTATCTCGACCCCTGGTTGGTGTGTTTTCTGCAGTTGGCAGTTATGCTTTAGACACTCACCCGGATGACGAGGCACACACCTTCAATCCTAGCACTCTGAGGGCAGAAGCAATGGGTCCAGGCCAGCCAAGGCTGCGAAGTGTGACCCTGACTCTACAAGGGAGGAGGAACTGGAGGGGTGGGCGCTTGTTGCAGCCGGGTGTAGTGGCGCGTTCCTGTAATCCAGCACTCAGGGAGGCAGAGGCCAGCCTGGTCTACAAAGTGAGTCCAGGACAGCCAGGGCTACCCAGAGAAATTCTGTTGGAAGATCCAACGCCCCCTTCTGGCCTCTACAGGCACCAGCAAGTACTTGGTGCACATAAATAATGTAGACATCAATTTTTTTAGTTTTTTATTTAAAATTTTAATTAAATATTAACTTAAAATCCATAGTGAACTTGGAAGGCCCTTTATGCTTACTTTGGGCCTTGGAAAATGGAAGAAGACAGGTTCTCACAAAGCCCAGGCTGGCCTCAGAATGGCTCTATAGTCAGGGATAAAGTTGAACTCCTAGTTGAACTTCTGACCCTACCTCCCAAGTGCTGAGATTACAGGTGTTTGCCACCTGTATAAGGCCTAAAATTCAGGGACCCCCAAAAGAGAAGAGGGGTAAGGGATACACAGTCCAGAGCCTCT
This sequence comes from Rhombomys opimus, assembly GCA_010120015.1. Taxonomy (NCBI): domain Eukaryota; kingdom Metazoa; phylum Chordata; class Mammalia; order Rodentia; family Muridae; genus Rhombomys; species Rhombomys opimus. The sequence continues at coordinate 1,916,055 of REGO01000034.1, forward strand.
GTCCTTTCAGGGTCTGCCATCTTCCTTTTGTTGTTTTTTAAGACAGGGTTCCTCTGTGTATCCCTGGCTGTCCTAGAACCTGCTTTATAGACCAGGCTGGCCTCAGGCTCAGAGATCCTCCTGCCTCTGTCTCCAGAGTTCGGGGACTAACGGAGTGTGCCACCATGCCCAGCATCTGTCATCTCCCTAAGCCTTTAATAAAGTCAGAATCCTGGAACCTTCAAAGGGTTGTTTACTTACATATTAAGTGTTTAACTATTGACACAAGTGACTCCATCATCTCCAAGCAGGACCCCCCTCCACTTTCCTAAAAGCCCAAGGGCACTGGGAGGGCTAGACGGCAAACCCTTTGTGTTTTGGTCTTTCTGGTGACCATCCTCAGCCTGTTTGGGGCCTGCCAGACATCTCATTAGCACATAAGTGACACTGTCAATCATGCTAGTGTTTCAAAGACTTTTAGGAGCTGTCTACTAGGAGGTAGGACCAAGGATGTGCTTTCTGTTACCCAACTGTTACCTTCATTCGAACAGAAATACCAGTGGGTTTTGTTCCGCAGCGGGAACTCACAAGACAGTCTTGGCTTTCCTGAAATTTAAGGTCCTCCAGCCTCAGCCTCCAACAAGGTGTGCAGGTGTGCACTTACTTGTGGCATAGCTTAAAGCACTTTGGGTGCACCTGCTTTCTAGCATTCATTTGGGCTTTGGGGTTTTTTTTGGTGGGGGTATTTGTTTTGGGACGGAGGTTTTTGCTGGTTGAGTTTTTTTGTTTTATTGGTCTCTTTGGTTGGTTGGTTTTGGTTTTTCAGAGTTTCTCTGTGTGTGGCCCTGGCTGTCCTGGAGCTCACTCTGTAGACCAGGCTGGCCTCAGAGATAACACAGAGATCCAGGCTAAAGTTGATTTTTCAATGGCAACTGTAAGCCTGGCATGACTCTAGTTGCAGTAGTCAGCAGGCTGAAAACGTGATGGTTGGAACTTCCAGACAGGCCTGAACTATGTGGCAAGCCCCTGTCTGGGGGACAAGGTGTTGGGGTAGAGTGGGGTTAAAAAAAGTAAATGCTGAATTATCAGAAAGGAGGAAAAGGTCAGGTTAGAGGGGGAAGGTGGATGTTTCAGCCACAAGATGGCAGCAGAGTACTACCAAACAGGTTACGTGGCCTGGGCCGCTGCCTAAGGCCAGATCCTATACCTTTAGTGGCCACAGGCAGTGACCTTTGCTCTCTTGTTTGCTTGCTTGCTTTCTAATACAAGGACTCACGTAATGGCCTTGCACGCCACATGTAGCCGAGGTTAGCCTTGAACTCCTAATTTTTCCTGCCTCTACCTCCTAAATCCTGGGGTTACAGGCTTGAGCTGCCATGCCTGGCTTTGGGAGTGTTTGTGCAGGTTAATATGTATGTGTGTGGAGGCCAAACGCTGACGCCGGTGTTCTCCTTGATTACTATTTACTGAGTGGGGCTCTCCCTGTAAGGCCAGGGCTCCCCAGTTCTAGCTAGCCAGCGACTAAAACTGCAATGCCACACCACTTGGTATAAAGCAATGACCAGGCAGCCTAGGTAATGGCACGTGGGGAATGTCTGAAGGGAAGAATGCCGACCTGTGATTTACTTTGAAATACATCTACAAATAATAGGGGTTGGATTGGTGGCTGGGCAGGGTAGACACACGGGTGCACATCTGTGTTGCGGGTACACGTGTGTGATATTCGTATGGCCTGTGTGACTGCACAGGGGAAGCGATCTACGAGCCAAAATGTCTCACTCTCTAGCCAGAGGTTTTGGTTTTGGTTTCCGAGGGCTAGAGGTGTGGCTGGGGCACAGCGCTTGCCCAGTATGAGCGAAGCGCTGGGTTTGATTCTGCACAAATTACAGTTTTTGCAGATGTTTCTACTAGAAACAATGGCTTCTGTTTGATTTTCTCAGAATCAAGCTACTGGGTTTCTTCTTCTCTTCCTCCTCTTGTGCAGTCCTTTCTAGACAAGCTCCCTGGTAGCCCAAGCTAGCCTGGAACTTTCTATAGCCAAGACAAGGTCCCGCTACCCCACCCCCCAAGTGTCTTTCTCTTTAATAGCTCCCTAGCCCCTCTCTCTCTCTCTCTCTCTCTCTCTCTCTCTCTCTCTCTCTCTCGACAGGGTCTCTCCAGGTAGCCCTGGCAGGTTTGGAACTCACCGTGTAGACCAGCATGCCTCGGATTTGCAGAGATCCACCTGCCTCCGCCTCCGGAGCGCTGGAATTACAAGCCTGAGTCACCACTCCCGGCTGCTTCTCCTGTTTTTATTTTTATATCAATTCTGGCTTGGCAAATACTCTCGGACACCAGGGAAGATCCCGACTTGGCCTTCAGGAAACAGATATGGAAACTGAGGTGCGAGGCGCAAACACGCCTCTGCCCTCTCGGCCCCCCGGGTACCAGCGGGCACTTGGCAGCCGCGGCGACCTGCTGGGACTCCCAAGGCGGAAAGGCGCGGCGCGGGGCGGGGCTCACCCCTTCGCCCCGAGCCCATTGGGCCAGCCGGGCCCGGCCACGCCCCAGCCGTCCAGCCCCGCGCAGGGGGCGGGGCCTGGGGTTGTAAGGTGCCGCGCGTCCTTGGGCGGAGAGGGGAGGTGACCGGAGCGGCCGGGGACGCAGGATGAGCGCCTTGCGGGTGAGGCCCCCCACGGGCCGTGCCGGGGTGGAAGGGAACCCCACAGCCCGGAGGCCTACCTTTACCGTGCCCGGCGCTCCTTCCCTGGCCGACCCCGCTGCCAGGACTGCAGCACGGCCTCCCTTTGCCCGAGCCCCCCTGAACGCCCCTGGGGGCCCCGATACCGCCTTAGGCTGTCTTGGCAACTCATGGACCCTGATTTTTTTTTTTCTCTAATTGATCCAGCCCTCTCCCTCAATCCCCCAAGCACCTGCTTCACATCCGCAACACAGGAGTCCCCGGGGACCTCCACGCTGTGCCCTCGAGGCACCGTCTCCCCACCCCACCCCCGCTCCTCCCTCCCCCCCCCCGCTCCTCCCTCCCCCCCCTTTCTTTTTGCTTTGACGCGGGGTCTCATGTGGCCCAGGCTGTGAAGCCGTGAACAATCCACCAGGTCCCCTTCCCCTGCCCGCACCCCCCACGGGTGATAACATACGTGTGATACCTTCCCTCGGGGTTTAAACGCTCACTGAGTGTGCCCCGGGCTGGCCCCGAACTCCTGATCTTCCCGCTTGAAGGCTGGGATCCTAGGCCTCCACCAGCGTCTTCTTGACCGGAATCCCTTCCCATCTCGCTGGTGACTAATATCCTGCCCCAGCCCACCCACCCCCTATCCCTCTAGGTCTCCCGGGCTCTGGTCCGTTCTTTCAGCTCATCTACCAGGCGTCACTTGGAGAACCGTGTGCCAGAGAAGCAGAAACTCTTCCAGGTAGGCGGGACCGTCTCTGGGCCCAGTGTGTAGCAGGATAGGCCTGCCGGGGAGCCAGCAACCCCGTTCTCCTCCTCACCCCTCAGGCAGACAATGACCTCCCGGTACACTTGAAGGGCGGGGCAGCGGACAGCATCCTGTACCGAGTGACGATGGGTCTGACCCTGGGCGGTGAGAACCGGGCCCTTTGGGTCGCCCCGGATGTGGACCAGCCAGGGGGTGGGTGGGTCGGTCGGTGCTTCAGGAGGGATGGGAACCGAGCTGGGCTGAGGAAGCTGGGCTAGCTATGGGTCTGCCCACCCCAGCCAAATATAAGCTCCTGGCCTGGTCCAATCAAAACGGGCGGGGGCGGGGACTCCCCGTGAGGACTCTGGCTTGGGGGGAAGCTGACGGCTGAACTGGAGCTGTGATCCCGGACGGGCTGGGGAAACCTGAGGAGGGGCTGCTGGAGCCCCTGCCACAGGTTGAGAGGGAACTGGGGTCTCGTGTTTTTATATCCACCAACTCTCCCTTCCTAGGCACTGCCTACTGCCTATACTGCCTGGGCTGGGCCGCCTTCCCCCACAAGAAGTGACACCCGAGACACCAGGACGAACACCAATAAATGTGCTAATCTCCCGAGAACCCAGCTCTGGCCTGTCTGCCCCTGCTCACCTTCCCGCAGCCCAGGGGTCTGTACCCCGGCTCTGGGTCCCTCGTGCTGGACCTAGGACAACCTGCTTCAGGGGGGAGTGTCCATGGGGCTGGGCGGAGGACCCGCAGTGGTAGTGCTCAGTGGAGCAGGGGTATTGTCCTCTGCAACAGAATCCCCTCCGCTTGCAGAGGCCCAGAGGGGAGGAAAGGTGCTGGCTAGGGCTGGTCGTAGAGACCCTGCCTCAAAATGGAGATGCTGAGCACTGCCACTTGCTGACTAGAATAGAGCACACAATCCACCAGTGAACGAGTGCGTGTGCGTGGTGTGTGTGTGTGTGTGTATGTGTCAGCCCTGGGTTCCATCCTCGGGATCAGTCAATCAGTTGGAGGACCCACAAGACTGAGGCTCGGGGAGCTACAAACATGGATAGAGGGTCACAGAGACCTAACGGCTTGGGAGGCTGCGAGGGGATCTCTGGGGATTCTGAGCCCCATTCTGAGCCTGCGCGGGGTCCGGGAGAAGCCTAACAGAGGCAGGCTAAGTCTCAACTCGGAACCCAGTCTGAGGGAAAAAAAGATGCAGAGCAGAAAACAAGAGAGCTCCCCTAACCAGCGGCGGGGCGGTGGAGACCGTGCTTTGCAGCTTTTGCAGAGATCGGGGTTCAGAACCACCCCCCAGCTCACAACACTGTGCCTCCGGTTTCAGAGGATGGCGCATACATGGTTCACATATGTACATGAACATGATACACTCACACACATTAAACAGATAGCCAAGCTACTCTCTGGACCTCATGCTCCCTCCTCCCTGGACTCAGAGCCCGTAGGAAGCAGCGAGGAGAGTTTATTTCCTTCTGGGCCGGACAGCTCGGGAACAGAGCGGGCAAAGGCACTGGGGCGGCCCTGCCGGGCCTGGAGTTTACTTGGCTGCCTGGGAGGTAACTGAATGAGTGTGGAATAGGGTGTGCAGGGACCGGAGTGACCCTCCCAGAACTAAGACAGGGCCCTTGGGACATGGAAGCAACGGGAGTGCTAGGCTTGGCACACAGACAGGATAGAGGTAACAGGGCGTGGGCTGGGTGTGGTGAGGGGACTTGCAGCAGGGCACGCTTGCTTGTCCTAGAGCCAGGGGCAACTCAGGGTTTGGCAAGGTGGGGCACGCCAGGCTCTGGCGGCTCACTGGGAGGCTGGGTATCACAACAGGGAGATGGGCCTGAGGGAGCAGGACATGATCATGAAAATGTGGCTGCAGACAGGATGGAGGAGGGCTCCGTGAGGACCCGGGACTCCCGTTCAGGAATACATAGTCAGCTGCAGCCACTGGAAAAGGAAGGCACAGGTGAGCAGAGGGCGCCGGAGAAGCGCTCAGCCAGGGCCTGATGCCAAAGCAGACGATAGGGGCTGGAACTCATAGCTGAGCCCCCGCCCCCAGGAGAAGCCATCTCACCTCCTGGATGTTCACCCTGATTTGTCCGGTGCCGTTTTTGTCGAGAGATTTGAAAGCACCTGGAGGAGAAAGGAAGGGAGGGTTTAGATGCTTCCGGGATAACGGTACATGATGGCCGTTCTCTTTTTGTGTTGTTTACTTTTAGACAGGGGCCTCACTAAATACCCTCTTGGCTGGCCTCAAACTCATGGAGATCTCTCTGCTTCTGCCTCCAGAGCAGCACTAGGATTAAAGGCTTGTGCCAGCCCTGACTGGCCATAGGATAATGAGGATGTCACTGATAATGACAGTTATCGTTCTGTTCTTTTTTTCCTGTGCCAAGCAAGCAATGCGCAAAGAACTTCAGAAACACGTGGTGCTACATGCTTGTAATCCCGGCGCTCGGCGGGCTGTGGAAGGAGGGTCTTGAGTTCAGTTATCTATCACTCTTAGCTACATACGGGAGTTCAAGGCCAGTCGGGATACATGAAACTCTATCTATGATAATAATAATAATAATGAGAAGAAGAAGAGAAGAAAGTTAAATCAGTAAAATATCTAATTCTTGCTGGGCAGTGGTGGTGCACACCTTTATTCCCAGCACTCTGGAGCTCTGGAGGCAGGGGCAGGTGGAACTCTGAGTTCTGAGTTCCAAGCCAGCCTTGACTACAGAGCAGTCCAGGACAGATAAGGCTACACAGAGAAACCCTGTCTGGAGAAACAAAACAAAAACCTTAATTCGGTGAGCATGTGGCATTTTTAAATGAAGCACAGAACTAGGGTATTATAACACGGTGATAGACTTCTTGCCTATCATGCCTGAAGAGCAGGGTTCAACCCCTGACACCTCAGTAAGGAACCACACAGCAAGACAGGACAGAAAACTGGGCTGGAACCCAGGACCGTCCTCCTCAACACTTGTGCTACGTCCTCTTTAGCTGTCACCCAAACAGGCCCCTAAAACGAGGGAACTTGGCAATCTGTTTCTTGGCCCTGGAGTCTGGTGGGTCCCCACGCCTGCCCTGCAGCCTGATGCTTCTCAACCACAGCCAAAACAAGGCAGAGCTGCCCACACCAAGTCTGTCCCTTCCCTCACCAGGGCTGAGCCACGGCCTTCAGGCGGCCACATCCAGCGTCCTTGATGCCCCTGGTTCTCCCACAGGCCAGGGGACACTTCTCCTTGGAATTCTTATCCTCCTGTGTCTACGCCCTGAGTGCTGATTCAGGTGTGGGCCATCATGCTCAGGCTGACTCAGGGCTCGGTATCAAACCCGGGGCTTCCTGTACCGACTAAGCTAGATCCTAGCCCTTCTAATTAAGTAACTAATTAATTAATTTTGGTTTGAGACAGGTCTCACAAAGTCCGGGCTGGCCTCAAATTTGCCGTGCAGGCAATTTTAAACTCCTGCAGCCCTCCGAATCTTAAGTGCTGGGATCTCTGGTGTGTACCACCACATCTAACTTCTGGTTTCACTCTCAAAGCCCCGCCTTTCCTGGGCTGACCTGTCCCTCGTTGCCTAGGCCTGCCCTGGCTCTACAATGCCATCGCCAGCACTACGCAGCAAGCCCGCCATGCCCATCACTCCCATTTCTTCTCTTTGCTTAGTTAAGTTCTCAGACAAACACAAAGTCTAATTCTGCCTTTCCAGCTTCCTGAGCCTTGGGCTCCTCCACTGAAACAAGGGGGCAATAGTTCCCACTTCTGAGGGAGTCTTAGGACTCTTACAGCTGTCTTTATGAAAGCTCTCACTACAGGATCAGAAGTTCAAGGTCGCCCTCCGCTACAAATCACGTCAGGAATCAACCCAAACTACATGAAAACCTGTCTCAAAAATCAGCCAGGACGGGGCTGGAGAGACGGCTCAGGGGCTGAGAACACCTGGTTTAATTCCCAGCACGCATGTGGCAGCTCGCCACCTGTGTAACTCCAGTTCAAGGAGGATCCGACAACTCCTGGCATCAGGCAGGCTAAAGGATCATATACATAAATAGACAAACAGTCCAGAAAGAAAGCCTAGGCATGGCAGCATATGCCTTCAATCCCAGCACTTGAGTGGAGAGAGAGAGAGAGACAGACAGACGAGAGAGACTCCTGCAAGTTGTCTATTGACCTCCACATGTAAAGACAAATTTCACTAACAAATAAACCTAAAACAGCAACAGCAGGGCCGCCTCCCTTTGCTCCCTTCCTTGCTCTCTCTAGTTTCACTCCCCATCCTCTCAGTCTCTCAGTTCACATTCGCCTTCCTCCAGGCAGCCCTCCCCAATTCCCTGGGCTGAGTCATATCCCTGCACTGGTCTAAACCACCTCTGGGCTCCCTCTCACAGCCCAGGAGGCTCTCAGTGGCCTGTCCTATTCCAGCCACAAGCCCCGTCTGTTGAGCCAGGCACTGCTCACCTGAAGGCCAGGCTAAGGGGAGACCTTGGCCAATGCGGCTCGGCGACCCCCCACCCCGTCAGGGATGCAGAGGTCACTCACGGAACATGGCGTCCAGCCTGACCAAGCAGCTGATGAAGTTATCGAAGTTCATGTTGCCATTTTCTTCGGAGTATCGCCGGATGATCATGTTGTAGAGATGTTCATTCAGGTGGAACCCTGCAAATAGCCGTGTCTGAGGATCTGCGCTCTGGCGCGCCCGGGCCCCTCAGTCAGCCCCCTGGAACCCTGCCGGCCTACCTGCGGCCTCAAAGGCCCCTGGGAGTTCCCGGCTGCTGATGGTCCCTGATCGGTCAAGATCAAAGCGTTTGTATATAGCCTGGGGACAGAGAAGACAGGGTCCAGCCAGGCATCAAGGAGCACCTTTCGGCGTCCCCACCGCTGGGGACTGGGTGCTGGGAGTTCCACAGGCTGCCCCGTACCTGCCACTTTTTAATGTTGTTCCAGAGGTACTTGAATTCCTCAAAGCCCAGCTTGCCTGTGGTGTCACTCTGGTAGGAGGTTAAGAACAACGTGGCAAAACATGATATGTGTGTGTGTTAATGCCGCAATGCTAACTTTTTTTCCCTTTTTGTTTTTTCGACCCAGGGTTTCTCTGTGCAGCCTTGGCTGTCCTGGAACTCACTCTGGACCAGGCTGGCCTTGAACTCACAGATCTGCCTCCTGAGTGCTGGGATTAACCATAATGCTAACTTTTAAAAATAACAATAAAACAAACGTGGACGGCTGGAGAGATGGCTTAGCAATAAGAACTCACTGTTCTTGCAGAGGACTTGGGTTTGGTTCCCAGAACCCAAATCATGCGACTCACAACCACCTGTAATTCCAGTCCAGGGGACCCAGTGCCCTCAGGATCCAAGGACTGTGTGTGTGCGCATACGCAGGCGCGCGCGTGCGCACACACACACACACACACACACACACACACAGATCAAAGTAAAGGTAAGCCAAGCCAGGCATGGGGGCATTTACCTATAACTCTAGCACACTTGAGAGGCAAAGAAAGGAAGGCCAGGAGTTCAGGATCAACTCTGGGTACAAACTGATTTCAAGGCCAGCCTTGAAATCTGAGACCCATCCCGGGACTCCAAAAATACGGCACTAAACTGGGTGTGGTTGCGTATGCTGCAGTCCTAGCACTCAGGAAGCCGAGAGGCAGCAGGCTAGAGCCAGTTCAGGGTCAGTCTGGGCTACACAGCAAGAGCCTGCCTATACATAAATAAATCAGCAAACTAGGGATATAGCTTGAAGAAGAGCCCCTGCCTACCACATAGGAGGCCTAGTTTAATCCCAAGTCTCTCTCTCTCTCACACACACACACACAATGATAACTCAGCCCAGATGCTGTGCTGTATGTACTGGGTACCTGACAAGAAACCTGGGAAGCTGAGCTGGCTTCCATTCAACACTATAGTCATGTCACCCGGCATGGTTTTGTTTGTTTGTTTATCAAAAGGTTTGGCTGGCTATGGTGGCACACATCTTTAATCCCAACACTCAGGAGGCAAAGGCAAGCATCCCCAGGGAGTTCAAGACCAGCCTGGTTTATGTAGTAAATTCCAGGCCAGCCAGGGCTACACAATAAGGCCCTATTTAAAATTTTTTTTTTACATTTATTTGTTTCTTGGACAGGGTCTTATGCTATAATCCCAGTACTGAGGATGCAAAGGAAGAAGTGTTAAGAGTCTCACGGTGGGCTATAGGGCTGGCTCACTGGTTAAGAGCACCATCTGCTCTTCCTAAAGGTCCTGAGTTCAATTCCTGGCAACCACACGGTGGCTCACAACCATCTGTAACGTGAACTGATTTCCTCTTCTGGCAGATGTAAATGTAGATTAGAACACTCATATGCATGAAATAAATAAATCTTTTTTTAAAAATCTAACAGAAGAGTCTCATGGTAGCCTGGAGTTTACGGAAAGACCCTACCTCAAAAAAAAAAAACAAAAAACAAGGTTGGCTGGGCATGATACTTCCGGCCTGTAGTCCTGGCACACAGGAGGCAAAAGCAGGTATATCTGTGTGCTCTGACATCTAGCCTGGTCGACATAGCAGGTTCCAGGCCAGCCACAGCCTTCGGGGTGGTGATAGGGGCTGAGGAGACGGCTGAGTGGGGAGAGTGTGCTGGGTGTGCACGCACTCATGACTGGCTAATAACTGGCCTGTGTGCAAACGGTCATGTGTGTCCCTGCATACATTCCTCCATACCCCACACGCGTAGGGAACGCTCTCGGGATGTATATAAATGTGTGTGCATGTAGTTGTGGCCCTTGGTAAATAATGTAAGGAAGCTTGTTTATATTCTCGGGGCGGGAGAGATGGCACAGTGGTTAAGGGCACTGGATGCCTTTGCAGAGAGGACCTGGGTTCAGTTCCCCGCATCAACAGGCAGCCCACACTGTCTTTAACTCCAGTCCTGAGAGGTCTGATACCTTTTCCTACCCTCCTCTGGTACCAGACACATAGCTGGAGCACACACACACATTCAGGCTAAACATTCATACACACAAAAACAAACATATCATTAAAAATTGTTAGCCAGGTAGTGGCGGCGCAGTCCTGTAATCCCAGTCCTCAGGAGGCAGAGGCAGGGGGATCTCAGAGTTCAAGGCCAGCCTGGTCTACAGAGCAAGTTGCAGGACGGCCAGGACTACACAGGAAAATCCTGTCTCGAAAACCAATGAATAAAAAAATAAATATTGTTTAAGATTAAATACAGAAATGAAAAAAGCCTAGATTCTCAAGCCCAAGAAGACTCCCAAGTCCAAATTCTTAACCTGCTGTTTCTTCCTCAAATGACTGCTTCTGCTATCCAAGTCCCAACTAGCCACAAGCCTTATCAGCTTCCACGATCAGCTATTCAGATCAGGTGAATTCTGGGTGGTTTGGCCAGAGACAAGCCCACGTCTCTCTGAGCCTGTGTCCTTTCCTGTTACACTGTCCCTGTCTAAAAAGGTTCTGTGAAGTTGTGCCCACTCATCTAGGTGAAGTCCTAGCCGTGGCAGCTGGTACTATTTGTTGCCATGTACAAAAACTCCACCGTGGCTGTCCCCGACGCACTCTCAGAAACCCCCTCTTCACCCCAGACCTCCTCCAGGCTGACCCCAAAAGGATACATCCATCACAGCCACCATGCTTCGACAAGTGTCAAGGCCAAAACCATCAGTTTTCAGATCCGGGTCTGAGGGCAGGACAGGTTGGAGTTGAGAGGTCAGAGACCACAGTCATCCTGGCCCCCGCGGCCTAACCCCTCCCTAGGCCCTGGCCCTGGCCACTCACGTCGGGTCACGACCTTGTTGAGAATATTCATGAGTTCTGTGGCACTGACCTCCATGTCCTGGGAGCAGAAGTGGAGGGAGATGGAGTCGGTCCAGATAATCGTACAAGAGGATGGGGAGTGCCGGGTGGTCACAGTCAGGCAGGGCCAGTGGCCCCGAGATACTTACGTCGCCCGCCAGCTGGACAAAAAGTCTCCTGAACTGCTGGACCTCCTCGCTCTCATTGGCCTCAACGTTGGCGTAGTGGCCTCGCGGCGGCTGCAGAGAAAGGAGATCTCAGAACAGGTACGGTGAACCTCTCCTCCCGTCCATGTGTCCCAGGGAAAGGTGGGAGCGGGCTGGGCAGTGAGGGCCAGGGAGCCTGAAGTGAGTATGGCTAAGCCTTGGGGCCTTCAGAAAGGACATTGTCAGTGGCAGGGGACGTCCCGATAGGAATGGGGAAGGTGACCCGGCCTCGGGTGGGAGGGTCTCTCCTGCCCAGGGCGGCTTACCGGGGGCTCCGGGTTGTACTGAGCGGCGGCCTCGCTGGGGGGAGATGATGGGGGGGCGGGGTTAGAGCCTCCAACGGGTAGCAGAACGGTCATGGCAACCCCTCAAGCTCCAGCCCTCGTCTTTCTGGGTGGTCCCTCCTCCTCTCGTCTACCCAGGTCCTGACCCGTCCCAACTTTCAACAGCATGGACCTACCGCTTCTCCTTCTTCGCCATCAGGCCAACCCCTCCCACGAGCCCACCGTCAGGCAGGAGTCGCGGAGGAGCATCCACCAATCACGGACGTCAGAACCACCCCGGGGTACCAATCGGTACCCCGAAATCCCACCCCGACTCCAGAGGGGCCCGCGCCAGCCTCCCTGCGCCCCATCCTCCTCGCCGTCCGCAGCCCTCCTCCCTCACGCCTCCCCGCCCGCCCGGCGAGCGAGCGCCCTCCGCGCCGCCAGGCCCCGCCTTACCTGATGGCGCTGATGACCCCGCCCAGGATGCGCATGGCGGTCCCGCCTCCGCCGCCGCCTCCTCCCAGCCCCATGCCGCCCATGCCGCCGCCGCCGCCGCCCCCGCCGGCCGCTCCGCTTATCAGGCCTCCCAGCACATTCCCCAGGCCCCCGCCTCCTCCTCCGCCGCCGCCGCCCTTCAGGAACGAGTTCACCAAGAACATGACTGCGACTGGGTCCTGCGGAGAGAGGGGCGGGGGCGGGGGCGGGGAGAGGGCGGGGCGGGCGGAGAGGGGCGGAGAGAGGGCGGGGCGGGGCGGGGGCGGAGTCAGGCGCTCGCCACGCCCAGAGCCCTGCCCTTCCCGGCGGCGGAGAGATGCATTTCCCCGCGACTCCGGCAGGGGGCGCAGCGTCGGGCTGGGGGGTCCCGACAGGCGCCCGCGGCCCGCTAGCCGCGGCGGGAGAGCCAGCTCCGAGGGTCCGGAAGGGACCCTGGCCCAGGCCGGGGTGCACGCGCGGGCGCCGCGGGGAGTCGGGGGTCCAGCCTGCTGCAACCAACCCCAGGGACGGAGAGGCTGGGGCTGGAGACGCAGTGCAGGGCCAGCCTGGGCTACAGCCGGGTCGCCCGAGCCTGGGCGGCGGAGGGGACCCCAACTTGTGAGCCCACGGCGGAGGGAGGCCTCTCCCTGCGGGGGGCCGGGGGGTGGCGCCCCAGGGCCGAGCTCGGGCGGCCCCTTCCGGGTGGGTGAGCACGGGGCTACCGCTTCACCACCGGATCCGCGGACTCCCGGCCCGAGGCTGCGGCTGTGCGCCCCGGGGGTCCCGGATAACGGGGCTCCTCCCGCGGCGGACGGGAGCCGGGGCCTCGGGTCGTGGCTCCTTTGGGGCGCCCCTCGGAGCCCCGGGCTGATGTCGGGGCGCTCGGGAGGGGGTGACAGGCCCGATCCCAGAACGCGGGTTCGAGGACCCCCGAGGCCGCGAGTTCAAGGCCCACCCCCACCCCCGGTCTGAGGCCCGCCGATCCCGGCTCCGCGGGGTGCGGGGGTGCTGGCCCGGCTCACCTAGGGATCCGGCGGTCCGCGGCTGCGCTCGCCCGCTCTCCGGCCTCCGGCTGTGTCCGGTTCAGGAGGGCGGGCCCACTGACTCAGGGCTGGGCCTCCTGCGCGCTCCTAGACCCGCCCTTGCCGACTGCGCCTGCGCGGGAGCTCCTCCCCGCCCCCAGCCTAGCGGGCTGCGGGCGTGTCCGTCTCTCCCTATCTAAACTCTCTGCCGCACGCGCCGCCACAAGTTCAACGCTGCCCAGACTGACAAGGCAGTCTGACGCCCAGGTTCTGGGATCCAGGCCCAGGTCACCCTTGGCTGTAGTGGGTTTACTGTACATCCCAAGCTAACTCTGCACTCCTCCTAAGGCCCCCGGCTAACCTCGAACTCGAAGCAATCCTCCCGCCTCTGCTTTCAGAGTGCTAGGATTGCAGGTGTACGCTACCGTTACCCTCAGTTCCTGCCTCCCACCTAGGCAGTCTGGCCCCTCCCTGGGGACTATGTAAAGCTCAGCTTGAGTCTTCATTGCTCGTCCCTAATACCGTGACCTGATGATGTCTGTGAGCAATGATTCCCTCATCTGCCAAATGGGAGCAGGGCCGGGCGTGAGGACACACACCTGGAACGCCAGCCCTTGGTCGGCGGGGGCAGGAGGCCATTCTCGGCACCTCTCAAGTTTGTGGCCAGCCTGGGCTCCACGAGACCCGGTCTCCAAAGGGGAGCAGGTTAGACACAGGTTCCCCGGAATTAAGAGAGAACTACACAGTAAATGCCAGCGCGCTGTTCCCTGAGCTCATCCGGGTCCCCAAGCTCATTGACTCTCCCTCACCCTTAACCAGTGTGATAACTGCCAGTTCCTCAGTACTCTGCGCCCGCCAGCTCGCATGTCCTCACGGCAGCCTGTGTGTATGTGTGTGTGTGTGTGTGTGTGTGTGTGTGTGTGCGCGCTGTTACTGTGTCTCTGCCTCACCTGCTCCCTTCACTGCCGTCCTTGCCCTAAGACTCCCCAATTGCTTAATATGATAATCACTCAAGTGATAGTCACTCAAATGACAGGATCGTAGTCGCTCCTAACAGCACCTAAGGGCTTGCTGGGACCAGGCCAGGTAATTGCTAGCCAAGCCTGTGTGTGGGAGGGAAGGTGTAACAGGAGCGAAACTGCACCGCAGGATCACCGGGGTGCGCCTGTAAGTCACCTGAATGGATTCCCTTCCTGCCACGCCCCTCCTGGCCACACTGGGCGGCCTCTGTCCTCCCTGCTGACCTCAGGCTCAACTCACTGGCAGTTCCCTTGCACCAGCCGGGGTCCTCTCCCTATAAACACTCCTGTGTCTGCTTTCCCGGTTTGTCTTTGTCGCTGGAAGGAGCTCAGGTGTCTCTCCCTTACGGAGTGGAGTCCTCTTTGTCCTCCTCCCGCCCAGGGCCTGGTGAGGCTGTCAGAGCCACCCTGTAGTAAACACGGTGACACATGTCTAGAATCCAAGGGCTTAGAAGGCTGGGGCAGGTGAGCGACACCATAGGACACCCTATCTCAAAAACAACTTAAAAAGTGCTTCAGGAAGAGGCAGGCGGATCTCTAGGAGTTTGAGGCCAGCCTGGTCTACAAAACAAGTCCAGGACAGCCAGGGCCATCAGTGAAACCATGTCTTGAAAAAGAAGAACAAAAACCAAAGTGATTATCACTGTTGAGGCTGTAACACACCTTTAATCCCAGCGCTCCCGGAGGTAGAGGCAGGCAGACCTCTGAGCCTACATATTGAGTTCCAGAAGACAGCCAAGGGCTACATAGCAAGACCCTGTCTCGAACAAAAGACAACAACAACAACAAAAAGGTTGGAAAGAATCAGACTAACTTTGTAACCTATGTTTCTTTAATTGCCTTATAACTTATATTTTCAAATTTTAGGCCCATGTTAATTAAAGCCTCTTAGTGCTTCTCCAGAGAATCAGGGAATGTAAAAGTTCCTGACATGAGACATCTGCGAGGGCAGAGATAAGGAAGAGAACAAGCAAAGATCTCTACTAGGTAGAGAGAAAATCACTGGCCTGTGCCTGTGAGATAAACTTTGTTTGGAAACTGGGCCAAATGGCCCCCCCAGTCCTTCTCCTGAATAGCTCTTGATCTTTGACCCAAAGCCTGTAACCCCCACTCCTCAGAACAGACACGGGATGAATTAGTCACTCTCCCACCTTTAACTGTGGCTATATCTCATATGGCAGGAAATTCCAAACTGACTTGGAAATCAGATATTTAGACAGGGCTGACTGGACCTAAGGGTGCCCAGAACCAACCAATTATTTTAAAAGTTAAATACCTCATCCAATCCTAAATTGCCAAGACTGCAACCCCTGAAAATTCCCCGTGCCTTGTCCTTCAAAAACCCAAGGCCTTGGTCTCCCGGTGCCACTCTTTGCTGACCAGCAGGGGTGACCCCATTGTGCAATGGTTAAAATAAACCTCTTGCATTTGCATCCATAGATGGTGCTCTCCGGAGGTTTTTTTTTTTTTCACTCACCTCCCAGGTAGCTAGGCACCTGCGGGGCCTGACAGGCTCAGGCCAGGCCTAACAGGTTCAGGAGTGCTGTGCTGTGGAGATGGCTCCAGGGGTTAAGAGCACTGGCTGCTCTTCCAGAGGAGCCAGGTTCAAGTCTCAGCCCCCACAGCAGGGGGCTCACAACTGCCTCTAAGTCCTGTTCTAGGAGGTCTAAGGGTCTCTTCTCGTCGGAAGACACTGGCAGGAATTCGGTCTCCAGGTCACCATCCCCCAATTCCCTCTCTTCAACCTGGGCAAGGCCGGGACTCAGGGCCTGGACTCAAGGTTTCTTTCTGTTTCTCGTCTCCCTGGGGGATGGGAGTAAGGGGCTCCTCAGCCACGAACGAGGTCCATCCCCGAGCTGTCCACACCCGATCCTTCTCCTTTGTTTTCTGCTTTTTTTTTTTTAATTCTATTTCATGTTTATGTATGCATCTCTGTGTCTGCCTTGCAGAAGCAGCAAGCTCGTAACCACTGAGCCATCTCTCTAACAGTTTGTGGCTCTCGTGTACCAAGGGCTGTCACTGAACTTCTGGCAATCCTGCCTAGCCTCCCCAGTGTTCCCATTACAATCACACTTCCCTCCCACCTGATCGTCTGTGAGGACCCCACAGGTCCATGCGTTAGCAAAGCTAACTGGCCTCTGCCTGCACCCTCAGTGACTCTCCTCCCCCAACCACTATCGCTGCCAACCTTCCCTTTTTTTTTTTTTTTTTTTTTTTGTTTATTCGAGACAGGGTTTCTCTGTGTGTCCCTGGCTGTCCTGGACCGGCTTTGTAAACCAGGCTGGCCTTGAACTCACACCCGACTGCCTCCGCCTCCCTGAGTGCTGAGGTTAAAGGCTTGTGCCGCCCCTGCCAACCTTGATCTCCTTCTCAGGCCCTCGCTACAGCTTCCTCTCTAGTCTCTGTCCCTACCACCTGCAAAGCAAGCAAGTGCAGGTGTCCATCGACCCGTCCTCTCCCCCCTCCTCTCCTTCCTCCCCCTCCCTCCTCCTGCTCCCGCCCACACACCCAGAGCTCTGTTCCTGCTACACTTCATTCCATTGGAGTCAAATTTCCCTCCCTAGGAAAGGCAGCTCAGAGAGGGCATGCCCGGCCTGCATGACACCCCAGCACTGGAAAGAAAAAAAAAAAAAAAAAAGGTTCTTTTCACTCTAGACAAAAAGTCCTTACTGATCCGTCCTGTCACCTCCCTATCCCTCTAAGCCAGTCCAGGGAGGACAGGCATGGTGGCACTCGCCTTTGATCCCAGCACTCGGGAGGCAGAGGCGGACAAATCTACGGGAGTTTGAGACCAGTCTGGTCTACACAGCAAGTTCCAGGACCTGGATAGTCCCATCTGAGACTTCACGGACAAAAAATGGGTAGGAGGCACTGCCGGTGTGCCGTGTCCAACCAGCGCCTTTCCTGTGCCTGGGATGGGACAACTCCACTGCCAAGGCATCTCTGGGAAGTGGGAGAGAGGACAGTCTTCCCAGACCTCTCATTAACCTCCTTCACTTTTTTTTCCTTTAATGAAACAAAGTGTCATTATGTAGCCCTGGTCTACCTCTTAAGTTCCAGGTCAGCCAGGGCTACTTAATGAAACTTTGTCTCAAAAGCCACACAGAGGGGTGGGAGCGCTGGAGAGATGGCTCAGCAGTGAGGGCAGTTGGGAAAGGTTAAGGCCAGGGTACCAAAGGGGCTCCCTCCCAGCCCCAACCTCTACTTTTCGTTTTGTTTCACTTGTGAATTTTTCCCGGCAATATTTGTATATGTTTCTGGTCATGTGCACGTTTCATGGTCAATTTGGATGTGCAAATTGAAACACTATTTACCACGAGTGTAGACGCGTGCATGTGACACGGTCACTCGTGGAGATGAGAGGACAGCTCAGGAGTCAGCTCTCTCCCAGGTCCCCGAGGTGTGGGCAGTGAACTCGCCCTGCCGGCCTGGCACCGCTCTTGCTGCTCTCTCTGATATGGAAATTTTTGAAGAAGGACAGGTTAGAGGTCACCTGGGAATGCCAAGACAGGAGCCTGGAGGCAGGATGGGAAGCAGAGCCCTGGAGGAACGCTGCTCACTAACTCGCTCTCCACAGCGCCACAACCTGCCTTTTTATACAACTCACCTGCCTCAGGGCGTCACGACCCACAGAGCGCTGCGCCTTCCACATCAGTCATTCATTAAGAAAATGCACCCCAAGCCGAGAGGTGGGGCTGCACGCCTTTAATCCCAGCACTCGGGAGGCAGAGGCAGGTGGATCGCTGTGTGTCTGAGGCCAGCCTGGTCTACAGAGTGAGTCCAGGACAGCCAGGGCTACACAGAGAAACCCTGTCTCAGAAAACAATAACAAAAACAAAACAAACAGAAAGTTGAGTGTATACCTTTAATCCCAGCAATCAGGAGGCAGAGACCACAGGTGGATCTCTGTGAGTTCAAGGCCAGCCTGGTCTACACAGAAAGTTCCATGACAGCTGGGGCTACGCAGTGAGGCCGTAAAGCAGGGCTCTCGTCAGGCTTGGCCGCAGCTGAGCGGTACTGCAGGCCTGCAAATGCCAGCACTCGGCAGGACAGAGACAGGAAGAACACGGGTTCACATGGACTGTTTAGAGAAACAAGGAAAAGCAGGGCATAGCGGCGCACACCTTTAGTTCCAGCACTTGGGGGGCAAGGAGATGGGTCTTTGTGAGTTCGAGACCAGCCAGAGCTACATAGTAAGACCCTGTGTTGACAAAAAAACAAAATCAGGGGCTGGAGAGATGGCATGGCAGGTAAGAGCACTGACTGCTCTTTCAGAGGTCCCAGGTTCAATTCCCAGCAACCACATGGCAACTGTCTGTAACTCCTGTTCCAGGGGATCTGACACCCTCACACAGACATACATGCAGGCAAACACACTAAGAAAAAACAAAACCAATAAGAAATAATAAAGATGAAAGTTGGAGGGTATCTCTGTGGCCTCCTCTTGAATCTGAGTATCCTGTGAGCTCTTTGGTCAATGGACAGCACAGACATGACGGCGTGTGGAGGTGACAGCATGTGGCTCTGGAGCGGGCTCAGAAAAGGCCCTGCTTCTGCCTGCCATCCGGGCACTGCTGTGGAGAACGGGAGGTTTCAAATAGAAAAGTCCACGTGCTCAGAGGCTGCCTCTCTGGAAAGGCCCTGTGAGGTCACCTAGTCATGGTCCCCCGGGGCCCGGCCAACAGTCAGCTCACTACAGCCAAGTCGGTGAGTCACTTGGACATCCAGCCTTGTCTCGCTGACAGAGAGAGGGCTTTTAAAGAAGAAAGAGCCAAAGAATTAGTGGAAAAGTTGGATATTTTCTTTTTCACCTTTCTTCTGTTTTTTTTCCCCCCCTGGGGTGGGTGTTTTTTGTTTTTTTTTTTTTTTTTTTTTTTTTTTTGAGACAGGGTTTCTCTGTGTAGCCCTGGCTGTCCTAGACTTGCTTTGTTGACCAGGCTGGCTTCGAACTCCTGCCTCTAAATAGTTTTCTTTTTGCTATGATGACGTTGGGGGCCCGGGTCTTGGGCATGCTAAATGAGTGCTTTCTAGGCCCCGCAGCCCTTGGATGTTTCACCTCTAATTCTCTTTATTCAGTGTGTGTGTGTGTGTGTGTGTGTTGTGTGTTGTTGGGTTGGAGTGTCATGATGCATGTGTGGAAGTTGCAGGTCACAGGACAGCTTGCAAGAGTCCTTGCCCTCGTTCCGAGATGTGGGTGTGGAGAACTGAACTCGGATTGCCAGGCTTGGCAGAAAGCACCTTCACCCAATGACCCGTCTCAGTTGCCGTCAGTTTATCTGAAGTGGTGTCTCCTGTATCCAAGACTGGCCTTGAACTCTCTCTGCAGCTGACAGTGACCTTGAACCCCCAGCCCCTTGTCACCACTTCCAGATGCTTTTTAGTGCTGGGGTGGAGTCCAGGGCTTTTGCCTGCTGGTCAGACATTTTGCCAATTGCATTCTAACCCTCCTTGACTATGATTTAAAAACCACCAAAACAGGCTTTATAAACGGGCCCTAGATCTAACTCCCAAATTGTCAGATAGGGACTGGGGCTTCAGGTGGCACTCTGGAAGCTGAGGCAGGAGGGTGGCCACGAGTTCGAGTCTAGCCTAGGGGGCACACCTAGACCTGGTCCCAAGCAAAACAAAACACCGAACAGCCAAAGCTGCTGGTGCATTTAAAAAAAAAAAAAAATCCCGGGTCTTAAGGGACCTCAGCAAGTGGCTCTATGGGTCTGAGGCCGGCAAGGCTACATAGTGAGACCCTAGGTCGAGAAGAATGACAAAATAAACAAGCAGCTGGGTGTGGCGGCCCATGCCCGAGCTGGGCGCAAGCATTTTCACCCTGGGAAAACAAACACATGACCGGTCACCCCAACAGGGCACTGCCGCCGAGGTTAAAGCAACAGTTCCGCTCAGGTCTGGCCCCTCGGAGCACAGAGGGTAGGCAGGGTTGTCCCCGGGGCTGTGGGCAGCTGCTGGGAGCCTACCTCACAGCTCCTCTCTGTAAAAACCTGTTTGTTTGTTATCATTGGGGGCCTGCACACACGGAAGCCACAAGTGCAATCCGAGTCTTCCTCTACCTTCGCACCGCTCACGGGGATCGAACTGGGGTCCTCACCCTCCGCAGCAAGCTGACTCGCAAGCTCCCTCACCAGCATGGGCTTCTGTTTTCTCACTGTCGCCTTTCCTGCTGAAGATCAAGAACCTCACGCACCACGCACACCGAACAAGGGGCTGGGCCAGCTCCTCAGGAGTCACCCTCCCTTTACAGACAAGAGTCCCCACAGGTACCCCAGAGGGGTGTGGGTGTGTGATCTTACAGCTGTCTGCCTCAGCTTCCTCAGTGCTGGGATTGCAGGCAGAGGCCACCGAGGTCAGATCGCTTTCTTTTTCTTTCTTTCTTTCTAATTCTTTACAGTTTTATTTTATGCATCTGACTGTTCTGCCTGCATGTATGTCTCTGTGTGTGGTGCCTCAGGCCCCAAAGTGGTGCTGTTTAAATAAGCCCTGATCGCACCTAAGTGACGTGAAGTGACGAGTCATGCCCTGATTGGCTGCTTACTCATTACCCGTCTGACGGCTCAGGCTGGGCAGTGGTTTGGCGCGCTTTTGCAACTCGCACACGCGCTCTAGAGGTTGTTTACTAGTACAGAGACCGGATGCTGGCGCCATCTTGTAATGGCTTCTGAACCTCGGCTCTCCACATCTCCCCCTTTTTGTTTCAATAAACAGCAAGTCCTCTTAGCCAAGTTAGTGCAATGCCAACCTATAAACATTACCAACGTCTGAGCCTGGTGGAAGGCAATGCTCGGCCGTTACCCGTCATTTAAGCAGCCTCCTCATGGCGAGGCTGTCCTGTCTTAGGCGGGCGGAGACTTATTGGCACTCTTCCGTCACTGACTTTCCAGACCATTTGGTTTACAATGAAAATTAGGTTTACACCCATTCCCCGTGCAATGGAAATAAATCCCAGGGAGTGCAAGGGCTGTAAACCTATATACTTTGGCTCTGCAACTGCAAAGGCGGAGGCAACATTGCTGTCCATCAATCTTTTAGCATAGATAGCCAAACATCGGGAGATGATCCTTGCTCCAGAGCTGCTAGTGCTTGTGCGATCACCACCTTGTCACGTTTTTGTTGGGTTTTGAGTTTGCAGAACAACCAGAGTAAAACAAACATTCCAACACCCACCCATTCTTTAAAATAAGAAAAGGCGGAAGAAACCCAGGATAATAAGCCATCTGTGAGCGATAAATCCACTCGAGTAGAATTAATGGCTTCGGGAATGCAGACAAAATGGCCCAACGTTGTACCCCCACAATACTAGGAACCCGATTCAGAAGGATCCAAGCGAGAACTGGAATTAGTTGCAGGTGTATTCGTTGGAGGATCATCTTCAGCTGCCGCGAGCTTTCGCGTGAGGCGCTCCGGTACCCAGAATGGATTGTTTTCTTTCTGTGGAAAAATAGCCTCTCGAGCTGCATAATTGTAAAATTAGCATCCACCCCGTACTTATTAACTGACTCTGCCAGTTCCTTGATTAGAGGGTAATCTATAGGCACGTGGACACGGCCTCCCTCCACATCTTCAAATACTGGAAAAGTCTGAAAAATTTTGTGTCTATCTTTTGTTGACAAGAAGGAATCAGGACAGTGCCTCCCGGTGTAGGGTGGAGAAGTACTAGGTACAACGGGAGCGGCCGGCTGAGAAAGTGTGTTGTTCCTGTTCCTTATAGCACTCTGCTTCCGATACAACAGTAATGGCCGCCCATCTGGGCGGCATCGTTCTCCCTCATAGTAGGCTGCTTCCTCCTCTAAGTCTGACTCCTTGGAGGGACTTAACTCCTCCGACTCAGAATTGTCAATTTCTAAAGCCTCTAATTCTTTTATCGGATAGAGAGACTCTTTCTCTGTTTTTTTCTTTTCTTTTCTACGTTTCTCTCCCAGGGCGTTCTTTCCCTTATCTTTCGCTTCTGCAGCTTTAACGCCCACAGAAGGGCCTTTTTTCTTAGAGACGTCTTTATTTTTACCCATTGGGGCCCCTAATCTTTTATCACGTTCTGTTTCTGACATGCTGTCTTGTACCTCCTCC
The DNA here is from genome assembly GCA_010120015.1 of Rhombomys opimus. Lineage (NCBI taxonomy): Eukaryota > Metazoa > Chordata > Mammalia > Rodentia > Muridae > Rhombomys > Rhombomys opimus. The sequence goes on from REGO01000034.1 coordinate 1,938,297, forward strand.
AACACTCCCTGACCAGCCTTAATAACCAAAAGAAAGAGGACGAAGGCAACGATCATAACAGGTAAGTCAATAAGAGCTCCTGCTAGCTGGGGTGAAAGATGAGATAAGTCAAGACCAAACATGCCTCTCAGAGCTTACCCTAATGCTGCAGTTCTGAATCCTCCCCGCGAACGGGGGGTCTCCTCGGCACCGGCGATAGCAGGCTCCCGGCTTCCCGGGTTTCGGCACCAGATGTTGCGACCCGCGTAATCGTCTCGCCAGCAAGAACGCACACGGATAACAGGATCCTTCTGCAGCAGGCTTTATTGTAGTCAAGCGATGAAAGGAGGAAGACCCCAGGCCCCAAAGTGGTGCTGTTTAAATAAGCCCTGATCGCACCTAAGTGACGTGTCATACCCTGATTGGCTGCTTACTCATTACCCGTCTGATGGCTCAGGCTGGGCAGTGGTTTGGCGCGCTTTCGCAACTTGCACACGCACTCTAGAGGTTGTTTACTAGTACAGAGACCGGATGCCGGCGCCATCTTGTAATGGCGTCTGAACCTCGGCTCTCCACAGCCCCGAAGGACAGAAGAGGACTCTGGATCCTCTGTAACTAGCGATATGGTGGGCTACCGTGAGGGGGCTGGTAACTGAACCCTGGGTCCTCTGGGAGAGCAGCCAGTGTTCTTAACCATTGAGCCATCTCTCCAGCCCCAACCAGCATCAGATCTTTTATTTTTATTTCTTAGGAGGGGTAGTTTTCAAGACAGGGTTTCTTTGTGTATGTAGTCTTGGCTGGCCTGGGCTCGCTTTGTAGACCAGGCTGGCCTCGAACTCACAAGGATCCACCTGCCTCTTCCTCCCGGGTGCTGGGATTGAAGGCAAGTGCCACCACTGCCAACTTTTTTTTTTTTTTAATTTTTTTAATTTTCCAGCATTGGCTCTTAGCATCGAAAAGACAACCGAAGCCAGGGGTGGTACCTCAGGCCTGTAACTTCAGCACTTGTCGCGAGGCCAAGGCCAGCCTGAACTATGTAAAGAGAACTACTCTCCCAAGGAGGGAAAGACAAGAGAAAGGACGAGGAGGCAACCTGTGGGATTTGCATCTGGTGGAATTCAACGCTACCCATAAAAGAGTATTCACCCCAAACTGGTCGCTACTCTTCATCCACAAGTGGAACATGAAGGCAGCCTTTTAATCTGCCTGTTTACAGTGGACTGACTGGGAGCTGGCTCAGGGGGCAAGGTGACTTCCTGCCAGCCCTGACCACCCGAGCTCCACCCCCGTAATTCCTGCGACCCACATACTGGAGGGGGAGAGCTGACTCCTGCCAGTCGTCCTCTGACCCCCATAGAGCCACCGGGGAACAGACACGCACACAAAATAAATCAATGCTGAGAAAACATTCTAAAGACATTCTAAAGAGCACAATGGGAGGCATCAAGCGATGCGCCGAGCTAAACCAGACTGTGGGAAATCCCAGAAAAAAGGAACCGGAGGGGGATGGTTGCAGAATACTTAAGAGAGTGCGGTTGTCGCGCCTGTGATCCCAGCACTCGGGGAGGCAGAGGCAGGCGGGTCTCTGTGAGTTTCAGGCCAGCCTGGTCTACCAAGCAAGTCCAGGACAGAAAAAAAAAAAAAAAGAGCTACCTGAATACCCTTGATTTTTATTTGCATAAATCATAATTAAAAAAAACATTTATGAAACTTTTGAATACTAACCGAGTATTAAATAATACCTTAAAGGGCTGGAGAGATGGCTCAGAAGTCCTGAGTTCAATTCCCAGCAACCACCTGGTGGCTCCCAACCATCTATAACGAGATCTGGTGCCTCTTCTGGTGTGAGGGCAGACACGCAGGCAGAGCATTGTACACATAATAGATATTAAAATAATAATACCTAAAAATTAATGCGACCTCTTGAAAGATTTCCTGGAGACCTTTATCTTTTAAAGAAACACAAACACGCACACATTTCTGGAATGGACATTACACTACCCGAGGGATTCAGGCCTGGCTTGATGGTGCAGGCCCGTCGTCCCAGGGCCGGTACACAGGCTGGAGGCGCGAGTGGGGAAAGGCTGGGATGTCGCGGTGCTTTCTGGGAAATGAAGTCCTCTTAGTTTGCCGGCGGCGCTGTCCCACAGGACTGCGGGCCTCCACAGTGGCTGAGCGGTACGCTGCTGCCCCCTGGCGGAGGCTGTGGGACAAACAACCAGAACGCGAGGGACGAGAGGGTGAGAGGGGAAAAGCAGGCTGCGGCGAGGGTTGGGTGAACCAGCGAGGTCCATTCTCGCCACCACAGCTCGACGTGGCGAAGCAATGAGTTGTATCGGGTGACTCACAGGAACATGGGGGAGGTGTAACTTCCAGGAGCAGAAATGGCTCATCAAGGGCAGCTGCCTCATCAGAGCCCAGTCCGGCCGAGGCGACAGCTCAGGAAAGCTGGGAACCTGGAGCACGCTGGCTGCGCAGCCTGCAGGCGCTCCACAGCTTGGAGAGGGTCCTTTGCAGGTGGCTCGGTCCGGCTAACCTGCCTCCAGGCTGCTCAGGTGGTTTCTGCTTCTGGCGTGAGGCTAGGCTCGTCGGAGTGATGGGAGCAGGCTTTACGGCTTCCCTTGGGAGGAGTCTCGTGAGTCTGGTCAGTTTCAGGGACTTCCTGAAGTCATTCTGAGTTGTTTAGCTTTTGTCTCCGTGAGTTCCCCGGGAGGGTGGTAATTTGCAGTCTCAGGGGAAGCTGCTACACGAGAGCGCTTGCTCTTCCTGCGGCGACCAGGTCAGTTTTCCAGCACCTACGTGATGGCTCTACCATCTGCAACTCAGTCCCAGGGGATCCAGCGTCCTCTATGATCTCCCTGGGTACCAGGCACACGCATGGTGCACACCCACACGTGCAGGCAAAATATCCATGCACATAAAGTAAAAACATACTCTTAAAACAGAATATTACACCTAAGGACGGGGCTCAGCAGGACGTGGTGGCAGTGCACATCTTTAATCCCAGCACTTAGGAAGCAGAGGCAGGTGGGGCTCCGTGAGTTCGAGGCCAGACTGCTCTACAAAGCGAGTTAGGACTTATAGACTCACAGGACTCATAGCCAGGACTACACAAAGAGACGTGGTCTCAAAAAAATAGCGGAGGGTGGGCTCAGTAGCAGAGGGTAAGGCAAGAAAATTAGAAGTTTAAGATCTGCCTTGGCAGGCTGGAGAGATGGCTCAGAGGTTAAGAGCACTGGTTGCTCTTCCAGAGGTCCTGAGTTCAATTCCCAGCAACCACATGGTGGCTCACAACCACCTATAGTGAGATCTGGTGCCCTCTTCTGGCTTGCAGGCATACATATTGTATAATAAATAAATAAATAGATAAATATATGCCTTTAATCCCAGCAGGTGGAGGCAGGCGGAGGCAGGCGGATCTCTGTACGTTTCAGGCCAGCCTGGTCTACAGAATGAGCCCCAGGACAGCCCAGCTACACAGAGAAACCCTGTTTCAAAAAACGAAAAAGAAAGAAAGGAAAAGGAGCACCAGAGAGATTCCCATCATTAACCTCGGACTTCCACACGCATGCTGTCCAAACAGATGCACACCTACTAACATGTGCCAACGTGTGTCTACACGTGCAGATATGCCTACACACATGGACAACAGATGGAAAAGCTGACCCACAAGCTGTTGGAAAGTTGGATTCGTTTCTTGGCATGTCTGAGGGACTCTGTGTGGTGGGTGTGTGGCTTTCAGCGCTTGCTTTCTGCATGCTGTGTTTCCCAGTGTGTTTGGGCTTGGCCTCGAGTGTCCACCGGCTGAGCATTCTAAGAGTGAGCCCACGGGCTTTGCGGTGGGCTAGGGCACAGGCTGCGTTCCCCAGGATCCCACGGCCCTCGGGCACTTCCACTTCCTTCTCACTGAAGCTGTTCTCGCTTTTACTGCTTCCTCCACCTCAGAAGGGATAATTAAGCAATTACGATAATTACGCCGCCACCTTCCGAGAAGTCAATCTTCCCAGAGCCCCTTCAAGGAGCTAATGAGGGTTATTATTTTACATGCAGGTCCACGCTTAGTGACTCACACTCTCCAGAACACATCATACCCCCGAGGGCGCAATGTTCTCTACCAGGCCTCACGATGCTGCAGAGAATGGCTCCCTGCTGTTTATCTGCGGCCAGTGCTCACGCTAGCTATCTATCCAGCTATCTATCTATCCATCCACCCATATCCAGCTATCCATCTATCTATCTGTCTATCTCTCCATCCATCCATCCATCCATCCATCCATCCATCTATCTATCTATCCATCCATCCATCTATCTAACTAACTATCCTCTACTTGGGATAGAACTATATGTTAGGCAAATACTCTGCCATTGAGCAATATTCCAAGCCTTCATTTTACTTTACTTTTTAAAACCTTTTCTTTTTACATAAAAATATATGGCATGGGTCTGGAGATGGCTCAGTGGTTAAGAGCACTGGCTGCTGGTTCAAAGGTCCTGAGTTCAATTCCCAGCAACCACATGGCGGCTCACAACCATCTATAATGAGATCTGGTGCCCCCTTCTGGCGTGCAGGCAGAACACTGTATACATAGTAAATAGATAAAAAAAAAAAAATAGTATGTCATGTACTTGAGTACCATGTGCATGCGGTGCCCACAGAGGCCAGAAGAGGGCGTCAGATCCCCTGGAACTGGAGTTAACAGAGGGCTGTGAGCCACGGGGTGGGTGCTGGGATCACAGATGTGTGCCACCGTGCCTGGCACTCCCTTGTGCTTTCTGAGACAGGGTCTCACTATTTGTTCAGGCTGACCATGAACTCATTCGCTAGTCCACACCTCAGTCTCTGAGAAGGCGAGATGGCAGTCCTGTGCCACAAGATCTGGCTTGGTTTGCTTCTTTAAACTACTAAACGGGGGCTGAAGAGATGGCTCAGAAGTTAAGGGCACTGGCTGCTCTTCCAGAGGACCAGGGTTCAATTCCCAGCACCCACAGGGTGGCTCACAACCATCTATAATGAGATCTGGTGCCCCCTTCTGGCGTGCAGGCAGAACACTGTATACATAGTAAATAGATAAAAAAAAAAAAATAGTATGTCATGTACTTGAGTACCATGTGCATGCGGTGCCCACAGAGGCCAGAAGAGGGCGTCAGATCCCCTGGAACTGGAGTTAACAGAGGGCTGTGAGCCACAGGGTGGGTGCTGGGATCACAGATGTGTGCCACCGTGCCTGGCACTCCCTTGTGCTTTCTGAGACAGGGTCTCACTATTTGTTCAGGCTGACCATGAACTCATTCGCTAGTCCACACCTCAGTCTCTGAGAAGGCGAGATGGCAGTCCTGTGCCACAAGATCTGGCTTGGTTTGCTTCTTTAAACTACTAAACGGGGGCTGAAGAGATGGCTCAGAAGTTAAGGGCACTGGCTGCTCTTCCAGAGGACCAGGGTTCAATTCCTAGCACCCACAGGGTGGCTCACAACCGTAATTACAGTTATAGGGTATCTGACGCCCTCTTCTGGCCTCTGTGGGCACTACACACAGACAGAACATAAAAACAAGCCCCTCCCCAGGGCTAAGCTTCTGCCTCCACCTCCACACTGCCAAGACTCCAGTGACCCACCACGCCTGACTCTGTCGCCCTTCCTTAGAGGCAAAGGCTGCCCCTTCCCTCTCTCCTTCCTAGCACCCTGGAGTGCATGAGGTCGGGAGGAGATGGGTGTGCGCCGAGATTTACACATGTGGAGACTGGCGGCTGACACACGGAGACCGTTACGCTGGCTTTGGGGAACGTGGGAAGGAAAAGAACCAAGCTGCAGGGGGTGGGGTGGTGTCCTTAGCCCTGTTGCTTAACAGACAGGCATGGAAGATCACTAACCTCAGTTAGCCTAGTCTGCATAGTGAGTTAATTCTATGTAGACACCTCCCCTCCCCCCCAAAAGAGAAGGAATTGAGCTTTTATTTTACCTAGGCCCCTATTATTTTGGGCTGTTATAGCAGCAGAATATTTAATTATTTTTTTGGTTCTTTGAGACAGGGTTTCTCTGTGTAGCCCTGGCTGTCCTGGAGCTCGCTCTGTAGACCGGGCTGACCTTGAACTCGGAGAGATCCTCCTGCTCTGCCTCTCAAGTGCTGGGTTCAAGGCATGTGCCACCATGCCTGGCTCCAGATTTGATTTTAAAAGAAATTTATAGGGTACGTATGCTGTGTGTGCAAGCTGAAGCTGCACCTTGGAGGTGCCCGAGGTCAATGTCGGGGTGGACCCGGGTCCTCGGCTAGAGCGGCCGGCACTGTAAACCAGGAAGTCACCTCCCAGTGCTCAGGATAGCATCCTCGGCAAAAAGCAACAAAGCCATCTCTGGGGCCACGCAGACGCCACACTTTGTCCAGGTGGTCTTCCTTCCCCCCTTTTCTGATTAATTAATTATTATTACTATTTTGTTTTGTTTCAAGCCACCGTTTCTTCACAGTGTACCCAGGCTGAACTCACAGTGACCCGCCTGCCTCTGCCTCCCTGAGTGCTGGGACAAAGGGTGTGTCACCACAACCCACCATGAGTTACATTACCAAGATCATCCTGAAATCCAGAGACTTCCACAACGCCCTGGATTCTGATTAGTTTAATAAAACGATCCAACTCCCGAATAGTGACAGGGGGACTTTTTATGAATTATTAATGCCCGGCCTGGGCTTCCGCCCGTTGCCCAACCAGCTCTTAACGTAACCTGTCCTGTTTATGAGTCTATGCTCTGCCACATGGCCTGTCACCTTCCTCATAATCTCCGCACTTGTACCTCCCCCGTGCAGGGCTGAGGACTCTTTCCCAAGTGATTCTCTCTCTCTTTAGGTTTTTGAGACAGGGGTTCTCTGTGGTAGCCCTGGCTGGCCTCGAACCCACACACATCTGCATGTCTCTGTCTCCCAAGTGCTGGGATTAAAGGCTCGCATGGCCACGGCCTGGCTGTCACCCGGTTCTTTCCCAGAGGCCCTACCTCTGCCAGAAATCCCGCCTTCCTCTCCTTTGCTGTAGGCCACTCAGCTCTTTATGAGACTGATCAGAAGGCGCTGGAGGGAGCACGTACAGACTACGATACAACAGAACACCAGCAACGTCCAGCCGGGAATCGGCTCTCTGCTGGCGCAGAGCTCAGCGTCTGGCATACAAAGACAGCCTTTACACGGTGCACGCAAACGCCACTCCAACAATTTAATGCACAAATCTCAGGGGGAGAGGGCCGCGGGCGTCAGGAGGGGCCCGGGGGGGGCGGGGCGGGGCGGGGGGCCGGCCGGCAGCGTCACATCTCGTCCAGCCCGTAGTCTTCCTCTGGGAAGTCGCCCACGGTGACGGCTGAAGGCTTGACGAAGGCACCGTACTTGGCCTGGCATTCGAAGTAGCGCTTCCCGTTCACGCTGTGGGCCGGACGGGAGGGGGCGGTGAGGCGAGGCTGGCCCTCCTCGGCCGACGGGGCGCGCTCGGCCGGCGGCACAGGTCGGCGGCCTTCCACCCCCGCTGCACACGCACTCGCCCCGGGGGCCACACGTTACCTGCCGTCGTGCTTTCCTAGCGGCTCATCATACTGGACACCAACCCAATAGCCTGGCTTGAAATCTGTGAGTCCTGTGCAGGAGAGAAGGCTCAGTGAGCGCGCTCCAGTGAGCTCGCTGGCTCACCCTTTCTGGGGGAGCGAGCGGAAAGGCTGTGGCGGAGTCAAGGCCGCCTGCCCACCTCCTTCCTCCACCTCCTTCCCAGACAGAGATGGCAGCCCCCTCACTGGTCTTTTTTCCTGCTTCTGCCCCATTCACTGGAGACCTCCGGGGGGGGGGGCAGGGCGGCACTGATTTATTGCCACAGAGAAAGGCTTACGTGGCAACGTCACCACAGATAAACCAGGGCTGCACAGACCGTCTTAAGCAGAAGGTCCGGGTACATGAGGAAGGGGCCCTAGCTGGAAGACTTGGGGGTAGGTCTATGAGCGCGTCCTGTCGCTGGCCCCTCCATCTCTCGGCCGAACACTGCCTCCGCCATGATGCTCTGCTCAAATGGCGAGGGACTGAACCCTGGACCCATCAGCCAAAGGACATCTTTCTGTGAGTTCTGGCGAGCTTCTAGTCAGTGACAAAGACACGTACCTACATACATGACGGTGCCCCGGCGAACGGACTGGCCAGGTGCCCGCACCTCACAGCGGCTACCCACAGAGATGGCACTGGCTTGGGCCTTCTCCTCGCTGAGGCGCTGGGCGGCCTTGGCCTCCTGCTGCGCCTGAAGTTCTTCATTGTACGGGCCTAGCTTGCTGCGCTTCATGAAGGATCGAACTGTGTCTGTGGAGGACGGGCGTGGCGAACGTCAGCCTGACCCTCACAGGTTCCTCCCGAGAAGGGATGGCGTTCGAGGGGAGATTCTGAGTGTTGAAGAGCTATCCCCAGAAGCCCCTCAGCCCGGCTCTGCCTCTCCCCTTCCCTTCGCATCTCCCTGCAATTCAGAACTAAAGGGGTGCCTCCTGCCTCTAGGCCCTCGTCGGCCCTGTTTCTCCACACATCGCTCCGGTCTCCCGTTCATCCTCATTTGGCTCCTGACACACTTCCGGCTGGCTACCCATTCTAACCTGCCCTCGACGCTAACTCCAGTTGCCGCACTACCCCGCACTCATCCCACTTGCCCCATCACTGCCATCTTTACCATGACTGCTCCCGCAAACCAATCCCCGGCCCATCTCAGTCACCTGAGTTCAAGGCTCCTCTCTGCCTCCTGACCCTCCCCAGCCTCCCTTGCCATTCCATCGTGTCTGTCGTAACTCCTCTCCCAGTATCTGTGGGCACCACCAATCACCCCTCACCCCCTTCCAGTCCACAGCTTAGCCTGGGATGGCCCCGTGCTGTGTGCCCCTCCAGCCCAGCCCATGCATTCTGTACTTTGCCTCCGCTCATAAGCTTCTGGCGAGAGCTCGAATTTCTCCACCCTGGACACGTCCTCATACTCTCCAAGCCGGACACCACTGTGGTCAATGACCTGTGGTCAGAGGAGGGAGGTCAGTGGGGACCAGGGTCGGGAGGGGGAGACACGGCACATGTTGGCACATGCTGACACAGCCTGGACACTTTGGCAGAAGCCCTTCTCTCGTCTCCTGAGCTCAGACTTCTGGAGTCAAGGCAGATCCAGAGCAAAGTTCTAGCAAGAGTTCACCCTTAAGAAAGTAAATTTCAGGCTGGGGAGATGGCTCAGTGGTTAAGAATGCTGGCTGCTCTTCCAGAGGTCCTGAGTTCAATTCCCAACAACCACAAGGTGGCTCACAACCATCTAATACCCTCTACTGCCCTCTTCTGTCATGAAGGTGTACACGCACATAGAGCATTCAAAATAAAGAAATAAAATCTTAAAAAAATAAATAAAAAGTAAATTTTGCCGGGCATGGTGGCACTTGCCTTTAACCCCAGCACTCAGGAGGCAGAGGCTGAGAGTTTGAGGCCAGCCTGGTCTACAAAGCAAGTCCAGGACAGCGAAGGCTACACAGAGAAACCCTGTCTTGAAAAACAAAAATGAAACGAATCAAAACCAAACCAAATCAAAACAAAGAAAAAGAGGAGAAGGAGAGGTCAAATTTTTATACTGAGCTATCGGCCCACTTGGGAGGTGAGAGACAAGCTCAGGAAGACAGAGCTAGCCAAGGCCACACACGGAATGTGAAGCCAATCAGGGCTACATGAAATTATCTCAAAAAACAAAACAAAGAGAGGGGCTGGAGAGATGGCTCAACCGTTAAGAGCACTGTCTACTCTTGCAGAGGACCCAGGTTCGGTTCTCAGTACCCACGTGGCTCCTCCAAGTCTAGGGCATCCAATGTCCTCTTCTGCATATAGGCAAAAAACTCAGGCACACGAAACTAAACAAATTATTCTAAAACACAGACCAAAACCACAAAGAGGGGAAAGGACGGAAAGGCGGTTGTAGTGAGCTGGCTCAGGGAGCTGGAGGCTCCTGCTACCTGACCTGTCCGCTGACTTCAACTCACAGGACTCACACAGGGAAAAGAAAAACAGTTGCTGGCCTCTGGGTATGCTGTCCTGTATCTGTGTGTGTGCACCATACAAACGAAGCAAAACAAGCGAAATTACTGACTATTGTAAAGGTGCCATTCGAAAGATGATTTTTTTTTTCTGTGCTAACAATTAAACTGAGGCCGTGTAGTTGCTAAAGCATTGTTTTCAGTGTGAGTGTGTGCCAGCGTTGTGGAATTTATTCTCTCTTTCCTTCCTCTCTTGCCTAGCTCCTTCTGCATGCTAGGATTACAGGTGCACCTCGCCATAATCCCAGGCCAGAAGGTGACATTTTAAGCAAAGATCTAAAGAAGTTAGCCACGTGGGTGTGAGGAAAGAGAACTACTTGGGTAGGGAATAAACACAAGCCAGGAGAAGGATTAGAGGCAGAGCTCACGCAGGCTGCCTGGGTGGAACTGAGCAGGGCAGGAACGGAGTGGGGAGGGACTGAGGGCAGAATGACGTGAGCTGAGGCACACAGAGCTCTCTCTTGTTCCCGATGCTCCCGGCTTGGCCGGCCTTAGTCTCATGATGGTTCACCTCAATTCTTTAGGTGTACTCTACTTCCCTCTACGTAATATCCTCTTGATAACGGCGCAAACATCCATCCACTCCTCCAGGAAGCCTTTCGGACACCCCCAGGTGAAGTGTGCCCCTGGGCTGGCGCTGACCCAGTGCAGACAACTCTGGTCTCTCACTGTCTCCTAGCCACCTGCTTCTCCCCAGGCTGATCTGGGGGTTCCACGAGAACAGGGCCTATCCTGGTTATCACATCGGGCAAAGCACTGTGTGTGTGGAGTAAGTGAAGGACTGGATGAATGAATGAATGTGGTGGGGGTCCCAGGTGGCCTCACATGGATGCGGCAGCCATCATCTACAGGATAGGAGCCCAGCAGCGCGTCCTCCTGATCCAACTTGCTGTACAACTTGTCATCCGCTCCGTACAGCTCCAGTTCCATGCAGGAGGCAGGGCTGCCCACCACCAGCTCCAGCTTACACTGCGGAAAGCAGGCAGGGTGAGGAGAAAGGCCGTCCGCGGCCTCGTCGTCTGACTCCTACCGACTACGATGGCATCCCGGACCCGCCCCCTCGGCTCTCCGGCGCGTCTGATCTTTCCGGGGCCCGGCGCCTCCCCCGCGGACTGGGACCTCGGGGCTCCCACGCTGGGCAGGCCGGGCGCCAGTCTCTGCGACCCTTCCTCAGGCTCCGCCCACCCGCGTCAGCCCCGCCCCGGGCCCCGCCCCCCGGCCACACCTTGAGCTCCGCGACGGTGAGGCTGCGGCTGTACCGCTTCTCGGAGCGGAAGCTGTTGAGGGAGCTGCTGATGAACACCGTCACGGTGGGCGCCGACACGCCCGCCACCTCCATCTCGCCGCGCCCCGTAGCGGCCCGCGGTCCGGGTCTGCCGCCTCACGCCGGCTCCGCAGCGGCCGCCGCTCCTTCTGGGTCTTGGTCCCGCCCCCGGCCCCGAGGCTGGCCAATGCGAGCGCCACGCCGGGCGCGTCCGGCCAATCGCCGCCCCTCGGCGCGCCCAGCCAATCCCGGGCGCCTTCCGTGCCTGGCTCTTCCAATGGCTGCACGGGAGGCGGCCGGGTGGGCGGGAGCTCGGGGCCGGAGGCAGGCTGGAGTTCCCGTCCGCCGAGGGTGGGCTCGGCGCATGTGCGCTGGCCTTGGGCTGAGGGCGCGCCGGCTCCCTCCCTCGACGCCGCGGTCCCAGCCCCTGCCCGGCTCCGTGACCTGGGAAGCGAGGCTCGGGACTCGGAAGTGACTGCCGGGTCAGCCGAAGCCCCGAGGCCGGCCCCGCGCGGCCCGGACAGCCCGCGCGCAGCCGCGCCGCCTGGCCCTTCCCGCGGCCCGTAGCGCGGCCGCGCAGGCGCAGGAGGCTCGGCAGCCCCGTCGCTATGGAACCGGACGGGACCTACGAGCCGGGCTTCGTGGGTATTCGATTCTGCCAGGAGTGGTGAGGCCCGGGCGGCTGGGGTGGGAAGGCAGCGAGGGTTGGCTCCAGGGCCGACCTCTGACCTTGCCCCCTCCACAGTAATAACATGCTGTACCCCAAGGAGGACAAGGAGAACCGCATCCTGCTGTACGCGGTGAGTGCCGGGTTCGCGTCCCCCCGGGCCGGCTCCCCACGCCTGCGCCGCTTGGCTAGCCCTCAGCACACCCCCCTCCCACCCTGCCCACCCGCGGGTGACGCCCTCCCGTCCCATCCCGTCGGGGTCTGCTCTCGTGGTGACTCCTCCCGCCACGCTCCCCCGTCGGCAGTGCCGGAATTGCGATTACCAGCAGGAAGCCGACAACAGCTGCATCTACGTCAACAAGATCACGCACGAAGTGGAGTGAGTGGCGGGACCCCGGCGTGGGGCCCGGGTGTGGCTCGGGGTGCCCCGTCTGAGTGTAATTGCTCACTTCCCTCCCCCTTCAGCGAGCTGACCCAGATCATCGCCGACGTGTCCCAGGACCCCACGTTGCCGCGGACCGAGGACCACCCGTGTCAGAAGTGAGTGCGCAGCGGGCGTGCGGAAGCGGGGTGACTGTCCCCCCGGGGTCATTCCCACTTGGGGTAACCGAACCGTCGCCTCAGGTGTGGCCACAAGGAGGCGGTGTTCTTCCAGTCGCACAGTGCCCGAGCTGAGGTGAGGAGCCCAGGGCTTCCTGGGTAGCTGGGCGCTCCCCCGGGGGTGGGTTCGCCGGTTTTAGCTGGAACCGATGCTGCCCGGAGTGAAGGTTGGGAGAGCTCCTTGGTTCGTTTGGGCTGGAGCACCCCACACTGCTCTCCTCCGGCCCAGACCCTTCCTGACCGGGCGTTCTTACTGCCAGGATGCCATGCGCCTGTACTACGTGTGCACTGCCCCGCACTGCGGCCACCGCTGGACCGAGTGACCTTCCCTTCCTCCGCCGGTAATAAAGGCCAGTTCTTTCTATGCCAGCGTTTCGTGTTTATTCGCCTCTCGGACAGGAAGCCGCCAGGGTGTCAGGCTGCACGGTGCAGCGTGCGGTGCTGCGCGTAAGCGTCGGGCCGAGAGCTGGTGAAGCCGCAGTCCTCGCACACGTGCAGCTTCTCCCTGCGCTCCCGGTAAGCGTAGCTGGCCGGCTGCCCGTGCACCTTGGCCAGGTGGGCCTCCAGGGAGCAGCGCTGCGTGAAGGCTTTCCCGCAGGCCCCGCAGCGGAATGGCCGGATCCCTGCAGAGACGGGGCCTTAGGTTTCCTGTCCCAGTCCAAGCTGGGCCCTGCTATGGTCATGGCCCACCGGCCACCTGCTAACCTCTCCTTAGAGCAACAGGAGCCAGACTGTGAGTCTGTGCCACCCCCCAACAGGAAGTGTCTCCTGAGAGGGGGGAGCCTGAGCAACCAGGAAAGTCCCCTTGACTACTCTGAATCTGTAGTCTAAGATTTATTGATTTAGTTTTGAGACAGAGTCTCACCGTGTAGCCTTAGCTGGCCTAGAACATGGATCCGCCAACCTCTGCCCCCCCACGTGCTGGAATTAAAGGCAAGTACCACCAAGCCTGGCTTCATTTTTCAATTACATTTTGGATTGGGGGGGTGTGTACGCAAAATGTGCAAGTGTGGACGGGGTCTGTTCCTTCCTTACACCACACTGGGTCCTGGGTCTTGAATTCAGGTTGTCATGTTTGCCAGCGATTGCTTTTACCCACTGAGAAATCGCGCTGACCCCCAGAACCTGAATTCTGTAGGCAGCGCCATCCCCACCCTCCGCCAGGCCCCTTCCCTGGTGCCACGGGACACTCTCCTCCCGTGAGGCCCGCCATGCCTCGGGTCTCCCGTTGCTGTGTCCCAGCTGCATCCCCCAGCCCTGGGAACCCCACACCCCACACCTCTCCTCTTTCATTCTGTCATCACCATCCCTGTCTGCCCCTGCTGTCTCACCAGTGTGAGTCCTCATGTGGCGCTTGAGATCGAAGGCATCATGGAAGCCCTTGCCACAGCAGTGGCACACATGGTGCCGCGCTGGGCTGTGGCATTTGAGGTGCCGGGTCAGCATGCGCTGCAGTGGGAAGGCCTTGGGGCAGAGTGGGCAGCGAAGTGTCCCCGGGCCCCTGGGAGCAGAGGCCAGTGTTCCCTGTGAGGACTGCCAGAGGGGTGCAGGAGTTAGCACGGCCAGACGGACTCCCCCATCTTCAGTCTTCGCTGCTCTGCAAGCCATTCGCGCTGTGCCCAGGGCTAAGGACGGCTAGAAGAGTGACTGAGCGGCAGGCACAGGTGGCACCCTCTGCCCACGACCTTCCCTGGCCAGTTCCCACCACTCTGACCTTGTCCCTCCACAGCCAAGAGCACACCTTGCTAACACAGGCTTTCCTGGTTTATCTGAGCCTGCAGCTCCCACCAGGAAGCAGCTCCGTGCGGAAGTGGACTTCTGTTGTTGCTGAACACTTAGCAGCTTGATCAGGGCCTGCCAGATACTGGTGACCTCGCGCACACGAGTTCTGACTAATATTGTCCTTCCAAAGCCAGTGCGGTCGGCCTCCTCCTGGGAGGCCGAGGTAACCCAGCTAACAGCGCCCACCCACATCTGTTACCTTGCCCAGCGTTCTGACATAAGTCACCTGTACTTAGCTTTTGGAATCCTGTTTGCAGCCACTGGGCACAGATCCCGGGAGTGGGGCCTTACCGCTGCCACCTACCCCAGGAATATGGGTCTTAACTGAGACTGGACTGAGTTGGCTGCTGGGAAGGGAGTGGCATGCCGGGTGAAGAACAGGTCCCGAGCTGGAGAGCATGCGCAGAGGACCTGGAGTAAGGGGCGGCCAGCTTCCCGCGCTCGAGGGAAATTCATCCCTGCCTCGGCTGCCAGTTGCAGACTCACCCCTGCCCACGTGTCTCTCAGACCAGAAGCTCTGTGCGCTGGTGCCACTGCCAGGCTGCTGCAGTCTGGGAAGAGAAGCCAGATGGTGACGCCCTGTGTCTCCCTGACCCTTGACCTCCGGTCCAGTGAGGCGCGTACCTGGGATATAAGCGTCTCCCCGGAGCTGGTCCGGCAGACGGCCCCAGTTTGGTGGCTGTGGACGCCGACTCCTCACAAGGAAGACCCGGGGCATTGCTTTCGGGATGGTGAGATGTGGCCTCTCACAGGGCTGCCTCCTCCATCTGCTTCCTGTCAGACCTCAGCCCAGAGCTAGGTGAGGTCAGGAGACCCATGGAAGCCTCATTCTCTTCATGCAAATTCGGGGAGCAGCCTGGGGAGCAGCCTTAGCTGGCTTTAGTTTCCTCTGCTGTGGGGCCTGCCATCATGGCTCCTCCCCCGGGCCATGTTCCCAAGGAACTGCAGTCTCCAGGGGCTGAGACACTTAGGACATCCTCGCCCCCAGGGAAGCTTGAGAGAGAGAAGAGCCTAGGCTGCTCCTGGGGAGGGAGAGGAGAAACACACATGGCTCCAGTCCTGCCAGGTCCAAGGACCCCAGGGAGTGTTTGCCAGGCAAATCAGTGCCCCGGACATCCATCAGGCTGCCTGCTTATTCAAATCACTGCGCTGTCCGAGGATGCGGTGGGGACAGCTGTGATTGTTCTGTGCCATTGGTGTAGGGTGACGGCAGACTGTTAGTTCAAGGCAGGAATAAAGATCCGGGCTGTGCATCCTCAGGCAGGAAGCTCTAGCTCTCTGATCATTCTGGCCTAGGGCATCAAAACGATGGTTTGTCGTGTCCGGTTCCTGTTGAGTGCTCCAGACTCCTCCCACAGCTGCCACACTTTGGGTAGGCTCTTCTGGATCAGTCCCTACCTGAGGTCTGACTGGGAGTTCAGAGTTGTGAGCGTTGGTTTATCTAACCATCTACGAACTTAGTTCCACATTTGTGGCTACAGGCAGAGCTTACTTAGTTCAGCACTGAAAACGAGCACACTGGGCCCATGAGGGAGACAGCAGTGACACCCAGAACGGTCAGCCGTGAAGAACAGTGAACCAAGCTGGGATAGACAAAACTGAGGGGAACTCTTGGAATCAAAAGAAGGCTCTAATCCACCCTAGGGTTGGGATAGGGGTCATCATCGGGCTTGCATGCCAAGTGCCTTTACCCCTTGCTCATCTCCGTACTCCGATTTTCAAGAGGGTCATATGTAGCCCAAGCAGACCTTAAGTTGCTAAGGATAAAACCTAATCCCCAAAGGGAACAGTCATTACAAAGGTTGCGTGGGAAGAAAAGGTGCATTTCACTTTTTTATATCAAGCTGGCACAAGCCCAAGACATTTGGGAAGAGGGAAGAATTGAGAGAATGCCACTCACCAGCTTGGTCAGTGGGCAAGGCTCTCTCTGGGGAACTTTTGATTAATGCGGGAGGGCCTAGATCACAGGGCAGTGTTGCCCCTGGGCCGGTGGTCCTGGGTGCTGTAAGAAAGCAGGCCAAGCAAGCCAGGAAGCAGCACACCTCTATGGCCTCTGCACCAGCTCCGGCTGCCAGGTTCCTGCCCTGCCTCTCTGGCAGGATGGACTGTGATGGGGAAGTGAAATAATAAACCCTTTCCTCCTGAGTGGTCTTGGTGGGTTTTTGGTTGGTTGGTTTTTTGAGACAGGGTTTCTCTGCATTAGCTCTGGCTATCCTGGACTTGCTCCAGGCTATCCTGTAGACCAGGCTGGCCTCAGATTCTCAGAGAACTTCCTCTGCCTCCCAAGTGCTGGGATTGAAAGCTGTACCACCACATCCAGAGACGTTTTTTTAAATCAATCCATAGAAACCCTAAGACATGAGGGTTCAAGGGATTCATATCTCCAGGCTTATGTGGGAAATGCTGAGCCATCCCACCTCCCGCCCACCACTTTTAAAACAAAATATAAAAGAGGGTCTTTTGTATCTCGAGCCGGCTTCCGCTTACTCATATAGCCAAGGATGGTCTCGAACTTGTGACCCTCCTGCTTCTACCTTTCAAGTGCTACGATTGCAGGCATGCACCACCAACCCTATCCTATGTAGTGCCAAGGATGGACCCCCAGGGCTTGGTGTTTGCTAGGCCAGCACTCCATTGAGCTACATCCTCAGCCTGGGGAGGATTTCTTTGCATTTCCTATGTTACGATCTAAGTATGACATGTCCCTTTGAAAGGCTTGTGTGCTGAAGAATTGGTCTCATTGGCTGGTGAATCCACCCGAGAGCTGACTAGCTCACCAGAGTCCCAAGGTCACCAATGGGTTACTCCATGGATGCATTCATAATCTGACAGACACTGTAAGGTGAGGCCTGGCTGGAGGGATGGGGTGCTGACCCAGACCTCTCAGGGCGAGCCAGCTTCCCCTGCTGCCATCAAGTCTGCTTTGCCTTCGGCCCACAGCAGCGTGGCCAGCCAGCCAACTGCAGCTGGAAACCACCGCCTAAACAAACCTGTTTGTTCAGGTCCTTCCGTAATAACGTGCCTAACGGGAGGGGCGGGCTTTTGGATTCCTAGTGGGGGAGAAGAGAAAAAGCCTGGCCTCATCTGCATGCCGAACCTTGCCAGTTTCTCTCTGTAGGCCTGGGTCAAAATCACCTACCTCCCAAGGAACCGTGGAAAAGGGTTAGTGTGTCCATGTGTCCGTGTGCCGGTGCATGTGGGCGCAGGGACCTCAGAGGACAGAGGCACTGAACAAAACTCTGATCTTCTGGAAGAGCAGCTACTGCTCTTAACTGTGAAGCCAACTCTTCAACTTTTTTTCTTGTTCCTTTTTTTTAGGGAGTCTGGTGCAACACAGGCTGGTCTCAAACTTAGTATGTGCCCTCTGTCCTGTCCTTGACCATGCAAGGAGAGACCTGAGTCAAGCTGTTTTGCAGCTGGATCCTTCAGGTCCAACAGTGTGGGTTTTTGTTACTTCTTAGCTTTTCAGGACAGGTTTCTCTGTGTAACCTTGGCTAGCCTTGAACTCACAGAAATCTGCCTGTCTCTGCCTCCAGAGAGGTGCACTGTTACTATGTGACTGCCCACGAAGGGACCTTCAACAGCATCAGAGGCCTGTGACCCTTTCTTCAGGAGAGTGGATGGGTTGAAGCTGCTTAGGATGGCCCTGTTTGTTTTTTAGATTTATTATTTATACAGCATTTATGCCTGTGCACCAGAAAAGGGCATCATCACTATGGACAGTTGTGAGCCACCATGTGGGTGCTGGGAATTGAACTCAGGACCTCTGGAAGAACAGCCAGTGCTCTTAACTTCTGAGCCGTCTCTCCAACCCGATAGCCCTGTGTTTTAGGAGACCTCTCTGCTAGATTCCTTCTACAGGGACTTGGGAGAGTATGTGTGAGGTCATGAGACTGGTCTTCTTAGGAACATACTGTCAGAATGCCTAGTGCCTGTGGGAGCTGGCGGCTCATGGAATGAAGCGGGACACAGTCCTCTTCCTGGTGAAGGCATTGTCGGTTGTTCAGTGGTGTCTAATTCCTGCTGCAGAATCGACAATAGCAGCCTGGTCTCTGCAGGATCCAGTGTGGTTTTAGCCTGGGGCTGTCAGCCAACAGTGCATGTACTGAGGACAAAGTCAGGCCCATGGTGACCACAGGTGCCAGTGGGTATGTAAGCACCCTCAGGGGTAAGGCTAGCTCCTCCTTGGAGTACAGCTGGGCTTCAATGGGCAAAGTGCCACCTGACCCCTGCAACAGCTCAGTATGCTGGGACAGGCTACAGAAAGCCAGGATATGCATTCACCATTACCGCTGGTCCTGTGCTTGCTGTCAGCAGGTCGACACAACAGGGCCTGGAGCTAAAGCAAAGCTAAGTTTCCAAGCTGGCTCATCCACGCAGGGGCCCTCTATCCTCTCTCTGCGTCCACTGAGGAGGGCTTTGCAGACAGGACAGGTTGTGGAAACAAGTGTAGTTTATTTGCTCACAAGTCTATTCCTTCAGAACAGGAGGGCTTTGGGAGAGGGCTGCAGGATCTCAGTCCCCCCGTGCCTTCCTTCTCACAGCCTGTACTAGCAGTTCTGAGTAGTGTTCCAGCAGGGCCTGCAGGTTTGGGCTGGCCAGGGGACAGAGTGTAGGTGGGGATGGAGGATTTGGGTTAGGCAGTGTTTGAGGTCTGGCCAAGTTAGGGGCAGCCATCCAGTTGCTGGCTTCCAGCTGGCTGTGGATCCACTGGAAGGCGGAGGCCAGCTCGGTCTGTGCCTGTTGGTGCTCGGCCCCCGGCTGGTTGCTGGAGACCAACTGTAAGGGATGGTGAGCTTATCAGGGGCATCCAGAGGGCAGGGAGCCCTCACCTCTCTCCCAGCCTGCCATGGGCTCCTCAGCTTACCATTCGGTAAAGGTCCAGGGCTTCCTGGAAGGCAGTGCGCAGCCTGTGCAAGACTGGTTCCACACTGCCCAGATCAAGGAGCGCTGCGGACAGGGCCTCAGCTGGTGGCTCTGGCTCCCCAGTGTGTCCAGGGCTGCCCGGGATTGCACTTGGTGCATCTGCGGGGGAGAGGGATGAAGAGCTGGGATACGGAGACTTCCCAGATGGCCTGAGAGAGGCCAGGCGGCTGGGCCAATGACTGTTGGCCCTGGAGCACCTTCGGCTCCTCCTCCCCACGGGGCTCTGGAGGCCATAACCTTCTCCGTAAAGCTACACTGCTGACCCCTTCTTTCTCTCAGTAGCTTGTGTCATCTTGTGACCATTTGACACTTAGATTTCTGTCTGGGCACCCCCTAGTGAAGGAATCAACCCTCTGTCCTTGTTTGCCACCATGTCTCATGTGCCCAAGGACCTAGAACTAAGCCCAGCATATGCTCGTTGACTACGTTAATGAGTGAGTGAACGGATGGATGGATGACCAGCACAGTTCCTGTGACCAGGCTGAGGGTCCCACGTGGGAGATGAGGCAGCCAGTGCAGGAAGTGGGCTCGGGCTCTATGTCCCAAGGGCAGTACTCACCGGCAGCGGGCTCCAGGGGAGCACTGCTCCCAGGCATCCTGGACCGGCTCTCTACAAGTTGGAGGTTGCTGGGATGAGCAGGAGGGGTAAGGGGCACAGAGGCTGAGGCCTTTGGGAGAAACACAGAGCTGTGGAGTCTCAGGGTGCTCGCATCCACGGGGCTGGGGGCTGGGAAGCTGGTTGCTGTCACCGCCACACCAGGCTGGGCATCCACAGGCTCCTGAGACCATCCCTGTGTGGTGGGCAGCTCCATAGTGGGCGGACAGAGGAGCTGGTCACAGACACTGGATAAGGTCAGTTTCAGGTTGGCCCGGGCCTCATGGTTGCCCCAGGAAGGCAAGGCAGGCTCTTGGCCTTGAATGCTAGAAGTGGAGGTCACTGTGGTGGGGTCAGCGTGGAGTTCCTCGTCCGGGGAAACCAATTCTCCCATGGATACAGGCTTGGGGAGTGCCCTGGACAGCTCATCTGTCACAGGGCCCCCACTGTCCCCAAGAGAGATGCTGCGTGTTATCTTGGCATGTGAGCTAGCTGTGGTCTCCAGGTAAGAACACACAGAGGGGGCACAGATGCTCTGGTCCAGGCCTGCAGCAGGTACAGATGTGGGTGTTAGAGGCTTCCTGTCTGTAGGTGGCATGGAGGAACAGGCACAGGACACCAGGCCTGCAAAGGATGTGGCTGTGAGGAAGTAGACGGTTTCCTTGCACACCTACCTCAGAGTCCTGCCCTAGAAAGTGTCTGAATGGACACTGCCCATGGCTTACCTGGGCATCCAGGGCTGTTCCTCTGGGGGTGGGGACATTCACTTGGTAGACACAAGGCCTCCGGAGTCTCCTCAGCTTTCTGCCCCGGGAGGACCTGCAAGCACAGTCTGTGTTAAGGACTAGGCCTCCTGGCTTGCAGCCCCATGTCCTGAGAGTGACCCCAATACTCACATTGGTCCCATCTGAGGACATGTAGCCAGTACCTGCTCTCAGGAGCCTTGCTCTGGGCTGGCTGCCCCCTTGGCCTGTGGGCTTGACCTCTGGAGACTTCATAAGGTGCAGGGGCAGCCGGGGAGGGAACCTAGGGAGGAATTCAGGTGTGAAAGACACACTCATGTGGTCTTAGCCTGGGGTCACTGGGGATAAAGGGAGGGGCAGGGGTCACTGGCTTCTACCTGGAGGGCTTCTGGAGGCGTGAGAGGAACTGGGTGGAGATGCTCAGCCGTGGACTGAGGAAGAAGTCATCAACCTCCGAGATCTTTATGTCTCCCAGTGGTCCACGAAAGAGGTCTAGAAAGACATCCATGGGCCCTCAGGCCTGCTGACATCTCAAATGCCTTAGGTGTTGAATGTGGGGCCAAGCTGTCTGCTCACCCACCTCTCCTGGCCTTTACCACCCTACCAGGAAGACTATTCCAAGGACACCCACACTGTGACTGGCACTGGACGGACACGGACACACACACACACACACACACACACACACACACACACACACAGACACACATGATATGGGTGCAAGGTCAGGTCCTACCTTCAGTAGGGGCATCAGTAAGGGTCTCAAAATGGTGTCGAAGGAACTTCTCCTGCTCAGGGGTCTGGGGTAAGGAGCTGCTGGCCAAGTCTGCCACCTCAGGCTGAGAAAGCTCTTCTGTACTCAGGTGCTCTGGATGGGAGGCGGGGTGGAGAGAGAGGAGTTGTCAATACTGAGTCATGGCAGACGCCACTCCACAGCGGAGGAATCCAGACTTGCCTGTCACACACCCAGTTGCTACCAGGTTGAGGAGGAAATGCCAGTCTTCCCTTGAGGAAACTGAGGCTCAGGGCTCACAGGGGCCTCTACCTGGCTTACCTAGTTCACGGGGCATCGCCCTGGTGAGGCGAGGGCCGGGGTCTGTGCGTGGAGCTGAGAAATGGGCAAAGCTGCACTCCAATTCAGCCTCCGACTCCCCAGAGTCTGAAGAACAGAGCGGGGTCAGGAGAATGCTCTGGGGAAACAGGGCACATTGCTCAGCTGCTTTGGGTTTTGTTTCTCTGCCTGGAGGATGGGGGTGATAGGCATCACTGCATGTTTTTATGGGTGCTCAGCGTCTTCTGTGGCATTCTCCATGATGGAGAACGGGGGGCCATCACAGGCCACAAGGGCGCCTGCTTGCTCCCCACTCACCCTCGGGTGGGCTCTGATCCTTTGAGCTAACGGAGGAGACCCTGAGATAGGAGCCGCCCTGCTGGTCTGCTCCTGCCTCGTCCTCATCCTCGTCGTACTCCGTGCAGCACCGTCAGGGGTTAACAATTAAGCTGGCATTAACAACTCGCCCTTGCCCACAACCCTGAAGCCCACACCCTGCTCCTAGAGGACACCTCAGCCTCTCCTGCCTCCTCCAACCAAGGAAATGG
The DNA here is from genome assembly GCA_010120015.1 of Rhombomys opimus. Lineage (NCBI taxonomy): Eukaryota > Metazoa > Chordata > Mammalia > Rodentia > Muridae > Rhombomys > Rhombomys opimus. The sequence continues at coordinate 1,960,507 of REGO01000034.1, forward strand.
AGGCTGCAGCGGACTGTGAGAGAGCTCCTCACCTTACCTATGCCCACTCCCACAGGCCACTGGAGAGGAGGGACCTGTCACAAGGGTGCCCCCTCTCCAGCTATGGCTCCCTTGGTGCACAGAACATTCACCTGTGTCTGCCTTCGACTGTCACCTCTGCCTCTGGGGAGCAGAGAATGCGCTCTCTCGTCTCAGTGGATTCCCTCTGTAGAGGCAGGAAGGAGGGATGTCCTCGGCTGTCCTCTTGGGAATTCTCTGACTGGGAGGGAAGAGCAGAGCCATTCTGAGGTACAGGTTTACCCAGGCCCTTGGACACTGCTGCAAGTTATACCATGAGCAGTGACCCACAGCCCCCACCCCAGACATCACGTCAGGGGCAGCGTGACAGGCACCACTCAGACAGACGTCTCCACCTGGGCATCAGCAGCCCCTTCACAGACGAGGTGTAAGTGCTACTGCAGATATAAACATGGTCTTGGTTTCGTCCCAGGTGTGGGATATGGGACTGATTCAGACTGTCCACAGCATCGGACTATTTGCCTCATGTGGGCTCTGAGAGGAGCTCTTTGCCAGCTGTAGACGGTTTAAATCTGAGGACTCTAGAGAGGGAATAAATGCCAAAGCCCAGAAAGGAGAAAGAACAAGCCTGCTCCTGCTTCCCCCTTGCTGATTTTGGTTGCTGTTGTGTAAAGTTGAAGATCTCCTGAAACAAGGATTGGACTGGCTCCAAGGAACCTGATGACCCTAACCAGCAGGAAGCAGCTAAGAAAGAACTGCACCCTCTCTTCCACTAACCCTTTCTCTCTCTTACCTGGCGTTGGGGTGTTAGAAGGGATTGGGGTGGAGTAGGGAGAAGAAGACATAAGAAACATAAGAAACCTAAGGCCAGAGGAGGCCTAACCCTCTGTCTGCTTACAGGAATAAGCAAAGCACTAGCTGGGCAGCCGCAGTGATGCAGACATTAAATCCCAGCTCTCCGGAGGCAGAGGCAGATGGTCTGAGTTCATGGCCAGCCCAGCCTGTCTCAAAAAACACCATCAACAAAAATACACGAACCAGTTCACGGGGAGAGGTCAGAATACAGGCTCCCTCAGGTGGGGTGGGAGGTGCTGACCTAGGGTCACAAGAGATTTTCCAGGAGACAGAAAATGTTGTGTGTGATGAGTGCGGCAAGTACCTCTGAGTGACGAGGGTAGCTCGCCAAGCCTTCTCCCTGAGACATATTTCCATTACCGGGTGAGCACTGCACCACAGTAAAGAGGAAACGTGTATATTAGAACAGGGAAAGATCACTTTTCCTTACTCTAGAAGGCTAAGAGCCGAGCCCTGCATCTGTGAGACCTCTCAGGCAGGGAACACAACAGGACCATTTGTGGAAAACTAAGACAAGAGGCAAGCCTTTTACCTCAGGCCACAGAGGCAGGGAGAGGCTAATCCAGGGCTCTGCCCGCTTGAGCACTGCCCATTTAGAAGAAAAGCCTGTTCGGGGCCCCAAGCTCTTAACCCCTTAGTGATCCACTCCAAAAGCTTGCTCATATGCCCTGGACTCGCCCTTCTGCCCTCCACCTTCCCCTGTAACCCTCTCTCCTCACCCCTGGAGTAGACAGCCACAGCGCAGGCACTGGTGGTGGGCTTGGGGGGACAGGATGTACCTCACTTAGCAAGCCTGCCAGGCTCGGTGGCTCCTCTGAGTCCAGAACAGAGTCTTCTAGGTTATCAGGCTTCATGGGTGTAAAGTAGGAATCCAGGGCTCGGGCATCCAGGATGGTCTTGAGGGGCTCCTGCTCGGCCCGCTCCGCCCAGCGGCCATGTGGCTGGTAGCTGCGCTTGGCGTGGAAAGCTGAGCTGTCTGTCACATCATCATCTCCGAGCTTGAGGAACAGGGGCAGCAGTCAGGCAGCTAGCCCCATGCTCCCTACGCTCAACAAGGCTACACAGAACTCGTCCCGTCTCCTGACTTTACAGCCCTTTAAGAAACAGCTTCCTATCTATTTTCTTTCAGATAGGTCAGACCTATAGCCCATGATGGCTGGAACTTCGTATGGAGTCAGCTCTGATCCAGCTGGGGTTGTAGGTGCCCCACCAGGCCAGCTCAAAACCTCACAGAGGCTGTGCCACCTCTCCACATGGCTGTCTCAGTCACTATGCTGGGGACTCTTTTTTTTTTAGATTTATTTATTATGCATACAGTGCTCTGCCTGCATGTACACCTGCATGTCAGAAGAGGGCACCAGATGTCATTATAGATGGTTGTGAACCTCTATGTGGTTGAACTCCTGACCTCTGAGCCATCTCTCCAGCCCCCAGGGTACCCTGCTTCTGATCCCCCTTACCTGGCCCTCCTGAAGCCTCACCAGCCAGGACTCTGCAGTTTCTTAGGCCCCACACAGTGGCAGCATTCCCCTCCCCGTCCTCGGTCTGTCCCTCCCACTTCACTTGTATTCCAACACATTCTGTTAGCTCAAACACGTCCAAACACAGCCCATTCCTATCCTACCAACTGTGCCCACCAAAGCTGCTGCTGGAGAGGAGCATTTGTGGCCGTGCTAACCACACATTTTCTAAATCCAGCTGTGGACAGCTAGCTGAGTAGGCACTTCACGTCTCTGGGCTTCAAATTTCCTGTCTGTGAAATAGGGATAGTAAAATCCCCCCCGCTTCAGTGAAGTGCTTTGTTTGTTTGTCTGTTTTTGTGACATATTTTCTCTGTGTAGCCCTGGCTGTCCTAGAATTCGCTTTGTAGACCAGGCTGGCCTTGAACTCAGAGATCCACCTGCCTCTGCCTCCCAAGTGCTGGAATTAAAAGGAGTGCACCACTACTGCCTAGCTGATTTTTTTTTTAATATTCAAATAACTTTATTATGTTTCACAATATAAAATACAATTATTTTTCAGGAAATTTAAATATAAAACCCAACAATAAAATATAGTGAAAGGGTTAGGCTAACTTTGTAACCTATATGTCTTCTAAAGCCTATAGTTTTGAGTTTTAGGTCCAGGTTAAGCTAAAGCCTCTTAGTACCTTTCCAGAGAATGGAGGAATGTGACCCTATCTGTGAGGACAGATAGAAAAAAAGGCAAGCAAGCAATGACCTTCACTCAGCAAAAAGAAGGACCAGACCCTTGTCTTTGACATAACGTTTTTTAGCAAGGAACCTAGACTTCTTTGAGTAGCTTTTGACCTCCAGCCAAGAGCCTGCAGCCCTTATCTTCAAGGATAAACTAACCACCCCACCTTTAATTGCAGCTGCATCCACACTTGGCAGGACTGGCCAAGCTTGAGCACCTAAGACTAACCAATTATCTTACTTTACAGCTTCCTCATCCAATCCTAAATTGCCAAGACTGCAACTTCAAATCTCCCGTAATTTTTCTTTTAAAAACCTAAAGGCCTTTGTCTCCCGGTGCCACTCTTTGCTGACCGGCAGGGGTGACCCCATTGCACAATGATTAATAAACCTCTTGCTTTTGCAACGAGTCTTGGTCTGGGGGAGTTTCTGGAAAGGGCACGATCTTAAACTCCTGAGCTGTGAGACCCCAGGTCTTACAATAGTAGCTAGTTATTTCCATACAACTGAAGATTCAGTGAGAGACTGAAGAAGGGCTTGGAATGAAGTTAAGCACACTGTAAAAGTTTGTTGATTATCACTGTAACTATAATGCAGGGAGAGGGCCTGGGCAAGCAGAGCCAGATCCTGCCGTACAGGCCTTGACTTTAGGTATGGCCTTGGGTTGAAGTAAATTCATAAAACTTTTGTTTTGCGTTTTGCAGTCCTGGAGATTAAACCTGAGGCTTCACTGAGTTATAACCCCAACTCACTGGCTCTCTTTTTACTTGTCACTTACTATTTTGTTTGTTGCTGAGACAAGGTCTCACACACCCCTGGCTGGCCTGGAACTTGCTACGCTGCAGAGGATGAACTAATCCTGTCAGGTGCTGGGACAACAGATGTGCATCACACCTGGCTTACACGGCGCTGAGGATCAAGCCTAGGGCTTCGTGAGCGCCAACAAGCACTGACTGAGCTACACCCCCACCCTATTACTGTGTTAGACAGTCTCCGATAGCCCAGGCTGGCCTTCAACTCCAGATCCACCCTCCTCCTTCCACCCTTCCAACGCTGGGTGTGAGTCACTTTGAATAGCTGGGATAGACTGTTGGCCTGGACCGGCAGCTCTGGCTAGAGTTAGGGCTCTGCAAGCAGCCTCTCCTTCCCAGCTCCTGGTCTGTGTCCCTCATCCGTGTCAGCCATTCCTTCCTCTCCAACACCATGTAGTTTCTCTTTTCCTCATATCCAAGTGAACAGCCCATCTTTGAATTATCTCTAGAGTCCCCCTGTTCTCTTCTCCTGCCTGGTCCAGCCCCCACCCTCTCTTCTAGGCCTCTTGCCTGCTTCCCTTGGCCTGTTTCCCATCACTACATTCTCAGGCTCCACAAGACTTCACCAGATGCCACCTGGTACTGAGCTGACATCCCGAACAGTCCTTATTCTCCCTTCCTGGTGTCCTCCCCTCTCTCGCACGCGTCGCTCCATATATTACATGGCTTACTTAATGTGGCCCCTGCTCCTCCCCCACCTCCCTTCACAGCTGAGCAGGCCTGGAAGGAAACCATCTCTTGCCCTCTGGGCCCCTCCAATGGCCAGAACAGTGGCAGGCATGGGGCAGATGGTTGTGTGAACCAAGAGCTGCCTCAGCTCAGACCGAAAGGATGATGGGGTTCTCCAAGAGAAGGACTTCCTGAAGGGAGGGCGGGGGAAGGGCTCCTCCCTCTGCCATCCACGCAGTCTCCCACTCTCCCAGTACACTCACCAGGCGCTTCGCCCAGAGTGGCAGCTTGCTATTGGTCAGCAGGCACTGAGGATCTGCGGACATACATGGAGACAGAGAGAGGTCAGGCAGCCCCAGAGGTGAATGGACCACACTCACAACTGGGCAGTCTCCAAAAATGGTGGCACGGGAACCCAGAGGTCACTAACCTCAATCTAGGTAACAAGGTATGCTGTAAGCTCCTAAGACTGACCAAGTCTAGCTATTGGGGTGGGGTGGGTACAAGGGCATAGTCTCATTCAGGATGCCGAGGAGGAGAAGCAAGAGCTCCAGGCCAGGCCAGGCTACAAAGCCTGTTTTAGAAGACCAAAACCAAGACTGTGGGGGAGGGCCACGGTGGGGCTCAGCTGTGGTGTTGCCTTGGCATGTGCAGGACCCTGATTTCAGTCCCTAGCATGATAGGGATGAGGGAGGGGAGCACAGGCACACCATTTTAGTTAGGACATCCAACTGAATTTGGAGCACTCTTGGGATTCCCTTTTAAAATAAATAAATAAGAAAAAGTGATGTCAGGCCCCAGTGTGTCTGTTCAGGAACAATCCTCAACTGCCCGAGTAGGGGTCCAGGAGAGACGGGTGCCCCTTCCACAACAACACAGTATGAAATTAGAAAAACCAAGCGGGGAGGTGGTGGTAATCCCACACTTGGGAAGCAAAGGCAGGCAGACCTCTGTGACTTCCAGGCCAGCGGGTCTACAGAGAACTAGTTCCAGGACAGCCAGGGCTACACAGAGAAACCCATTTTGAAAAACAGACAAAAAAATGAGGAAAAACTAAATATCCACTTGCATGGGGAATAACTCGGCGAGGAAGCTGTTAAAGGCAGGGCTTTACACCCACTCAGATCCCTTCAGATGAGTTGTTTCTGAGGGGAGAAAGCTATGCCACAGTAGCTACAGTATACCAAGACTTACGGACGAAAGAGGATGTGTCACATTGCAGTGCACACAGATTATAGGTTCAGCGCAAAGCCAGCAATCCAAAGCAGCCTAGTAAGAGTGGTCGGCATGGGACAGCAGACTTGGAGTGAGGGAGATAACAAGCCAATCACACCTGCTTTTTCCAGCTGAACTCACACTACTGTTGTGTTCAGGGAGCCCCGGTCCTTCCATCCCCTAGGGAGAGCCACCCTGCAAGCTGTTCTGCCACTGTTTCCAGCCTCTCCTGGGCGGAGGGATTGTGGCCAGTAAACTCCCTGGGAAGCCTGCAGTTGGCTTCTGAGGAAAAGCTCTCTCTTTATGTATTTGCGTGTGGGGCCGAAGACTGAACCCAGGATCTCACACACACCAGGCAAATGCTCAACCAAAGGCTACGTCCTCAGCCCTTTTTTGTGACACAGGGAGGGCCTCACTAAGTCCCAGGCTGGTTCTGAGATTACAGTTCTCCTGCCTCAACCTCCTGAGCATCACCACAGGGCCTGCCGGGCGCATCTCCTAAGGGAAATATGTAGGAGGAACGATCTCTCCTCTTCAGCCGATCCTGATGCTGGGAACGCGAGCAACCATCTTGCACGAGGGCAGATGCAGGGGAGCAGGCACACAGCTAACCTTTCATCAAACAGAGCTAGTGTTCTCTCTTTCACAGAGGAGCAGAACCCTGCCTTTCCCTGGGAAACCCTTTGGGGGAAACTCCCTTAGCCGCAGCCTGTGGCAACTGATCATGGCAACTGATGCTGAAATGGGTCACAGTTTACACCAGGAACATGAGTCACAACTCCAGAACTTTGCTTGAGTATTAGAAAAGAGTGTTCATGTCTCTGTAGGATTTATAAACCTACAGCTGATAGAGGCCTCTTCCCACCTCGAAAAAGGACAGTCTGCCTGAGCACAAGGGCAATGTGAAGAAAAGTGGAGACAGAGGATGGAGAAAAAGACCTTCCTTTTCTTTTTGGCTGGCCTGGAACTTGCAATCTGCCTTCTTCATCCTCCTAAGTGCTGGGTTATAAGTGTGAGCAACCATGTAGTTGCTCAGCAAAATTTCTCTCTCTCTCTCTCTCTCTCTCTCTCTCTCTCTCTCTCTCTCTCTCTGGATACAAGGTTTCTCTCTCTATGTAGTGCGGCCTGTCCTGGAACTTGCCATGTAAATCAGGCCAGCCTTAAACTCTTCCTGCTCTGGGACTAAAGGCATACACCACCACACCCCACCCAATATCTTTTCTTTTTTAATGATTTCTTTATTTTCATTTTATGTACATTCGTCTTTTAACTACACATATTTGTGTGAGGTAATCAGATGCCCTGGAACTGGAGTTACAGACAGCTGTGAGCTGCCATGTGGGTGCTGGGAAATGAACCCTAGTCCAATGGAAGAGCAGCCAGCTCTCTTAACCACTGAGCCATCTCTCCAGCCCCCTATGTTTTTTTTTAGTCTCATGTCAAGCAGGCTAGCCTCAACTCACTACGTAGCTAAACGCTGGGTGACAGGCACGTGCACAGCACTCAGTGGGACAGCATCTTTCTTTTAATACCAGCTGGCTACCTGGACCCAGCAGAGCTAAAACTAGCATTCTAGATTTTTCAGTTACATCAAACAAAACATGTTCTCGTTAGCTCAACTATACACCAATAGTTTTGACCCAGGCCATGGTCCCCTTCCCTGACCTGGATCCAGGCTCTCTTTGGACGGTGTTTTCAGCAGCTCTTCTGGGTCACACTCCTCCTCCATCTCGTCTTCCGTCTGCTCTCCAGGGCTCAAGGAGCGAATCTCGCTGGGTATGCATGCATATGTCTCCTGGCTTTGGGAAGGACACAGAGAGGAGAGAAACACAGGGAAATGGGTGAGATGGGGACTCGTCTGAAGCTGGGCCTATCCAGAGCTTCAGCTGTGACTCTGCCGGTAGCCACATGGCAGGGTATCAGCCTCAAAGCTACGTAGCAAAGGGAACCCGTTCCCTTGGTGTCTCAGCCTATGCCATCTCTAACACCACCTTAGGTCCTGCCAGTCCTCACAGGCACCTGGGAGCCCGCATGGAAGCTATGGCAAAGCCTCTATGGTGAGAGGTAGACTGTGATAGACCCAGAACAGAGAAGAAACCTCTAAAAATTCCTGCTAAAAATCAGTATTCCCCAACACCTTCAATTGTAAACCAGAACTTGAGCCAGGCACTGTGGCTCATACCTAAAATCTCAACACTTGGAGACTGAGGCAGGAGGACTACCTTGAGTTCGTGACCAGCCTGGGCTAGATGGCAGACTGTATCTACAGTCACTGTGGGGTTCACTCCAAAGTAGTCTGAGAGAGGCATACGACTACGGAAATGTGCTTGGGGGCTCAGGTTAAGTGAGGGACCAGCCCTGTGCGGAAGGATAAGAGCACACTCAGGGTGCCCTCTGAGCACCCCTCTCCACGATGGGGGTGGAGCCTTCTCCCCTATCACTGTGCTCACTAGGCATGAGGCTTCTACACTTTAAAACTTTTTGGAACTGTTCCTAAAGCCTGACATTCCCACTAGGATAAGACTACAGGGCTTTCTTGGCCTTGGCCACTTCCCTGGTGGGGCTGGCAGGACCTGGGAGGGCTGCTCCATTTCTGGTCCTTGGGCTGCTGCTGCTGCTGCTGCTCTCGGTGGTTGATCTCCAGCAGGTGCTGCTTCATGTTGGTGGTGATCTCTGGGCCCAGGTGCCAGATGAACACACAGCTGCACAGAGCACGACAAAAGAGCAGAGGAAAGGGCACATGGCAGCCACTGCCATGCCTGAGCCTAGAGTCCCTACATCACCATGGCCAAGATCACACTCCCAACACCTTCTCAGCTTAGCCCTGGCTCAAGGTCCGGGGATCCCAGCAAACTAGGGCCCCAAGACTCAAGAAACATGGCTTTGGGCAGAACGGTGGCAAATCAAAGGGAGAAACAAAAGAGACCTCCCCAGGACCAATCAACCTCAGAGGACAGGGTACCATCTCCCTTTTACAGAGCAAACTGAGGCTCGAAGAGGGGAAAGGACCTGTCCAATGTCACAAGAAAATGACAGATCTGGATGTGACTCAAGGTGCAGACTGTCCAAGGAGAGAGGAAGCTGGGAGCTCTGCAGCACTCTCCACAGGCTGAAGACAGCATGCTGGGGCCCCGTGACGCACACCTACTCCTAGCGGGAGGCTCGCCCAGGGGCAGCCCCCACACTTGCCCCACCTGTCTCCAGAAACTGTGATCAAGTGGCGGCAGTCATAGGTGAACTTCATGCCAGTGACAATTTCTGCAAGAAGAGTGAGGCCATCACATTCTGGGTCAGACTGTGGAAGCAGGGATGGTGGCAGAGATGGTCAAACACCCACCTGAGTGGCCAAACATCTTGGCAACACACTCGCCCGAATAAAAGTCAATCACTGAGATGCTTTTGTCGGAGCAGCTTGTGGCCAGGAAGGTGCCCGAGGGGTCCACGTGGACCTGAAGGAAGAGGCACTTTTCAGCTCAGGGTGCTTGCTTGATCCCCCTTGGGAAGCCTGGTCAAACCTCTCAGCGCTAGCCCTGACTGAGCACCCCTCTGTGCTGAACACTCAAGACGCTCTTGTGAGCCAGCCTGGCAGGGCAGGAAGTGCCAGTGAAGAACTCACAGCTACTAGAGCAGAAATGGCAGGGCCAGGCCCTGGAATGCGTGCTGGGCCTGCAAACGTAACCCTCTCTTCAACCCTAGGACAGAAGCTGCCCAAGGTCAGTCAGCCTGAGGCACAGCTGGGATCTGTTCTGGGAGCCTGAACTGAACTCAGAACAACTACCTTGGGCCAGAGTCTCTGAGATGGGTCCACCTGTCCCGTGTCCTGTGGGAGGACAAGCCAGGAGAGGAATGGAGGTCTCTCTGCTTCTTCCAACCATGCCCTGTTGCCACCCAAACTAGAGCTCACTGTGCAAACAGAGGCTCCCTCCGTCCACTCCAACTCGAGCACCCTAGGCTGGCCAGGCCTGAGAGGGTGCCATCTAGTGTGCTACGTGAATAAGGACACAGACCTGAGGAGGTAGGGTGGCCTGTCGGGGCGCGTGTGTGGCTCCTCACACTCACCTTCAGCAGGGACCCTTCGTCGCCCTGGGTGCCCTTGTAGCACTTCTTCTGTTTCCCACTCACCGTGTTGTAGACCCTGGGGAAGTGGGGATGCCATGTGGGGGCAGAAGACATCACCCTTTCCTCCTGGCCTTGCTGCCCTCTGCTCCAGAAGCCCCTGGAACCTCTTGTGTCCACCTGATGCCTAGGTGGGAGCCCCACCTCGAGCTGAAGTTATGTCCTGCAGTACCGTGACATGATGTCTGCTCCCCTTTACAGTGAGCTAAGGGCTTAGCTCCAGGTGGAAGGACCACATGAAGGAAGTACAGAGCACATTTCCCGGGCCAACCCTGAGAGCCCTGAGCCGCCTTCAGGCCACCCAGATTCCAAAGGCTTGCTTCATCTCAGCCCTGAGCTCTACGCACTGTCCCCTCTATGATCTGTGAGCTCCATGAAGTGGGCTGGGCTACCTCACCCACTGCTTTGCTAGTAGCATTCTCCAGCCCAGAGAGGACTCAGCCCAGAGCAAGACAGGTGAAGGAGCTGAGTCTGTGACTTCTCCATTCCCACACAGGCCCAGGAGAGCCCAAAGTCTTCTGCAGGCTGGTGGCAAAGCCTGCGGGCGCTGCTCCTCTTCTTTGTGAGACAGGGTCTCATGAAGGCCACGGTGACCTCCCATTTGCTATGTAGCTAAGGCTGGCCCTAAGCTCTGGATGTTTCTCCCGAGTGCTGCAATTACAAACGAACGCAGACCCTCTGACCGACACCCTCTTCCCCTTGAAATCAGGCCAGGTCCTCCTGCAGTCTCCCTTAGCTGCTGAGAGCTGAGTTCCTTTCCTCCCCAACAGCGGGGAGACAACCTTGAATTATAACTAGTTTTATCAGTGCCTTGTGACTTCTAGGTCCCATGAAACCTCCCATCCTGAGACCCTCTGGAAACCTCTAGGACAGAAACCTACTTTGTCTTACACAACTGAAGGGCCTGCCTCTCCTTTTGGGGTCCCACAGTGCTGCCTCTAATGTACCTCTCCTAATCTTCTGGAAACTGAAGGGCCTACCGCTCTCTTCTGACTCCACTGTGCTTTCCACAGTAAGTGCCCTAACTCTCCTAATATTCCATCTCTCTCCCCTGTAAGACTCCAGTGACACAGCCAGGAGTGGTGGTGCGCACATGCAGTCCCAGCAGTCTGGGAGGCAGAGGCAGGCGGATGCACAGAGAAACGCTGTCTTGAAAAACCAAGAATCTCGTCACACTGTGTTAAGTGCGAGGCTGTACCTGTCCTAACATTCTGGGAAGTGTGGGTCTGCCGCTACCTTCAGGGCCCTGTCATATTATGTACACGCTGGCTCTTTCGTAGCACCTCACCATGGCTGCCTCTGGCCAAGAGCCTTTGGTTCTCCTAATAAAGCTCTTCTGAAGGCTGCTCTGGCCTCAGCTCCTTTCTAAGAACTGCTGTTACAGTGGTTGCGACACAGGCCCTGCTTGAGGCCTGACTTGCTGGGTCTGTCAGGCTCGCAGTTCTGCAGGGAGCAGAGGAGCAGGGAGAAAAAGCAGGCAGCCAGGGAAAAGACAGTCAGCAAGAAAGTTAAACCTGCCTGAGCCACACTGAGCCAGGCTGGATACAAGCTGAGCCAGGCCAAGACAAGGCACAGGGAACTCCTCACCTCACATTGCGGTCCTGGCAGGCCACTGCCACATACTTCTGTGTGATGTCAATGTCCATGTCATACAAGGTGGTCTTCTCTGCTACGTGGTGGGTACGGACAAAGTGCAGCCCATCCGAGGTCTGGCAGGGCAGGCAGGACATTTAGAGGGCACCTGACAGGCCCCAGACCTTAGCCCCCAAGGAGGCCACCCCACTTACCTGCTGGGCACTGCGAAAGTAGATGCTCTTGTCAGCTCCACAGCTGATCATCTGCACATCTCTGGTGCCTGGAAGAGGAGGAGGCAGGGGCTGGACAGGACTGCCTTATGCCACTCAGGAGGGAAAATGAGGAGCTAGGAAATCCCATTTCCAGGCAAGCAACTGACTCTTGGATCAGAAAAGTTAATAGCAGAGGGGGGGGGCCTCTTAAGTCACAGTGTGAGGCAGGTCTGGGCAGAGCAGGAGTTCACAGGGGACAGAGGGGACAGCATTTTGACAGCTGGGGCTGGTGGTGCGTGTTAACCCCAGCGCTCTGAAATCTGCCACTTGGGAGGCTGAGGCAGAAGAAACACAAGTTCTAGGCCAGCTTGGCTATGGAGAGCCTAGCACAAAAAACAAGGACAACTAGGGGCCAGGGATGAGCTCAGTGGTGCAGCCCTTGTTTGGTATGCTCAAGGCCCCAGCACTGCAGATAAAACAGAGTAACAGGTGAAAGCAATGTGGGATATGAGCCTGTCATCCCAGCACTTGAGATAAAAGGCAGGAGACCAGCTCAAGGTCAACCATGGCTCCACAGTAGGTTGAGCTGGTCTGGGTGGCACCCGAGAGCCTTGTTAGATAGCTGAGGATGGTCTAAAATGATTCAGCTATTTCCTCCTCCAAGTGCCGGCCCATGCTGCCACAGCTGGTTGGATATACGTTTCACAGACGACTAAAGACTGCATCAGATACCCTCCTGCCACCTCCCACCTCATTTTTAGACACTTAATGTATACACAGTGTATGGTGTACATGTAGAGGTCAGAGGACAATTTGCAGGAGTTGGTTCTCACTTCCCACCACGTGGGTTCTAGGGATTGAACTCTGGTCTTCAGGCTTGGTGGCAAGCACCTTTTTAACCAGCTGAGCCATCTCCCCTGCCTCTTCCACATTAGTTTCTGAGAAAGGTCTTTTATCTTTCAGTGCAGGTGGAGTTCACCAATTGGCTAGACCTCCCCCAGAGTCCTCATGTCTCTACTTCTTAACACTGGGGTGACAGGTGCTTTTGTGTGGGTGCTAGGGATCAGAAGCCAGGTCACCATGCTCCCATGAAAGCATCTTCCCTGAGCCATCCCCTCAGCCTCTGTGATGGTATGTCTGCCAACTCATTTGGAGTCACCCAGGCAACAGCACAGGTGTGTGAGGAGCGCTGCAGAGGTTAGCTGAAGAGGGGGAGCCACAGTGTGGGCAGCGCCGTCTGGAGCAGTGTCCTGCACAGCCCCAGCATGCAGAGTCTGCTCCTGACTGTGGACGCTCCTCCTGCTCCTGAGGTCATGCCTTCCGACCAAGAACTCTAGCTTCTCCTAAACTGTGAGGCAAAATAAATCCTTTCAATGTGGCTTCAGACAGGTGTTTTGTCAAGGCAAGAAGCAAAGCAAGCTGCCGGCTGGCCTGGGTACCGGAGCTCAGGCAGTTCTCTTGCCTTGGTCTCTGGAGCAGCTGCCCTACAGGGGTGTGACTGTGACACTGCACTCATTGGCTCACTTTTTATTTACGTATTTTATGTGTATGTGTGGTCGCCTGCATGCCTGTGTGTGTTCCAAGTCAGCCAGGACTACACAGTAAGCCAGTCTAAAAACAAAACAAACAGCCAACCTCTGAGGCGCTCTCCTGCCACCTGTTCCACTAACCCCACCGCAGACAGGGTTTCTCTGTGTAGCTTTGGCTGTCCTGGACTACCTTTGTAGACCAGGCTGGCCTCAGACTCACAGAGCTCCTTCTGCCTCTGCCTCCTTGAGTGCTGGGATCACAGGCATGTACCGCCATGCCCAGATCCCTATTCACTTTTAAGCTAACCTTATTGACATTTTCATAAATCAGTGAACCCCAAAGCCCAGTCTTTAGATCCACTCTTCTCTCTGCATCCCAAAGAGGACTATCTGCTGAGGTCCAGGAAGTGGGAGGCGAGGAGCTTACCAGAAAACTTAATGGCTGTGATGGAGGAGGAGTGGTCGTCCAGGGTCTGCTCCAGGTTGTAGTTCTTCTCCACATTTAACACGTGGATGAGCCGGTCCCGACTGGCTGAAGCCAGCAAAGTCACTCCTGTGAGTGGGGGGAGGACAAACCCGGGTGGCCAAAGGCTACAGAGGAGCTTCTGCCTCCCAGAGAAGCAGGTAGACTGAGATGGCCAGTCCTTGAAGAAGGGAGTCTTTGGCTCTGGAACTGTAGCTAAGATGCCCGAAGTCAAGAAAGGGCCAAGTCCTGGGCTCTGGGTGGTCTGTTCCCAGAGCCCCCACGACCTTACCACCAGCTCAGCAAAGGCAAATCTTGATGTATGCACACACACTTCTTAGATACTTCTGCACACAGCACTCCCCCTGGTGAGCCCTACTCTGTGGGGAGCCATGGGAAGCCCAGGCATTCTCTTAGCCTCACTTAAAACCAGGCCCCAGCCCTGAGTCTTGCCTCCCCAGGCCTTGCTGACAACTTTGAGCCACAATCCTTTCACTGGGCCTCCCTGCTTATTGGCCCTCAGACTATGCCTGATCTGATCACCTAGTAGAGCTGAATTCTAACAACAGAGCCAGAGGCCAAAGAGCTCAGGGAAGAAGGAAGAGTCTGATGGGCGGAAGAATGAAAGATGGCACGGAAAATCATCACTTGCCACCTCGGGATTTTTCTCCACCTAGACGGATAAAGTGGTGGTTTGATGAGAAATGTTCCCATAGGCTCACGTATTTGAACACTTGGTTCCCGGCTGGTAGTCCTGTGTGAGGAGACAATGGACCCTCCAGGAGGTAGAGCCTTGCTGGAGGAAGTACACCAGTTACTAGGGACCAACTTTGAGGGTTTATAGCCTCACCCGAGTTCTGCTCTCTAACAGGATTTGAGTAAGAACCACTGTATAAATAACATCACGGTATCAAAGTAGAATACAGCTATTTGAGAAGTGTACTACAGTGCTTTACATGTGTGCATACATGCACATGTATGTACGGATGCACGTGGCCAGATGGGACCCAAGGCCTCTACAACGTTGGGTGATGCTCCACCACTGGGCTACAGCCCCGGAGACGGTCTCTCCTGAGGGTGCTGGAGGGCCAGGCGACATCATGCCTGGACTCTCACACCGCCCAGCGCAAAACCAACACGCATATGCTCTTATTTACCCTGTGTGTGACACACATGCACAGAATGGCGAGGGGAAAGCAGAGAAGGCAGGCAGACCTTCAAAGGGTTAGACTAGATTTAAAGGGAAAACCTGCACTTAGATGAAAGCTTTGTAAGCAATCTTGCAATTTTCCTGCAGGAATTTAACATTCACCCATTCATTTTTTACTTATTTATTTTGGTTTCTTTGTGTAGCCCTGGCTGTCCTGGAACTCTCTCTGTAGACCAGGCTGGCTTTGAACTCGCAGAGATCTGCCTGACTTTGTCTCCCGAGTGCTGGGATTAAAGGTGTGCACCACCACTGCCAAGCTTGGCACTTAACTTTTTTTTTTTTTAATAATTTATTTAATTTTATTTTATGTCCATTAGGGTGAAGGTATCAGGTCCCTTACAGACAGTTGTAAGCTACCATGTGGTTTCTGGGATTTGAACTCAGGTCCTTTGGAAGAGCAGCCAGTGCTCTTAACCACTGAGCCATCTCTTCAGCCCTGGTACTTAACTTTTTAAAAGGTTTGTCCATCTAGCAGACAACGAGCTCATTCATATCCCGGGGTTATGTTTATTCATATCCTCACTCACACTCACACACATTCAGCTTGGGCCTTGATGAGGTTCTGGGACCAGCATGAGCCTTCAGCTGTCTTGCTTTGTGGCATCCAAGCCAGTTTGGTCCAAAGTCTAGCAACAGGGCTCTTTCGAACTAAAGACTCCCACCAGCTGCTGCTTCCCATGGTCCTGCCCGCCTGACCTCCGCTTGCTGTGGGCTCACCTGTCTCAGGCTTGGAATACTCCAGGCACAGCACCTCAGCATCGTGGGCCTCCACCTTGATCAGCTCATCCATGAAGTGTAGCTCGTGGATCCTGGGAGACAGAAACACACTGCCAACTGTACCCTGCCCACTGCCCACTCTGTCCACAGCCCACTGTCCACTGCCCACTCTGTCCACAGCCCATTCTGCCCACTCTTCCAACAGCATACTGTGCACACTGCCCACTGCCCACAGCCCGGCTCTAGGCTAGCACTGCAGTCACGTAGTCAAATAGTCTGAGATGCCTAACCACACACCCCGTCCAGAACATGGCTGTGGTAATGCCACAGGGTAGAGCCAAGGAGACCACAGGTATGAACCTACTGTAGTACACAGGGACCATAGTCCTTTGTATCAAAGGGCATTTTTGTAGAGCTAAATAACATAGGCTGTCTCTGATGGAAAGGACAAAGGGTCAGAGACCCCATTCATGGATTTACCTTTCTTCTCTAATTTTATTTCCAAAACAGGGTTTTTCTGTGTAGCCGTGGCTGTCCTAGAACTCACCATGTAGACCAGGCTGGCCTGGAACTCACAGAGACCTGCCTGCCTCTGCCTCCTGAGTGCTGGGATTAAAGGCCTGCACCGCCACACTGGCTCATCCCTCAGTCTTAAACAGTCTCAAACGTAGACTTTCCTTCTTTTTGCCACTACAGGAAGCTCCTCTACAGTCTGCCACGTAAGTTGCAGCCCAGTCTTTCCTGGTCTCTCTGGTCTCAATTAACCCAGATATAAAGAAACCTAAAGCAGGGCTCACATACAGCAGGCGTGGGGAGGGGTCAAACCTCTTGTCTACCCAGTGCTCAGCCATCACCAGGCCTGGAGCAAGAGTGTTCGCCCATGTTAGCACTCAAGGAAGTGCTGTCACCAAGTGCAGTCTAATGACACACTCACCTCACCTAATGCAGTGATTGGTATCACAATTGCCAATAATTAAAAAAAAAATAAATCACGGAATTTCACATGAAAAATGAAACAAACAAGCAAAACCACTAGGGCTAAAGAGATGGTGAGGAAGGGTGCTTGCTGCCAAGACCAATGATTGGAATCCTCAGGAGCCACACTGGAAAGAGCTGACCCTTACAGGTTGTCTTCTGACTTCCACACAAAGACACACATAAAGTAAAAACTACCCACTTGTTACCCATGGGTAGCTAGCTGCTCCTTTGTGGGGCACATGCTTTGCCGTTTCTTCCCCACTTGCAGTTTCAAGGCTCAGATGGCCATAGCTGCACTTACCATCTTAAACCTGGTCTCCTGGACAGAGCTCATGTGCTGCTAGCACACATTAGCTAAGCATGATGGCTGCTCATGCCTGTCCTACAATCCTAGCACTCTAGAGGCTGGGGCAGGAGGACTGACACAAGTTCAGGACCAGACCGGGCTGCCATTCAGGGTGCCTACAGCATGAGGCCCCGTCTCAAACCTGAACACAGCGCTGGGGGGATGGCTCAGTGGGTAAGTGCTTGCTGTGTGGGAGGATCTAAGTCTGGATCCCCAATAGCCACGTTTAAAGCTAGCCACAGCACAATGTGCCTGGAACTTAGCACGCAGGGGCAGAAACAAGGGGATCCCTGGGGCTTACTGGGATCTAGTGAGTTTCAGGATCCAAGAGAGCCTGTCTCAGAAAGTAAGTATAACAGAGTGACAGAAAGCTTACTTCTCCCTCTGTACAGGCACGAACAGGCATGCACACCCACATATACACGGACTACACGCCCAGACACACACACACACAGAGACAAATAAATGAATAAATAATACAGTGAAAATAAAAACAAATCTAGATACAGTGGTACACAGCTCTCATCCCAGGACTCAGGAGGCAGAAACAGGAGAATTAGTTTAAGGCCATCCTGGCTATTTCAGACTGTCTAAAATAAACACACCAGGCGCTGGAGGGGTGATTCAGCAGTTAGCAGCACGGCTGCTCCTCCAGAGGATCTGAGTTTGGTTCCTAACACCAATGTTGGGTGGCTCACAAGCACCTGTAACTTTAGCTCCAGGGCATCTTAAATCCTTTTAGTCTCTTCCAAGGAGACACACGGACAGATAGACAGTCAGACACACAGAGACACACACATACATACAAACCAACAACCAAAACAAACAAACCACCAAGTGAAAGTAAGCACAGCCTGTGGGGTGGGTGAGCCCCGCGCTTTCTAGGCTGTACCCAATGAACCCTCAGTGTACCCAGCCTTTACAGCTAGCGCCTCCCACTGGCATTTCAGTCTCGTGCCCAGCGGCTGTGAGAGTGTTTCATGAATCTCCCTGTCCAGTACAGAGGCCGGTCTACACAGCTGCCGTGACCACATACCTTCAGAAAGGCCCTCCCAGCTCAAGTCCTGGGGTGCTGCTGGTACTGCATTACTACCCATGGTGCCTCACTGTCCACCAGCAGCTGAGCTGACTCCTCCCCAGGGCCCTGAGAACCCCTGCTGGGGCCCGGAGGTGACCACCAGCCATCCCCAGGGCCACTTGCCTCAGATTTCCACTGCGGTCGCCTGAAGCCAAGTGCTGGCCGTCGGGGCTGACCTGCATGACGCGAACCCCGGCTTTCATATCCATGGGCGTGCCGTTCTCACTGCCCCGGTCTGGAAAGTGAGACATGTCCTGCAGGTGCTGGGTGTCATTCTCCACATACACCACCTTCAGCAGGGTCTGTGGGACAGAGGCCAACATCAGCCTGTGAGGCGCTTACACACCTGAGCTCGGTGCCTGCCCTGGCATCATCTTCCTGAGGAACAGAACTCAAGCTGGGAGCCAGGAGCTTCCCCACAGGGAACAGAAACTGCACTGCACTGTCTTCCTAACAGCTAGACAAGTTTGGACACTGAGAGGGACAGCAAGTGAGAATGCTTCTGTGGGCAGTCTTCCCCATCTGGCTCCACAGGGCTCTGATACAGTGGCTCATGAGGGTGACAGCTACCTTCTATGTGACAGAATGAAGAGGGGGGCCTTTGCGTCTCTAAGAGCTTCCTGGAGCTGGATGAGCTGCCTCCAGACTTCTCTCTCTTAAATGTGTCTGCGTGTTCTGCCTGCACGTAGGTATGTGCACCATGCATGTGCTGGGCTTGAGGGGGCCGGAAAGTCACTGGAGCCTCAGTAACTGGAGTTAACTGGTTGTGAGCTGCCCCAGGGTGCTGGGAGCTGAACCTGGTCCTCTATGAAAGCAACAAGTGTTGCTGAGCCATCTCCCTCTAGCCCACAAACCCCTTTTACACATGAGGAAAGCACACTTTCACAAGAGTTTTAAGACGTTCTTTTTCTGTCGTTGTTACTTTGGTTTTATAAGACAGGGTCTCCTGGAAACCAGGCTGGCCTCAAACTCCTGATCCTCCTGCCTCTGCTTCCCAATCACAGGTTTATGGTGTCTGACAGCATGCCTGGCAAGTTTCACATTTCTTATCACACAGAAGACAGAGCTGCTGATTGCAGAGGGCAGGCAGCAAACGGGCAGTTACCATTCATCCCCGGCACTTGAGGCCTGCATTATTGCTGCCACGCTGACCTTTCAAGGTTTTCACATTCATCAAGTTTTGTGTCACTGTGGGGCCTTTGCACAGGTTTTTCCCCAGGTACGGAGTCTGCTCTTCCTCTTTTTACCCCTCCCCCTCCATACTAGGCTGAAGCGTTTCTCTCAGAGGATGCTGCTTCTGCTGGCGGAGCTCCTGGGCTATCGTGCTGGTGTTACACTGTATGAGCATCCTGTCACTTTCTTTCACAGTGCTTCCTAAACTTGTATTTGCACGACTTGCAGCTATTGAATCACTGTCTGCCTCTCACTAGACTTGGAGGTGCCACAATGGATGCCGTAGCAAATGGTACAATAAGTGATTCAGTTCTCTGCTCCCTAGAAAAGTTCCCGTGCTGACCTGGCAGCACCGACTAAAATTTCCTCAGCAAACTGGTTCTCCCCAGCCTCTCCCTAGAACCCATCTCTCACACCAGCTGAGGTTCCTGTGTGGCAGCCACTGACGTGGGGCACGTCCCTGGCGCTCACTGTACTCTCCTGAGTTGCTACTCAAGACTTGGAAGCAAGACCACCCCAGTGTGTGGGGCTGCCTGGAGAGGCCGCCCACACCTCGACAGCAAAGGCTATGCTGGAGAGAGGAGACAGATCTGCCACCCACCACGGAAAGGGAGGGAGGAACAAAGAGACAGACAAGAAGGCATGAGAGTGCTCCGTTGCTGCCCGTGGGGAGGCTTAACGCCTGGTTCCACAGGGAAGTCGGCACACTCCGAGACACCAGACTATAGTGAAGCCACTCACATCGCTGAAGATGTTTTTCCGCCACTGAGTGTCAGAACTCCTATTCATATTCCAGAAGCGGATGGTGTTGTCTGAGGAGCAAGTTAGAAAAGAGCCAGACGGCAGACAAGCTCTCTGATCTTCAAATTCAGGATACACCTACAGACCCAGAGAACAAGGCAACACTGGAATGACAGATGATGATGACATGGACTACGCCTGCAATCCCCTCAGTCAGGAAGATCAGAAGTTCATTTCAGACTTAGCTACATACTGAGTTCAAAACTAGCCTGGGCTACATGAAACCTTGTCTCAAACAGAAAGAAAGAAAAAACATTTTGAGGACTACATAACAAGATTCTGTCTCAAAAAAACAAGCCAGGAGCAGCAGTACCTGCCTTTAATCACAGCACTTCAGAGGCAGAGGCAGGTGCATCTCTGTGAGTTTGAGGCCAGCGAGGGCCACACAATGAGACCCTGTCTGAAAATATGTGTGCATGTGTTTCCCGAATAGAAACAAACAAACAAACAAAAAAACCCAGAAAACAAAAGAATGTGACCATTTTCAGAACTGAGTAATTGCCACTCTTCAATTCTGGTATGTGTGATGTGGAAAAAAAATTAAATAATAGGATATTCTCATTCTATAATTTCCTGTGTCTTTGACAACTGTCACCTAAGTGCCCTGAGTGATTTCATAATTAGCAGGCTGGGGATGGAGCTCAGTGGTAGGGCACTTGTATAGCGTGAATAAAGCTCTCGGTGAAAAATGAAAGCAAAAACTAAACCCCAACAAAAAAAGTCATGCCAATTCCAACCGAAAAATTAAGCAGGGCTTTCCCAAATAATAGCTGGGTCCAGGCCTGGGCCAAAAAATGTACAAGACGAGACTCGAGCATCTTGACACCCCACCCGCAAGGAGCTATCAAAGATTATTAGGGTTGCTTCCAATCCCTGAAGCCAATGTAAAGAAGTTCCCACTGGCCGAGAATGGACAGTTTGAGCTCCAACAATGTTAATGGTGGCAGACAAAGGCATCTCCAGTAAATGAAAATATACGAGTTTATATAATGCTATGAACCGAGCCACCAGGTACCTTCAGCAGGCAGATAATCAATTGGTTGTAAGGGCAAAGAAAAAGAATCAAGCATCATTCTGCCATGGCTACAGCGAATGTCCACCAGGTGATCCAGAACAAGACGTAACTCATCCATGTGAGTGGGGCAGCAAAGAGAACGGACAGATGAGAAGATCCTACAGCGAACTTCCCAACTAAGAAATGGGTCCGCACATTGGACCTCAATGCCTGCTAACAGTCAAGCTGTACAAGCTTTCTCTTTAATTAAAAAAAAAAAACAAAAAAAACCCCACAACTTTATTTTTTATTTAAAAATACTTTTTTTTTTTTTTTCAAGACAGGGGTTCTCTGTGTAGCCTCGGCTGTCCTGGAACTCACTGTATAGATCAGGTTGGCCTCGAACCCACAGAGATGTGCCTGGCTCTGCCTCCTGAGTGCTGGGATTAAAGGCGTGTGCTACCACTGCCCAGAGAAGACTTTATTTTCATTTTATGAGTGTTTATCCTGCATGGATATATACCATGCGCATGCAATGCCCACAGAGGCCAGGAGAGGGCGATGATCTCAGAAACTGGAGTTAAAGGCCATTATGAGCCACCACCTCACACCTAACCACTGAGCCATCTCTCTAGTCTCTAAACAGAGCTTTGAGATCTCCTTCCTTCCTTCCTTCCTCCTTCCTTCCTTCCTTCCTTCCTTCCTTCCTTCCTTCCTCCCTCCCTCCCTCCCTCCTTCCCTCCCTCCCTCTTCATCACAGGGTCTCACTTTCTGAACAGCCCTGGCTGGCCTGGAATTTGCTCTGTACACCAAGCTAGGCTTGACAGAGATCTAGCAGCCTCTGCCTTCAGGGTTAAAAGCATCCATGGGTCATCCACCCTGTTCAGGTTCTTTTCCTTCTTTGAGACAGGTTCTCATGTACTCCAGGTTGGGCTTAAATATTCTGTATAGCCAAGGATGTCCTTGAACTAATTCCCTGCCTCTACATCATGTGCAGGGATTAAATGTGTGTGCCAACAAACCCAGCTCAAGTTGTGTCTTTTTTTAATTTTTATTTTTATGTTCATTAGCGTGAAGGTATCAGAGCCCTTGGAATTGGCGTTACAGACAGTTGTGAGCTGCCATGTGGGTGCTGGGAATTGAACCCGGGTCCTTTGGAAGAGCAGCCAGCCAGTGCTCTTCACCACTGAGCCGTCTCTGCAGCCCTGAGTTGTGTCTTTTAACACAATGGGAAGCTCTGAGGGGAATACAGGAGCTGTGCCCAGTGCGGACAGAGCTGGACGGAGAGAAAGAGGGTCTCACCTCCACATTCCAGACGAAGGAGCTGTGGAAGAGCTCTGACCATATCTTGCAGACTTCACTGATGTCCTTGACATCCCAGACGTAGATGCTGTGGTCCTTGTAGACACAGGTCAGCCACTGGTGGATGGGGTCAAAGGTCAGTGCCACTGTATCGGGGTAGACTGCTTCTGCTTTTCTGTGGAAGAGGAAGCTACCAAAGCCACACAGGTGAGTCACCATCAAGGCCAGCAAGCCCCCCGTGTCTCTGTGGCTGGCCACCTTTTACTCTAAGCCCACTTCTTGTGTTTTGATTTGCTTCCAATACAGGCTGCAAACTGGAAGTACCCGTCCAGCTTTGGGAGCACGTTGTTTCATTAAAATGACTCTATTTACTATGTGTTGCCCCATTAGAAATGTAAACTAAGGCTGAGGTGTTATGAAAGCACGCTGCGTTATGAGGATCACGGAACAACGGCGGTGGCACCCATTGTAGTTTAAAGTGCCTTGTCCTGTAGGCGGGGCAAAGACCACACACTCAATGGTCATCAGTGGCGACATGATCAACAGCATCTGCCAGCTGGAATGTACGCACCAATAAGAACACTGAATATAAACTTGAAGCCAGGGATGGTGGTGCACACCTTATAGCCCAGCACTCACTGGGAGACAGAGGCAGGCAGATCTTGAGTTCAAGGCTAACCTGAACTATAGAGTGTGTTCAAGGACAGCCAGGGCTACACAGAGAAACCTCTCTTGAGATAAATAAGTGTGCCGGGAGCCAAGGCCAGCTAGTGGAAAGTTACAGACAGCTGCAACAAAGTCGTAGGTGAGAGATTTACATTTCTGGAACCTATGAGACATCTGTGCGTCAGGCTAGACATTTTGAGACATCTTAGCTGACATTCTTGTAGTCTCTTTTAGTAAACATTCTTGCAGTGTTTTGTATCATCATTAATCACCCTGTTATGTTTTGTAAACTATATTGCTGACACATTTTCCCTTCCTGCCTTCTCCCTAGAAAGTTGTGTGAAATTTTTCAAATAAACGAGAGCGAGATCAGATTATAGACTTGCTCTCATTCTTTGTGTCTCCTTGTCTCTATTTCATTCTTTTCGCCCCTCCTTAGGAACTCGTTGAACTCCCGCTGGACAGGACATAAGTGAATGAATGAAAAATAAAATCAAGGAAGAACTGGCAACTACTGTAACTAGGAAGCAGAAGCCATCATTGTGTCTCAAGCCTCTCTTAAGACCCAGGTTAAAACATCAAGTCTATGGTGAGAATTCTGGGATTTGGGTTTCTGTGAAAAACACAGAAATAATAGATAAGGTGCTTTTGCTTTAATCCCCAGTGCAGGGATGAGGGGCTGCTTCAGACTGTCCACAGCATCTGACCATGCTTTGCTTGGTGCTCCAGCAGGGGCGTGTTTTTGTCAGCTTCTGTAACTGTGTGAGGTTGGAATTAAAGGGTGTATAAATGTGAAGGCCCTGGACGTGGGGGAGGGGCTGTTATTTAAAAGGTTGGTTGCAGTTTGGTAGCCATGGTCAAAGAAGAAACAAAAGGAGAGAAATTAGATTCAGGGATTTCCCTAATTCCTCTCTCCCCTCCATCTTGCTTCTCTTCTACCTAGTGTTTGGGGTGAAACTGGGGGGATAAAGGGTGGAAAAAAGAACCCACAAAAAGCTGGGCAGTGGTGGCACAGCCTTTAACCCCAGTACTCAAGAGGCAGAAACAGGTGGTCTTTGTGAGTTCAAGGCCAGTCTGGTTTAAAGAGTGTCAGGACAGCCAGAGCTGTTACACAGAGAAACCTTGTCTTAAAAGACAAGAACAAAACAAAAAGAACCCACAAAGTAGCAAAAGACCAGAGACCTTGAACTCTCAAAGATCTGCGGCAGGTGTGAGCCACAGTGCCTGCCTGAGTGATTGACTAATTATCACTTTTATCCCCATTCCATTTAAGCCCAGATCCTGTCCATTTCTGTTGAGAGGGAAATGAGCATATACGTCAGGCCTCCTCTCTTCTGTCTGGATTCATTAATAACTGATCCAACACTGCAGTGCAAGGAGCGGAGGAGCAGGCTCCAGACCTTGCATTTCCTACAGAGCCTGCGGTGCGTTAAGTACTTGCTGCGTGCCCTTCAGTTCTCACTGCTGGCAGGAAAGTGGTTTTGTTTTGCAGATGAGGAAGCAAACTCGGGGCACCCGGATGAGGCCCACCCTGCAGGAGGTGGAGGGGCTAGGCAGCCTGCTACTGCAGTATGCCACACTGCAGCTTGCTCCCTGCCTTCTCTCTTTTTTCTTTCCACACCCAGCAATGCTGTCCAGCTCTCTCTTGTTGCTGGCCTAGGAGCCAACAGCTACAAAGAGGCAGCCCACCGCGGTTACATACCACGCCACTTTCCACATCCAGGACTTGCAGGGAGCACGCCACATCGTGGGCCTTCCCTTTGTTCTGAACATGGCACTCAAATGATCCTGCACTCCAGGGCTTACCAGGAACCCCCTGGCTACCCCATGAACCTCACAAGCGACACAGGGTGGCCCAGCTGACCTCCATCAGCCTTCTAGCCCTCAAACCCTTTGATAGTTCTGAGGCATGCGGCACCTGGTGTACTGTCCTCTCGCGTTCACACCAGACGCTCCGGCCAGAGCCCCTCCCAGCACTCTTCTAAGTCACTGCTTTCTTTTACCATGATCTCATCTGCATACCCTTCATGGAGCTCCCTCCCTGTAGTGACGCTTCCTGGAGTACAGGCTTTCCATGCAGATTTTTTTTTTTTTTTTTTGAGATAGGGTTTCTCTGTTTAGCCCTTGCTGTCCTGTAGGCGAGGCTGGCCTCGAACTCAGAAATCCTCCTGTTTCTGCCTCCCAAGTGCTGGGCTTAAAGGCATGAGTCATGGTGCATGGATGCTGGCAGAGATCTTCCTGGCCCCAGTTCCTGCTTTCAGCCTTGGGATGTCATGGAGTAGCTGCTTAGTAAATGTTACAACCCAGGGGAGTGCTTGTTGTCATCCTCCTGTTCTGAGCATTTCTTTCCTGATGTTGTGGAGTGTCCCCTTACCCTGAAGCCTGCCTTTGAAGCAGGACTCTTCTGCTTTCTTTGCTGCCATGAGTTTTCAGAACTAAGAGCAACCATTAGTATTTACAATATGGACACTCAAAGTGGATGGGTGTGCAAGCATGGATGGCTGCCAGTGAACAGATTCTGGGCACACCCTTCCTCCCCCAGTGCAGGACAGTACCTGGAGTCCAGACCCTGTGCCACATCTATTCCTAGGTAGTGGGGCTTCGGCAGGTTGGTGAGGTAGTGCAGGCTGTGGGCCTGGAAGACGCGGACTATGCCATCTGTGCACCCACAGAAGATGAGCTCCTCACTGACACACAGGCAGGAAGCCAAGGATACCTGAGGAGACACACCCACGTAGACTTGGTGCTCTACATGACTTTGACATACAGCAACAGGTTCCAGTGAAGATGCCAGCATGTGGGTAGAGGCAAGACTTGGGGAGACTTGTCACAGCTACGCACAGAGGAGCTTAACTGTGCATGAAAGTTTGTCAGGGATGGAGAGATGACTCAGCAGTTGAGAGCAGCTGTTCTTGCCAAGGACCCAAGTCCGACTCACACCCACACGGTGGCTCACAATATCTATAACTCCAGTTCCAGGGGATCCAATACCCTCTGACCTCCACAGACACCAGGCACACAAGTGGTGCACCACACATGCAGGCAGAACACTCATACACATAAAATAAAAATAAACAAATCTGAAAGATGTACATCTTCAGCAGACCGCGACTTTGGCAGGTCACTTGCAGTAATTGGGTTGAAGTTTGGACCTGGACACACAGACAAAAGGGGTTGCATGCATCAGACTCTACACACAGACTCCAGGTTTCTATGGAAACTTCACTTAGTCAGCTGGCATCTGTGAAAATCTGTGTGTGTGTGCATGCTCTTGGTTTTGCCTGTTTATTTTATAAGGCAGGGTCTCACTGTGCAGCCTGAGCCACACTGGAATTTTTGGCAACCCTATGGCGTTAGCACCACACTTTACCAAATAAAAGGTGCTTCCTTGCACCAGTAGAGGTGATGTACAACTGCAATGCCAGCACTCGAAAAACTGACATCAAAAGAGTACAAGTTCGAGGCCTGAGCTATATAACGAGACCTTGTCTAAATAAAAGCAAACAAGCAAAAGAGCTTTTAACCTGCTTTGAAGTTGCTTAAGTTCTAGAAAAAAAGATTAAAAGAAAAAAAAAATGTTTACAGCTAAAGAGATGGCTCATCAGTTCCAAGTACTTATTGCTCTGGAAGCGGCTGGATTTGCTTCCCAGTGCCCACGCCAGGCAGCTCATGGTCAGCTAGAACTCCACGGCCAGCAGGTCCTATGCTGTCTTCTGGCCTCCATGGGCTCCTGCACTTATGCAGTGACAGGGACCAGAGCTTGGTTCCCAGCACCCAGTGGTCAGTTCACAACAGTCTGTAACACACAGACACACAAGTAAAAATAAACTTAAAAAAAAAATGATGCTTAGGTTCCTAGAACACAGATACCACAGCCTGCACGCCCTGCGGCCAAGCGTGCCGGCCCTCAGCAGAGGCCAGCCAGCACAGCCGATAAAAAGCGCGTCTCCTCCACCAAGTCAACGGTAACTGAGCTTGGAGCAGGCTGACAGCTTGGACTCAACTTTCAGGCACTGAGAGAAAAAAATTAACCCTGCAATTAGTAAAACATTGACCTTTAGTCTAAAAATGTACATCTTTGCACAAGCTTTTCTTTTTTGACAGAATAGTAGGCTCAAGATACCTTAAATTAAGGAAAAAATCCCTCCTGCACATTACCTCGTACGGCCATCCACTCTGAGGAAGGTGGTATCTCCACTAAATACACTGATTTAGTTATTTGTGGAGCGAAGGGCGCTCTGTGCACACATGGCAGTGAAAGGTCAACCTACGGGAACCAGCTCTCTCCTCCCAGTGAGGACCTCAGGCTGCCAGGCTTGGAGGCAGCCTCATTTACTTGCTCGGCCAGCTTACTGGTCTAGTATTTGCTTTTACAGATGAGGAAACTGAGGCTTGGGAAGGGAGAGTTACACAGAGAACCTGTGTGGTCAGCCATTAACATGGAGCCAGGCGTGCGCAGCGCACACTTGCAATCCCAGCACTCAGGCTGAGGCAAGAGGATCGTGAGCTTGAGGACAGACTGAAGTGCACAATGAGGGAAGACCCTGACTTGGAGAAAGCCCCTCCCCAGATCCTGGCTGGTGCAGCAGAGCGCGCCTGGATACGCTAAGGGAAGAGGCGCTCCCCGCTGGCTGCGGCAGAGAGGGAGGCAGGCACCTTCAGGTTGATCCACTTTTCCAGCACCCGCTTCTGGCTGAACTGGCAGAGCAGGCCAGAGTAGGACACGCAGAAGGTATTGCCCGCCATCCGGCCCCGGCCACAGGCGACATCGCAGAAGACGTTGTTGTGCAGCTCACCCAGGATGCCTGAGCGCCCTACCAGCGGCACTGTGCCCGTCACCTGGAAGCACAGCAGGACATGTTAGGGACTGCCCGTGCTCAACAGGGCCATAACAGGCCCCTTAGGACACAGCTAAAGAGAAGGGCCTTTAAGAAAGCCTCCGTGCGGAGGAGGAGGAAAGGCAGAAGCCACACTCTGGGCAGAGGGGCCAGGAGACAGTGGTCCAGCAGTGAGCTCTGGCCTAGTGGCAGAATCCAGCAGGGCTTACTAGTCAGAACCTGGAAGCCTGAGAAGCTGGGTGCCCTGGGAGACCACTGCCTCCTGCCCCAGGTAGTCATAGGAGCCTGCATGGCTACTGACTCTCCAAGACCTGGCTGGAATGAGGGCAAAACTCACCTTTGCTTCAGTGGAGACTTCCAAGAACCAAAACCTCACATGCCGATTGCCAACAGTGACAAAGTAGCTGCTGTCCTCAGAGAAGGAGAGGGCGATGACTCTACACGACACCTTGTTGGAGGCCACCACAACGTCTTTCTGGAGGAATGGGTACAGAGGTGCTCACCTACCCACTCCACACCTTGGCCACCCTACGCCCCCATTTTTCTTGGACCCCGCAGTGGTCTAAACTCTGGGGAAACTGTGTGTGACCCTGGTCATTCCTGCCCCAGAAGGGCAGAGGAAGGTTCCCCAGGGAAGACTAGGTGTCAGAACTCTCACCAGGGGTCGGGTCGGCTCTGCAGCCGTTGAGAATGGTGACAGCTGGAGGCAAGGCCCACACAATCCGTGGCTCCTATACGAGGGCGATTGCTCTGGACCCGTCCCTGAGCCCCTTGATAAGCTACGGGCTAAAGCTCACGAGGGAGCTGCTTCCCCACCCTGCCAGGGTGTGCGCACGGTCACACGGCGGCTGTAAGCAGGACGGGGCCCTCAATCCTCCTATAGCTGTGCCAGAGCCCAGCCTTACGAGCAGTCAGGGAGCTGCAGCTCACACCTCTGGGAGGTGGGCGCTTTTAAAACCATTTCACAAGTGAAGAAATTGTCAAGGCACTTGTCCAAGGTCATAGCTGGCCAACATAAAAATAATGTTTCTGCCATACACCTCACAATAGAAGGGCTTTACTCCCCATCTGTTCCCTACTTCAACAAGGACCTGATGGCCCAGACTCTTCGCCACGAGGCGACCTCAGAGAGAGAAGCCTCTCGGGAAGAACGGTGCCGCAGAAGGCTGGTAGGTGCCTGTAAGCACTCTCCCTGGCTGCTGTGTTTAGCTCCCAGGGTCTGAGGCTAGGGACTCCCTGGCCGCCATATGCCCACAGCCCACTGGGTTCTCACCTTCCAGTCCCAAACATTGAGGACCATGTCGTGCTGGTAGCCCATGGACACGATGTGCTTCATATTGGGTGAGAAGGCCACACAGGCCACACCATACTTGTGGCCCAGCATCTCTGCAACCTGCGTTTTCTCCTCCACATCCCAGACACGCACGGCTGGCCTGTGCCCGTTCTGGGGGTTGGGGGTGGTGGTGAGTCCGTTACTATTGCTGAACCATGTGTCTAGAAGGTTGTTGAAGCTCGAGTTGACACTGTTACAACCTGTTCCCAAAAGCTACCTCCCCTACTTGCCACAGGGCCTCTCTAAAGCCAGAAGGAGCCAATTCAGGGATTTCCAAGCCTGCTGAAAGCAAAAGGAATAGCTCTGAGACCTTGCCCACCCACTCAGTCAAGACTCACCTCTCCTGTCACTATGTACCTCCCATCTGGGGAGAAGGCCAGAGCACTCAGGGACTTCCTGGAGACAAGAAAAGGAGTCGTCACTGGTTCCACCATGCTCTCAGCATTCTGCCTACTCCTGGTCCCCAAGGCTGGGGAAAGGCTTGGAGAAATGAGTGCCAGCAGCTACTACACAGCCAGCTTGCCTGTGTGCCCAGCACGGCATTCAGGGAAATGGAACAAAAGCAAGGGTCTCTTCCTCCCTCAGGAGCAAACCCAAACACTGCAGACCGGGGATGGTGCCTGCTTCCTTCCCTGAGTGTGCAGTGAGCTCCCAAGACCCTACCCACCTGTAACACAGGTGTAGACTGGGCCAAACTAGAGCAGTGGTACTCATGGGTAGACCCTGGTATAGATGGCACAGACACAGCTTACCCAATAGCCGAAATGTTTCTACTTCTCCGTATGTGCACGGATGCACATGGAGGCCAGAGGGCAGCCCTCAGAGTGGCTCCTCAGGAGCTAACTGCTCATTTTCTTGAGACAGGGCCTGTCACTGGGACCCAGGGCTAACAATTCAGCTAGGCTGGCCGGCCCTGTGTCTACCTTCCCACATTGGGAAGATAAGCACATGTCAGCATTCCTAACTTTTTATGTGGGACCTGGATTTGGGTCCCCACACTTGCACAGCAAGCACTTTACAGATGCGCGGTCTCTCTGGCCAGTCTCTGAAGCCTGTAACTGGCCTGAACATGGGCTGACTAGCTGGCATGCCTTTTGGAAGACGGACCATGCTCAGATTGTTCAGCTTTAGCTCCTCCTTAGTTTCAATCCTGTTTTTATTCTTGTTTTTGTTTGCTCAAAATCAGGATCTCATTATGCAGCTCAGGTCTTACTTCACGATCCTCCTGCCTCAGCACACTAAATGCTGGGATTACAGGCTCCTGTGCCACCCACCTGGCTGCTATGGGAGTCTGACAACCCCAGAGAATTTACCATCCTCCCTGGACTGACTCACTGGACATCCGGCTCCCTCCTTAAGATGCAGGGGGTAATGATGCGGCTTGTTATAGCTTCCTCTTCCCTTTTTGCTCCCCTGTCCCCAGCACGTGGGCCCAGGCTACTCTGCTGATGACTTTATCTCTGCTGCGCCTCTGCCCTTTGCATGGGTATCATCATTTCCTGTAGGTCGCAAACTCAGGGAGGCCTTCCAATGTAGTTTTCCCCATTCTCTTTCCCAACACTCCTGCAAGCATTTTCCTCTCATAATCAGCTAGTAATCTGCTGTTGAGTTTATGGTCTGTCGTCCACACTGGCAGCTCTAGAGGGCAGATTCTTGTCTCTGCTCGCTACTAGATTGCTAATACCTAGCACAAAGCAGGTCCTCTTAGCCGGGCATGGTGGCTCACACCTTTAATCCCAGCACTCAGGAGGCAGAGGCTGTGAGTTCAAGGCCAGCCTGGTCTACAAAGCAAGTCCAGGACCCCCAAGGCTACACAAAGAAACCCTGTCTCCAATCCTGTGGACATGGCTGAGTGAATACGTCACCGGCCGTGAGCACCTCCAGGCTCTGTGGGAAACAGGATTGGGCCGGTACCCTGGTCCCCCAACCCCGCCCCACGCCCAACCTACCTGGTAGTGTTAAAGATATGCTGCTGCTTGTTCTCCTTGGGGTTCAAGATCACCACCACACAGCTGGGAAAAAGAGGAAAATGAGTGTAAACTGTGGGGTTGGGAGAAGCATTGAGCCCAGGGGTGATTTTGTCCCCAAAGAAAAACCTACGTGTCGATAAGGCTCCTTCTGGTTTTGTTTCTGTTTTTTGTCTCATCATGTAGCCCAGGCTGGCTCTGAGTGCTCCCACCTGAGGCTCCTTTGCCAGGTTGCTTTGGTGTCGGTAGTAATGGGGATGGAACCCAGGGTCTTAAGTATGCTGGGGGAGCACTCTGCCACTGAGTTACAACTCAGGCTTTTATAAGGTTCCCTTTGGGTACAAGGTTCTCTTTCTGGTTTCCCCTTCCTTTATATATCAATGCTGAGAAATCTTGGGCACTTGTCGTTATTAACCTGTTCTTAAGCAGAAACAAGCACTTCCTTTGCAGGAGCTATTCTGGCAGGCCCTAGGCCTACACGGACCTTATGCTATAATTACCTTCAGGCCCCACAGCTGCAGGTGAGGTCAGGGCGCTGTAGATCAGATAGAGATGACCGGAGGCGGAGAGGGAAAGCTCTCTGCACAGGCCACCCAGCAGGTGAGAGGTGGAGTGGGGATGGAAACATATCCCAGCTGGACTTAAGAGCTAGCCTGTCCTCCATCCCAGACTGTTCCCCAAGGTCTCATTAATATTTATTCTTTATTATTATGAGGCTACCCGACCCTATCTTGCTGTGGAAGCGGAAAAAGGCTCTTTCACTACCTAAGCAATTTGGGACTAAACCAGTATGTCTGGACTAAACTGGATCTCCTTCAGTTCCCTCACCTATCCAAGTGGAGTGTACTACTGGAGAGAAGCAGAGGCTTTAGGAAGAGCATATGCGGAAGAGCTGGACATGAGCGTGGGCTTTAATCACTCCATTTTCCCATGACCGCTGCCATCTCACATTCACAGTCACCATTAAAAGGCTTTCCCAGGCCTAGAAAGGTGGCTTAGAGGTTAAGAACACTAGCTTCCAGAGGTCCTGAGTTCAATTCCCAGCAATCACATAGTGGCTCCCCATCTATGAAATCTGGTGCCCTCTTCCGGCATGCAGACACACATACAGGCACACCACTATATAAAATAAATCTTAAAAAAGAAGTTTTCCCAGATCTGACTTGCCAGGCACAGTACCCCCACAGCCCTCAGAGGGAGCAGCATTCTACAGATGGGAAAGCCAAGGCCCAAAGAGATGCACCATCGACTTCAACTCCCAATCCCTAACCAGTGACCAGCTTATGATAAAGCCCGCCCATATACTTACCCTGCTAAGTAGGCCACATGGCCTGTGCCAGGGTCACAGGTTAGACCACTGCTGTTCTGGGCTGTGATGCCAAGCACCTTCTCAAGTGTCACCTGCAAAGAAAAGGGCTGTCAGAAATACCTGCTCTAGCAGGCCCCACATGGCATAGCTGTCTCAGCCACGAGTGTAATTCCTGCTGCATTCCACACGTAGTCGAGCTTCTGAAGTCGTGCTGGTTACCAGCAACTTTAACTTGACCTTTGACAGCACTCCCCTGTCTGCTGAGGAGGAACAAGTGCTAGCAAGGAAGAACCTGGGCCTGCAGGGGAGGGAGAATGCCCAGTGACAAGGTGATCGCTGACTGTGTCAAAGGATGTCTGTGGAAGAAAGACTTAAATGCCGACAATCTGTTTGAAAGAAGGCATTACAACCACCCTATTTACGGATGAGCCACAGATCCGACAGCTGGAGAGTGGCGTGGCTGGAGTGCAAACCGAGGCACTCCAGCTCCAATGCCGGCACTTCAGGCCACACAGGGCAGACACTGCCCTGAGCAAAAGCAGACAGTGCTCCCTAATCAAAGTCAGTCTACAGTTTCAACAAGCAGAGAAACAAGTCAGACTAAAAAATGTAATAGGTTGAAGACACAGCCCAACAACAGAGCATGCCTAGCATGTGTAAGGCTTGAGACCCAGCACTGAAAAAGAAAATAAACCTTTTTGAGGCAGCGTCTATTTGTGTAGCCCTGGCTGTCTTGGAACTCACTATATATAGACCAGGCTGGCCTAAAACTCACAGGGGTCCGCCTAGCTCTGCCTTCCGAGTGCTCAGATTAAAGGCATGTGCTACCGTGCTCCACTAAGAGATTTTTTTTAATCTCAAAGTGAAATTATATGCACCAGATCTCCATCATGGTTGCTAGAGAAATAGATAAGAAACAAACTAACAGACATGTGGCACTTTCACATTGTAAATATACCAGTGTCTAATGCAGTAAACCATTCTTGCGCCCGCGTCGCTGGCCTCAGAATTGAACAGCAAGCACAGGAACGGAAAGTTTTAATCACAAGCCAGGCATTGTTCTCAGACCTCTGAGGAGGCTCCTTAACACTCATGGCAGACCTACGATACGACGACTGCCACCCTCCAGACGAGCCAATAGCCCCACAGCAGCTACCCATCCACAAAGAGCAACTGCCAGGAGGCTGGCACAGACAGTCAGGCAACGGCGCTCGCAGTGACTTATGTACTCGTTCGTTTTACTGGGCTTTCACAAGCCAGATGACCTCTGTGAAGTGCTATCAAATGAGAAAAATAGACGACAGAACCAAAACACCGTGACAACAGTACTGACTAACACTAACAGAGCACCGTGCCTGCCGGGTATTGTTCTGAGGCTCGAGTATGTGAACTCACAGAATTTCACAGGTGCCCTAAGGGGAGGTAAGGTGGCACACTTCTGTGATCCCAGTACTTGGGAAGCAGGAGGGTCGCAAGTTTGATGCCAGTCTGGGCTACATAATAAAATCCTGTATTAAAAAAAAAAAAAATCAAAAAAGCTAAAGCTAGTAAGGTGTGAGGGATTCCACCTCATTATTCTTGTTTTGCAGATGGGGGTAACCGAGGCACAGGAAGGTTCCTAACTTGCTACAAGGAACAGAATTACTATTTAAGCTCAGGCAGCTGAGTCCAGAGGCCATCCCTTCTGTATTCGCTCCTCTCATTCTCCTACACAGTTTCAGCAAATGTCAGGACTCTGGGAGAAAGTTAAACTGGGGCGCAAGCCTCTATGCCCTGTGGTGTCTCTACACTGGGATCCAAGTACACCTCTCCGGACAGGAATGTTCACGCTGAGACTTGAAGGATGGGAAGGAGCCAGAGAGACAGACTATAGCAAAACACCCAGGCAAAAGACTCATCAAATGCCAAGTCCAGGGGTCAGAAAAGAACTTGCAACTTCAGGAGAACAGAAAACAGGCCAGTATGCCTGAACCTCAGCGAGAGGAAGGCCACCCAAGGTACAGTCAGAAAGGTGGGCAAGGGCTGGACGTGGTGGCCCATGCCTTTAAGCCCAACAGAGGCAAGTGCATCTCTGTGTCTGCAGCCACTGCATGTAGTGAGTTTCAGGATAGTCAGAACCACATAATAGAGAGACCTGGCGGGCAAGGGCCACTTGTCTAGATCCCAGCTGCCTGGGGGGAGGGGACACATCCTCTGAGGCATCAGAAACCCACCAGGGAGGAAAAAGCCACCAGCAGCTGCCAGGGATCCATCCTTTATCTGGACACTGTGTATGCCAAAAAAGAGTCGAAATTTTATCTCCCTCCAACCCCATGGCACAGCTTCAGCTCCAGTTTATAAAGTGGCTTGCGTGCCCAGGCAATGACTGGAGAACCACCCTTAGAGTGTTGCTGGGAAGACGGCTCAGCAGTTAAGAGTATATTTGCTGCTCTTCCAAAAGCCCTAGCAACTACCTGGAGCCCCAGAGGATCCAACACCCTCTCCGGCCCAGGCACCCTCATGGGGTGCAGACATACATGCAGGCAAAACACCCACACACAGAAAACTGTTGCTTTGGCGCCAGAGAGGTGGCTCAGTGTCCAAACACAGTCCAGAACTGGAGCTGTGAGGAGACTTCTTGTGAGAGAACTCCAAGAAACTGACAGGAGTCTTGTGACCTCAGTGTCTTCAAAACCACAGAACTGGACTGTTTCTGGGTTGTGCTTTCATGGCCCTCCCAGGTATGGCAGACAGGAGTGAGTTCACTTCAGATTATGCCTTGCAGCTGGGTGCCGTCATGTGTGGATCTGCCTCTCTGGAGACGCGTTTCTGGCCACATGGGGCTCGCCCTTGTGATTGAGCCCATTACTCATGTGACTCCTAACCCTCAGAGTACAAACTGTTGCTCTGACTAAAGCTGCCTATTGCATGAGACTTTAGTTCACCTCATTTACGGGCTCCATCCTCCCAGGTCCCACCCTGCTAGAGCAGTAAACATAGGAAAAACCCCTTGGGGCTAAGGCTGGCAACTTGAGTTAAAATCCCCAAAACTCACACTGGTGGAGCTGACTCTCAAAAGCTGACATTTGGTCTAGAGTTCCAGGAGAGCCAGGGCCACACCTGGAGACCCTGCTTTGAAAGACACCTCCCCACCCCACCCCACCCACCCCCCAAAAAAAATAGAGAGAGGAAGAAAAAGTTAACCTCGGCCTTGGATATTTATACCATGCTACAAAAATCTTCCCCAATAAATAAATGTAATATAAAAATATATAAAAAAAAAAAGTTCTGCTAGCCTGGCATAGAGGTACACACCTAGTGCTGACTAGGGAAGCCAAGGCAGATCTCTGTGAGTTCCAGGCCAGCCTGGGATACACAGAGAAACCCTGTCTCATAAAAAGTTTTACTAATAGCATTCCTTCTAACCACAGTCATTTCTTTCTGAGTTTCAAAATTTGTGGAGGGGTCCTGTACACCCTTCTCTTCGGGGAGCGCCGGTAAGATTTTACAAATGATTACTCCCATTCGCCATGATTTTGAGCCGTAAATACAGAGTGAGGATCTGTTCTGGTGAAGGAAAAAAAAGAAAGAAATCAGGAGCTGAGAAAAAGAAGACCAGAGATGGGAGGAGGCCTTAAAAGACCCAGGGGGATGATGTCAACAGAACAGGGGCCTGGAAGGGCAGGCAGAGGCAGGACAAGCCCCAACAGCCCGCCCCGTCCCTCATACCAGGGTACGGCACCGTCTTTGCTGTTGTGGTCCCCAGCTCTATTCTACTAAAAAAAGATAAATAAAAGGAATGAAGCGCATGACTGCACTGAACGGTAAGGTGACACCAAGGGATAATTTCTGAGGGCAAAACATCTCCCGGGAGTTAGAACTAAAATAACGCCACGCGCCAGCGCTCCGGGTGGACCAGATGGACGGGGCCAGCAGGAGTGGGAGGAGCCTCCGCCAGGGGGCGGGGCCTCCGGACCCGGCGCGCCCGGGAAGCCGCCCGGGGGGACGGGCGCGGCGATGGGCGGGGCCGCGACCCTGAGGCGGGACCGAGGCGGCACGGCCAGGCCCCGAGCTGGGTCCCCGGGGCGCTCAGGCCTCTCACCCGGTTCTGCACGGTGTCCTCGGGAGCCGCCGCGAGTCGCGTCCTCCGCCGGAGGCAGAGCGGTGGGGCAGGAGGCGGCGAGGACTGGCTTCTCCGCGCCGGAACTCCCGCCATGACAGAGGGCAGCTTCTCCATCGTGTCACTCCGCGTGTAGCCTCCGGCCGCCAAGGCCGCCGTCATCCTGTCCGAGACCAGCCAGCGTCCGTCCGTTACGCCTCCCAACAGCCGCCCGTAAGCCAGCTCCCACTCCGAGAGCAAATGGCCGCGGGAAAGCCGGCGCCGCCGCCCATTGGACGCCGCCGGCAGCCCGCCTGGCCAATCGCGGAGCCGCCGGGCGGGCTCGTTGACCAATGGGAGCTAAGAGGCGGGGCTGAGGGCGGGGCTACGGCCCGTCCGCTTCAGCGCTGGGCCAGTCTCCCGGATGGAGGTGTCGGGTGGAGGCCGAGAGCATCTCCTCCCGGCTCCTGACTGTGCGGGCGCTGAGGGTTAGGCTGGCGCGGGGCCGGCTCTGCGCCGGGGCGGTCGGCCGCCCTCCCTCCGCTCGAGAGGGAACGTCTGGCACGCATGCGCCCTCAGCTTCCCCGTCACGTGCGGGGACATCTCCGCGGGGTGATGCGAGGCGGGGCTGGGTTGCACGCGGCCGGGGCGGGGCGGGGCAGGGCGGGGCGGGGTTGGTCAGCGGTGCCCGGGTCCTGCAGGGCTCCAGACCGCGCCAACACTGCGGGAGGACTGGGCAACCGGCCTGTGAGCTTCGGCAGGGCAGCGCGGGGCGGGGCGCCGGGAGGGTGGGCGCTTGGCCCCGCTCCCGTCTTGGGAGCTGGTGCAAGAAAGGGGCGGGTGTGGATAGCTCACTGCTACTGCAGGAGTGGTGGGGTGAGAGGGATGTGTAGACAGAGTCCCTGCCCTTCTCCTGTTTCGTTCCCCCCCCACACACACACACCCCCGTTTTCTGGGGCATCACGTGCTTGGGGTAACCAACATCGTCTCCACCGCCAGAAAGTCAGCCAGCTCTCTGAAGCCAAGGAATTTTATCTCGTCTCCTGTCAGTCCTCGGTCTAAACTGGAACGTGAAATATTTTAGCCCAGCAGTCCGTGTCCCAGCCCTCCTTTGAGAGACCCTTGTTCAGGGTAGAGAGGAGCATGGGAGTCGTTACACCTGAGTCCATGAATTTGTGGTGTCATGTGGGCATGACATGTCACCACGGGCACGTTGGCACCCACGTAATCCCAGCACTTGGAGGCAGGAGGATCAGGAGTCCAAGGTCAGCCTTGGCTACATGGTCAGTTAGACTGGTTTGGGTTTCAAGACTACCAAACTCAAAAAGCCAGAATGAAAACTAGGCGTTGTTTAGTTCACACCTATAATTTCAGATTTGGGGAGGTAGAGGCAAGAGGATCAGTATTTGAAGATTAGGTTAAAAGTTTTGGGCCAAACCGGGTTAAAAACCCAGTCTCAAAACCAAAAACTTTAAAAAGTAAACAGCGCTGTAGCACGCAAAGGTCATGACAAATCTTGTTCCTGCTATGATGAATTTTTTTTTTTTTTTTAAATTGAGACAGGATATCCCTGTGTAGACCTGACTATCCTGGAACTCACAGAGATCCTCCTGTGTGCCTCACGTGTGCTGGGATTAGAGGTGTGCACCACCATACCTGACTTAGAATTTACAGATTGCTGGGCATGGTGGTTATCTTAGTAAAGGTTTTTATTGTATTCTGAGGTCCGCTTAAATCCAACATAAATCCAACATAGCTTAAACACCAAGTCAATGCAGGTGACAAAATTTTATTGTAATCAAGCCTTTAATGATGGATCAGGGTGGCAGAACAGACTCCAGAGCTGAACTGCAACCCTGAGGGATAAAATCATAGAGTGAGAGGGAGCAGGGGAAACTGTAGCATTGTCCATTCATATTTTGACATAAGGAGCTGAGCAAGGGAGTTTCCATCAGTCACGATAGGAGTAGGTTTCTGGGCCTGAGAACATGAACTTGTTTGCCCCTGCCAGCAAGACAGAGAGGTTGTCCTTGAAATGTCTTGGACTCAAACAATTGTTTTCCTTACTAGTTGTCCCTGAGATGTCTCGACTCAGACAACTGTTTCCTTATAACAGAAGCTGTTCAGCTATTGGGAAGTCCCCAGTTCCTCTCACGCCTGGGACCTTGAACCTAGTATCTCCCTATGGTTAGAGTCTGAAATGGTGGGTACTGGGAGTAAGTTTCTTTTGTTCATTCCCAACAATTGTTGTGAAGAGACACCACAACCAAGGCACTCCCCCCACCCCAAGACAGGATTACTCTGTGTAGCCCTGGCTGTCCTGGACTTGCTTTGTAGACCAGACTGGCCTTGAACTCACAGAGATCCACCTGCCTCTGCCTCCCCAAGTGCTGGCATCAAAGGTGTGCACCACCATGCCTGGCTCAAAGCAACCCTTTTAAGAAAAACATTTAATTTTGGCTGGCTTACAGTTTCAGAGGTTCAATCTATTGTCATTGTGGCGGGAAGCGTGGTGGCCTTGCAAGCAGACATGGTACTAGAGAAGGAGCGGAGAGTTCTACATTTTGATCCACAGGCGGCAGCAGACAGTGGGCAGCGCTGGGTGTAGCTTGAGCATAAAAAGCCCGCCTCCGCAGTGACGTATTTCCTCCAACAAGGTTAGCTCTTGAGAGCACTGCTCCCTGTGGGCAAGCACTGAAACCACGAATCTGTGGGGACCATTCCCATTCAAACCAGCACAGTGGTGCATGCCTGTAAGCCAAGTTGAGAGGGTCAGGAGTTGAGGTTATCCTAGGTAGCAGGTTCTAGACCAGCCTGGACTACATGAGACTGGCTCAAAAAACGAACATATAATAAAACCTCACAGGTGAAAGGGTCAGACATTGAAGAAATGAGCATACAAGTGGAACATCAATAATCCTTTCTGTCAGAACCACTGCCCCCAGTTGGAGCCATTAACTCATACTCTAGCTCACCCTTCAAAGCATTCCCTTCAGCAATACCCAAAGCAAAATCACTAAGACCTTCCCTGTGCAATCCTAATTGCAAACAGTTGGAAAGATCTCAGCTAGATGCTCAGGAAATTGGGAGTAGAGGAGAAGCACATTCCAAAGTACTTCTCATCACCCTTAACTGGACACAGTGGCAGGTAGCTGCTCACTAACCTGTCCTACAACGACGATAGACGTGAAGAGCTTTTCCGGGCCAGGCCCTGCCTGGAATACAGCAGTAATGAGAATGACAACGGCTATATTCAGCAATGAAATAGCTTCATAAAAACCAAAGTGTTTTGTTTTTCTTGTATGTTTTCTGATAAGGTCTTACATAGCCCAGGCTGATCTTGAACTCGTGAAATTAAAAATGACTTTAAACTCTTTTAAGAAGGCTGATCTCCGTGAGTTTGAAGGCAGCCTGATTGGTGTATATGTGTTGGCTGAGTGGTGGTGCCACATTCCTGTACTCCCAGCACTCAGGAGGCAGAGGCAGGCACATCTCTTGAGTTTGAGGCCAGCCTGGTCTACAAAGCGAGTCTAGGACAGTCAAGGCCACACAGAGAAAGTCTGTCTTGAAAAACCAAAATAAAATAAAATGACAATAATAATTGCCTTAGTTAGGGTCATTGCTGTGAAGCGACACCACGACCGTGGCAGCTCTTATGAAGGAAAACATTTAACTGGGTCTGGCTTACATTTTCCAGAGGCTTAGCCTGTCATCATGGCGGGAAACATGTCAGTGTCCACACAGACACGGTGCTGGAGGAGCCAAGAGTTCTACATCTTGATCCACAGGCAGCAGAAGACTGTGCCACACTGGGCATGGCTTGTGCGTAGGGGACTTCAAAGCCCGCCCCCACAGTGACACACTTCCTCCAGCAAAGCCACACCTACTGCTCCCTGTGGGCTAGGCATTCACACACTTTAGTCTATGGGGGCCATACCTATTCAAACCACCACAATAATACGAAAGAAAAAATGACTTCTTTGTTGGTGACTGCCAAGGCTGTTCGTCTCACAGGCTGGCCTATTTCCGTCTTAGAGCCTGCACTGAATTGGTCTTGGGTAAGAAGCCATTTACTTAAGCTTTAGATGAAGACCAGCAAGGTGGGTGAAAGTGTTTACTGTGGAAGCCTAGTGACCTGCGCTCCATCCTTGAAATCTGCAGTGGAAGAAGAGACCCCACCAACTCCTGAAGGTTGCTCTCTGCCCCTCACACATGTAGACATGGACGGTGTGCATCTGTCCATTCCCTTTCCCAACACTAATAGTAATAAAAAGGGAAGAGGAGCCAGGTGGTGCACTCCTTTAATTCCTCCTCAGGAGGCAGAGGCAGGCAGATCTTTGTGTGTGCAAGGCCAGCCTGGTCTACCCCCATTCCCCAAGAAGGAAAGGAAAAACATGTTTCCCAAAGAGATTCAAGAGCAGGCTTGGTTCCAAGTGGGAAATAAGGTGAAAAAACAAATGAGAAATGGGTGTTCAGAGGGAGGGCCGGCCATCACAGTGCTGCCAGCTAGAGGAATATGAGAGAAAAAGACTAGGCCACATTGTAGAGAGGTTTCCTTATGCTACTCATTTTTCCTCTTTGATCTTTGAGCCATTTGGATTCTGCTGGAGAGCCCTTTCTCATTTCCACATCCCACACCACAGGAAAGCGTATATTGGCCAGAACACGGGTCCATGACTCACCTGCAATAGACTTTCCTCAGGAAATGCTCGTGACCTCAATAATTGGACTCTTGTTAGGAAGGAAAAAGAAGAGGGTGGCGGCTGGGGTGGTCAGCTGGCAGGCTTTTGTGCAGAGAGGGAAAGGGTGTTGTGTCAGTAGCTCTCATGCCTGTGTCCAGGAAGCACAGGGTTAGTGAGGACATTTGGCTCCCAGATGGAGGCTGAAGGGACTGCGACATCCAGACTCCCTCCTGGCTGTGTGCCCTGGAGCTCTGCTGTGTGTGCCAAGGTGTGTCTGAGTCAGCCTTCTAGCCTCTGACCTGTAGCCCCTGCTCTACCTGGCCTTTGTCAGGGAAGTCCATCCTACCGACTTCCTCACTAGTACTCTTTTTAAGCTTTCACCTTGCCTTTCCACGTTCCTCTGGCTGGTTGATTTAGTTTTAGTATATAGCCTATCCTGGCCTGTAACTTGGTATGTAGCCCAGGCTAGCCTCAAGCATGCAGTCCTCAGCTTTTCACTCTCAAATTCTGGAATTGCAGTAGTGTGTCATGCCCTACTTGCTATGATGTTTTGAACAAATATAAGCAAAGGTGAATGTATATTTTCATTTCCCTTTGATTACAGCATTACTTTTTATAATGTACGTGTGTGTCCGTGTCTGTGTGTGTGTATGCCACGTGTCTAGGTGCCCACAGAAGGCAAAAGAGGGCACAGAATCCCTGGAACTGGAGTTACAGGCACACATGAGCCGCCTGCTGTGGGTCCTGGAAACAACTCCAGTCCTTTTCGAGAGCAGCAAGCTCTTCTAACCACGGAAACGTTTCTCCATATACCCCACCCCCACCCCACCCCAGTCAGTTTTGTTTGTTTGTTGTTTGTTTGTTTTTAAGACAGCTATAATGGACGTTTGGGGTTGTTTGTAAACTCAGTTACGTGATATGTTTTTGTTTTAATCCCAAGTATGGGATTTTAGTTTGGACTTTAGTTTGTCCATAGCAGGGGTGTGGTCTCTGACAGCTGGTAACGGCCTGCCCTCTGCAGGATGGGGAGGAGAGTGGTCGGTCTATGGCTCAGAAGATATAAATATGAGACCTCAGAAAGAACAAGTGTGGCATGAGGTGGTGGCGAGTGCCAAGGGGCAGTTTGGAGAGACCAGAGATATACGGTGTGGCAGCTTAGACACGGACGGAGAGAAACGTTTCAACACTGTGGCTTGGAGGAGACTGCTGGCTACATTTGCTATGGACAGGGGATGGTACAGCCTCCAAAGAACCCATCGACTCTAAACATCCGGGAGAAGTAAAGGGGTCTGCGCCCCTTCTCCCTATGAACCCTCTCTCTCCTACCTAGGGTTGGGAGGTTGGAAGGGAGAGGCTTTAAGGAACCCCAAATAAAGTAGAGTTTAAAAATGAGCACAACAGACAAGACCTCACTACGTAGCCCCATCTGGCCTGGAACTTGTTATGGAAAACAAGCTTACTTCAAACTCACAGGGATCTGCCTGTCTCTGCTTCCTGCCTGCTGAGATTAAAGGCATATACCACCACACCTAGCACTAGTTTTCCTTTTGTGGTGTCATTTCTCTTTTTTGTGCCACTTTTTTGTTGTGGTGGTTTTTCCTCCCAGCCCCCAACTCCCAGAATAATGACTCATGACACTCAAACTATCTTTTTGAGTATTTTTATTTTATTTACAGATGCATGAACCATACAGCAAGGCTCTCCTCTGAATACTTTGTAACTTAAAATAACCCACTTTACTAGTCAACATTTTGCCACATGGCTGGTTACCTCTGCTCAGGTACCATGGGTCTGCTCTCCTGCATCTTGCTCTAACCCAGCATCCTTTCTGTTTGCTGGATGGCCCATCTCCTATTTCCTGCCTCAGCTATAGACCATCAGATTTATTATTGACAGGTGAAGTTTCCATATAGATACAAGATATTTTCTCAATAATTTTTTAATATTAAAATTGATCAATTTCAAAAGAAAGCATTAAAGAAATCAGTGTGGAAAACCCTGTGTGAGTGATCTAGGACTGTGTAGCAAAGTAGCTCCATTTTTAGTGGCTGAGAATAAATATTTAATGCTCCATAGTTTCTGGCAGCATCCAGAGGGTGAACTAGCCAGAACTCAATCATGTGGAAAGCAGGAAATTGAACACCCTGTGCTCTTGCCTCAGCCTCCTGAGTGCTGGGATCCACAGTTCCTGCCGCCTTTCCCACTTGATTTCAGAAGCAGAAACCGGTCTAGTGACCATGCTTAGCAACAGTGATTTCTGTGTGTACGTACACACCCATGTGCAGATGCCAGAGGTCAGTGTCCGGAGTCCTCTATTACTCCCTGCCTAATTTTTTTTTGAGACAGGGTCTCTCGCTGAACCTAAAGATCACCATGTTGGCTGCACTGGCTGGCCAGCAAGCTCCACCTGTCTCCATGTCCAGCTATGCTCTGCCATTCCCTGCTTTTATGTCGGCTCTGGGGATCCAGACTCATCCTCATGCCTGCACGGCAAGCATTTTACCCAGTGTGCCACGTCCCCAGCCCCACAGAATCAACCCTTATAAGCTGTCCAATCTAGTTCATCGCGTCTTTCTCCAGTCGTCTGACGCTGTCTACATCTCGAATTTAGGTTCCTGTTTTTATCAGTTTTTTGTTACATTTGCTTGTCCATTTATGTGTGTGAGGTAGAGAGGGGAGATCAGAAAGTAACTTGCAAGAGTGAGTTCTCTCGGTCCACTGTGGGGGTCCTCAGGCTTGATGGGCCCCTCTGTCCACCGAGTAATCTTGCTGGATCTTGCATGTATGTACGTGTGTGTATGTATGTACATATGTATGTATGCGTGCATCCATGTATGTATATATGTACGCATGTATGTGTGAATGTGTGTAAGCATGCATGCATGTATGCATATGTGTATGCACATATGTGTGTGTGCATGTGTGTATGTATGCATGTATTTTTGAGACAGAGACTCAGCCTTGCTTTGTAGTTAAAGATGACCTTCAAATTGGCCTTCAGATCCTCCTGGCCCGCAACGACCACACCCAGTTCATATGGCGATGGAGGTGAGCCCAGGGATTTGTTCCAGGTACGTAAGTTCTCTACAAATGAGCTACATCCCAGGCTATTTTTTTAGGGGGAGGTTATTACTGTGTGGCTCAGGCTGGCTTGAAATGCTTGGTAATCCTCCTGCCTCGGGTTCCCTAATGGTGGAATTACAGGTGTGTTCTACCATGTCCAGCTGTAGGGAGACCTTTCTTGGATGTGCACACACACACACACACACACACACACACACAGATTTATTCTGTGGAAGAATCCCTGCTATACAGATACAAAAGAAATGCTTTCCCTTAGCCTCTCATAGTCTAGATATCTAATTCTATAAGCTCCTCCCTCAAATTCGTGCACAGGGACAAACAGCCAGAGGCTGTTGGTGGGCAGCCGTGGTAGAGCCCTGCTGGAAGAAGGAGGAGGGTCGGGAAGAGAGGAGCGGTGAAGGCAAGGTGGTTGATGCTGGAGCCCCCAGAAGGACTGAGCACGGGAGCCAGTCTGGGTCGGGGGGCCACAAGGCTGGAGCTCAGGTTCATTGGCTGTGAACCCCTCGGGTCAGGGAGCATGGGGACCTGTGCACGTACCCAGTGATGCCACGACATTGCCGGTTCCCACTGCAGGATGGTCCCAGGCTGCAGGCCTGGCTGTGGCACACGGGCCACGAACACCGGGCACCCAGCTGCCCCAGTGCTCGTAC
Organism: Rhombomys opimus; assembly: GCA_010120015.1. Taxonomy (NCBI): domain Eukaryota; kingdom Metazoa; phylum Chordata; class Mammalia; order Rodentia; family Muridae; genus Rhombomys; species Rhombomys opimus. Next base: position 2,005,372 of record REGO01000034.1, read on the forward strand.
AGGGAGCATTTCACACCCTGCTGCTTCCGGCGGTGATGGGAAGTTCACTGCCTGCAGCCTGATGTGGCAGCCTCCACCTTCTCCAGGGCATCAAGAGACAAGGTGAGGAGGTCCCCTGTAGAGGCTGGGCCCCATCCTTGCCCACCTGGAGAATACCCATAGAATGCCTCGGACTCCAGCCCCCTGCCCCCCAGAGGCTAGTCCCTCTTTGATTCGTCTCCTCTTCCAGAGCCAAGAACCAGGAGCGCCGAGAAGCCTGTGGCACTTCTACTGGGCAGGAGGTTTTGTCTGTGTCCCTGGAGCCCAGCAGCACAGCCTCCAGCCCAGTGTATTTCCCAGTGTTGAGACCTGCATCCCAAGACCCTGAGGCAGCAGCCACTGTGCTCCTGACCCCCTTGTTCCTCCCACTTGGTCCCTCAGGGCCAAGGCCTGGAGTCCCCGATCAGCACCCATAAGCTGGCTGAAGTCTACTCTTGGGGCATTGCAACAGCGAGTTCCCGGGGTTGCAGAGGCACCAGGCACAGCTGCGAGCTTTGGAACAGCTGGCGCAGCAGCTGCACAGGGAGAGCCTGCTGGCCTGAGCACACAACAGTCCCTTATGCTGGGTGAGTGCCATGGGTACTCATACCAAGGGTGCTTGCTCTGCCTGTGGGGTCTCTGCTTTAAGCCAGGGCCCAGTGTCTAAAGGGCCTTCCATGCCTTCAGGTAGGAGTGGCATTATGGCAGAGTGCTTGCCTATAAGGTCCAGGTCCTGGCTTCCTTCCAGCAACAACTAAACAAAACAGGCCTTGAGAATTGGTGCAGGCCTGAAATGTCAGCAAGTGGGAGGCAGAGAGTCAGGAGGGCGACAGCAAGCTCAAGGCCAGCCTAGGCTGTGTGCGGCCCTGTCAGACAAGCAGACACTAAAATCTGCTAACACCGGGCAGCCATCAGGCAGAGGTGTAAACCGGCTGCTCAACTGAGGCATAATTAGGAAACACGTTTACGGAGCATGTTCTCCACGCCAGAACGTGGCTTACTGAAAACTGCAATGACTATGCTGCCGTGCCAATTTCCAGATCTAAGAGCAGAGAGTCCTAACTTACCCAAAAGCAGGTAGGCATAAAACTGCAGAACCAGGAACCCGGCCGGGGCATGTGGCTCTGGAAGGAACTGTCCTACTGGGGACAGAGCTCAGACTGAGGCCTGGGCTTCTGCATGGAGCTTGCTGGGGTCCCTGGGGTGACATTGCTTCTCTCTGCTTTCCTAGCCCCATTCAGTCTTTGCCAGCTACTAATTCATCCTATCCTGCCGTCTCCTCCTGTTATAGGTGATTTAAAGTATGAGCCAATACTGCTTAATATTAGCCCTATAATTATTACGGCAGCATCATCCAAACCACTATTATAATCCATGAAAGACACGGACACCTGATAGATTTTATAATAGCCTTATTTTACCTGGGGCATGGCAGATTTTACCTCCTAAGCTACCTTCACCTGCCAAGCCCCCATCCCATCCCATCTGCTCTAATAATTTCTATTTGGGCTACTTCCCACCCATAATTCCATAGATACTTGCTTATTTTCTCATCTGGGCTGCCTTCTCCATCCATGTCATCTGGCCATGTGCTCCTTCCACCTTAATCAAAGGGCCCCTCTATCCTTCTTCCTCTGGTACCTGTTTCCTTCTTCCCCAAAGCCCACGAACCTCAGCCACACCCCTCACTTCTGCCCTGCCCAGATGCAGGCCTTTTTAATCAGGGATAACTGGGGAACATTCCTTCTCATTACATTAGCACAGAGATAGTTCAACATTAATAACAGTGCCCATGGCAGGGAGGTAACCAGATCCCAGGCGCTGAAATCAGCATAGGAAACACAGTCGGGCCTTCCTCCAACATCCTGCACATTCACCGCCTTTCTTCCTGTCTCCACCTTGCCGTGCTCCACCTGTGTGCCCTTCCCTATGTCCGTCTTCATCTATCTCTCCATGTCTTTGTCTCTCCTTGTTGGTTCTCCCTGCATTTATCCTCCCACCCTCCCCCATGACTGCCTCCGGCCTCACATCTGCCAGTCCCCACATCTTCCCATTCACACATTGCTGCTTTTGACATCCCCGGCCCTCCTGTCCCTCGCAGTATGCCCGGCTGTCTTCCTTGTCCCGTCTCCACTCGCCTGAATGTCCCAGCTACCTGGACCTGAGGAATCTCAAACCTTCTCCACCATCTGTGGAAGGCCTGACACAGCCATGGTCCTTGCCCAAGGCCCTGTATCTGCCACCCTGGATGCTAAGCCGAAGCCGCCGGCCACTCAGATACCCAGTGCGGAACGGTCAGAGTGACAATGCTGAGAGACAGAGACAGAAGATGGAAGGAGTGCTATCATCACACTAGGCACTGGCCCGGCATGTGGCCCTCACCTGGGGAGGATGTCACACTTGAGCTCTGTATGTGACCTTGGACTAAGTCGGCCTGCATGCAGCCCTCGTTCCTGGACGGCCCACATCCTCCAGACCACATGCCCTGCCACCCCAACACAAACCTCGGCAGTCAGTAAAACGAGCCCTGAGCACAGCAAAGGTCATGTGCTTCAAGGGGTGCTGTGCCAAGCCTGCTGTGGGGTTGGGGCCACAGCAGTGAGCACTGCCCCTAACCATCCTACCTTCGAGTCCGGGTCTGCTTGAGTAGAAGGTAACTAGTAAACCAATAAGCCAGATGGCTTCCGACTGATAAAGAGGTGTGACAGGCAGCAGGGTGCCTCGGGCATCTGGGTGGAGGGAGGGCCTGTCTGGAGGGCCAGCGGAAGAACAACTGCCTGCCGAGGCCCCACCGCGTGGATCATCAGGGTGATGGTGGCAGTACTGCTCTACCGAAAACCTGGGGGCTCGGCGCAGCGTTTGTAAGGAGAGCAAGGATGTCATGGAAAAGGTTAAGAGGGAAGAGGAGGAGCCACACAGGTGTGTGGGGAAGAGGCCCCAAGCAGGAGAGTGAGGCTGCAGTGTGGGCAGTGAACTGAGGAGAGAAGGGAAAGGCAAAGGTGTAGCGGTGACAGGGCCACTGTGGGCCACGGTGGACCACACTGGCCAGTGGGTGTCTGTGGGTGGTAGTGGTGGAGGAGGAGGAGGAGGAAGGGGTTGTGGTTGGTTCTTGCTATGCGGCCTAGGTCAGCTCTCAATCACAAGGCCTTCCTCTTCGGCCTCCTAAGTGCTGGAGTTGTAAGACTGTAGCTGCTAGCATTGGCTGGGGCAAGCGAAGGTGCCTGAGTCAGGGGGAGCCCGCCTTCCCCCACCCCCGATGTGGGACATGTTAGTAGGGAGCCAGTTCAGCCAGGCTGGGGACACAGAGAACAGAGGAGAAATATGAACCTGGATGAAGGCTGGGAGAGCAGAAGAGAGGGTAAAATTCTGGAACTATCCAAGAGGGAGTTCCCAGTCTGCCCGTTAGAACGAGGAGGTGGAGGGCGGTGGCCCCGGCCAGGGTGATGTGGGGTGCAGCAGGCAAGGCCAGCCCAGATGTGAGGCTGAGATGATCCTAGGCTGGAAGTGATACACATTTTTAGAGGCCGATGGGCCCCCTGCAACCGCGAAGCTTGGTTCCAGCTTCAGCACCACCACCCTTGAGCAGGTGGCTTACTGACCTGTCCTGAGTGACGATAAGCGTGAAGACGAAAGATAATTTAGGAAGAAAATAACCCTCTGAGACGGCTTTCGTGGGGCAAGCATAGAAGGAGTTAGGGCTGAGATTCCAGCGGGCGGAAACACCCAGCCCCAGACTCAGCCAGACCGTTGCTCTCACCGGCCTGGTTCACTGTGAGGAGGGAAACACCGCGTCTGTCTTCCCGCCCATCTCTTCTTAGTCCTTCTCTCTACCTCACCCCTCTCCAATCTCTATGCTTGTCACATCCTTCCAGGGCCCGTCTCCCCTGGCTCTGGAGATCCCGAGCGTCTAGCCCCTACCCGCTGCCTCCAGCCTCTCTCAGCATCTCCTCCCCCGCCCCCCCCCGCGTCTTGCCACTGCGCATGCCCCGCCAGCGCCCCTCCTTCTCTATCCCCATCCCCCCCACCCTCTTCCAGCGTCTGGGCCTCAGCCCCTTCTCTCTGTCTCCCTCTCCTCCCCCATCTGGTACCCCGACACTGACACCCCGTTACTCCCGCCGTCTCTTCAGTCCCAGCCTTGCTCCCCAACCCGCGCCAGCCGAGGTAAGATGGAAGGCTGGGGAGAAGGGGAGGGGCGAAGCATCCCGCATCCCTAGATAAACAAACCCCGGGAGGGGGCGGCGGAGACCCAGGGGCCTGGCACCCGAAGAAAAGAATGGGAGGCTGGGCCTGAAGGAGGTGGCCCGCGTTGGGGCGCGTATCCCTGTGTTTTCTAATGAGTAACGGGGATCACTGTGGTTGCCCGAATCCAGAGCCGAGGACTAGGGGGCCACCCGTGGTTCTTGGAGCATCCGTGGGCTTGGATCCCCCCGTGCTGTGGGGCGCCCTCTCTAGCTGACCTCTATCTTCAGGATTTGCCTCCAGGCCACCCCCCAACTTTGCAGCGGGCCCCCCAGGGCTGCCGAGGACTATGACTAAGACAGATCCTGCCCCGATGGCCCCTCCGCCCCGGGGGGAGGAGGAAGAAGAGGAGGAAGAGGACGAGCCGGTTCCAGAGGCCCCCAGCCCCACCCAGGAGCGCCGGCAGAAGCCGGTTGTGCACCCCTCAGCCCCCGCTCCGCTCCCCAAGGACTACGGTAACCACTGTCCCCACCCTGGGATCCGCGCACCCAAAGCTCCAGCTTTCGGTGACGGTGGCTGAGCTGTGTTGACGGTGGTGGTGGGGGGGGACATGCTCAAGGTGGTCCTCGGGAGTCTTAGCCGCAGAGCCCTTTTGATCGCTCCCCTTCGCTAATCACAGTCGTCTGTTAGGGGACGGGGTTGGAAAAATCCTCGACTTCCATTCATGACATGCCAATTCAGTCGTTCAGTCATTCAGCAAACACCGTACAACAAGCTACCGCAAACCTAACTTTGTGCTAGCAAGTGGGGCCACAGCGCAGAGCAAGGGTCTCCTCAGGCTTTGCCGAGAGGACTCCCGGGCCCCAATCACGGCCACACGGGTGAGGCTACACACGACATTCCAGGAGACCAGGAGATTGCTTTTCTCCAGGGCAGCGTGCTGCAAGAGCTCTTAAAGGCAAGGAGGTAGAGGTTGGGGTGGGGAGGAGGCGGCCGCAGGAGAATTCACCACAGGAGCCAGAGGTTCTGAGTGGTGTGAGGCAGGAGCTGGGAGCAGCTGGGGGGCCGGAGTGTCTGTCCACTCACGGAGGGCTGAGGACCTCCGGCTTCCTGATGAGGATCCAGGTGTGAGCATTGCTCCAAGAGAGACCCAACAAATGAAGGTCCGTGTTACCTTCCCTGTGCACAGCACAGAGTGTGTGTGTCGTCGAAGCATCAAAAGGCAGAGACCTGCAGCGTGAGGCACGGGTAGTGGAGCTGGCCGTTCTGAGTGGGCGCGTCGCAGACAGGCCCAGAGCGCGAGGAGGAAGCCGCTGTAAGCAGCCTGGAGAAATAGCTCCAGGTGGAGAAGAGTAGATGCAGGGGGCAGGAGGCAGAAACAAGTTCAGGGTGGGAAGACCCCAAAACTGCCTTTAGGGGGTGATCAGAACGGTGCAGAACGACCCGGGGTCAGATCTGGAAGGGACTTAAAGGCTATTCCAAGGACTTCTCCTAGATTCTGAGTGTGAAAAGGAGAGAGCGGTGTATGCATAACCTAAAAATAGAGGGGTGACAGGGTTGACGGACAGCCTCGTCGTTGCATTTTTAATTGATGGCGTGTGAGTGTGTGTGTGCACGTGCGTGCCACCGCGTGCATGTGGCGGTCGGAGGACATTTCAGTAGTTAGTTCTCTTCTTTCACCGTGGGAGTCCCGGGTCATAGGGCTTGGTGACAAGCTAGTGCCTTTACCAGCAGAGCCATCTCAGTGGCTCTTGGTTGAGAGATGGAGGTCAGCCGGGGGCTGGCTCGAGAGCCTTTCCAGAGAAGGTCTTCCCAGCACCTGTGAGATCAGAAACTAGTACTGGGTTCAGGAGGCATCGCCTGTGGAGGTGCCACCCAGCAGAGGTAGATCAGAGCGACGGATTTCAGTCTGATTAGAAAAGTGAAGAGAGTATTAGCTGGAGAGATGGATTGGTTGGGACAGTCCTTGCCATGCATCCATAGGGAGCCGCACACATGAGGAGCTGAGCGGAGCTGCTGGCAGCTGTACTTCCGCTGTGGAGGAATCAGACACTGGAGGGCACCTGGGCTGACCCTGTCTCAAAAGCAAAGTGCCCAACAGAGGAAGACAATGTCAACTGCCATATCCACACTGCATGCTCTCCGTATGGGTGTTCACAGACACACACACACAGACACACACACACACACTCAGTACTGGTTGGGAGCTTCAGGTGTCTCCCCAGGAACTCAGAAAAGCATTAGAAATTGAACAGGCCCTGTCTGGAAGTCACAGAGCCTAGGCTAGGCCCTTGGAGTAGTCCTGCTTATAGAACAAAGGATGGGAAATGTGGCTTGTTCCAGAGAGAAAGCTAAAGGTGGTGTCTGCGTGTTCAGTGCGTATGTCACTTCCGAAGAGATCCGCCAGGCCTTCCCTGCACGCTAGGTGCTGTGTGCAGTGGGCATGAGGTGGGCACACCCAGCTGTGAGGAAGAAGGCCCGAGGATGGCAGGACAGAAACAGTGTTTACATGAAGTGTTTCGGCGAATGAGAGGTAAAGAGGACAGAGAAGAGAAGGGCTTGGGGGTTCAGCAGCAGAGAGCATGCTTAGTTCAAGTGGATTCCATCCCCAGCAGAGAGAGGAGGAGGAGAGAAGGAGGAGAGAGGAACGGTTGAGGAAGAAACAGCCAGGAGGGACAGGGCTAGCCATGTTCAGTGTTTGTACTACTCCAAGACACATAGAGCACGTCCGGGAGGGCAGGGCCGGCAGGCCAGACCGGGTGGAGTGAGGCCTGTCAGTGGAGGAGATATCCGCAAAGATCTGTGAAGCCTCATGAAGGCCCGAGGGAGGGCTGCCCACACGGGCCGAGGGCAGTGCAGAGAGGCGAGAATTTGCTTGGCACATTGGAGGGACAGAAGGTCAGTTGGCTGAAGGGGACTCAGCAGAGGAAAAGAGCGGAGAACATGGAGGGGGCCAGATTGAACAGAGCCTCGAGCTCGGCGGGGAGGCCTTTGGCCTGCACTGGGAAAGGATGGGAGCCAGAGGAAGGTTCCGAGCCAAGAATGGCTGTGACGTTAGTGAATGGGGAGAGATTCCTGACTCACAGTCCGTGGGTACACACACACACACACACACACACACACACACACGAATACACACATGCTGGGGCTCCTGCTGCGTGCCACGGGGAGCAATACTTACTAGCATCTCATTCGAGAAACAGACATGCCTTTGGGCACCACCCTGGTTGGCCTCAGGCTTGTGGCTCTGTTTCCTATATGCTACCTTTTAAAAGATCTACTATTTTATTATTTTTTAAGTTACACGTCTGCCTGTGTGTCCGTGTGTGTGGACACACACACACACACACACACACAAAAGTGTGGATGCCTGCAAAGCCCAGAGGTGTCAGGCCACCCTGGACCAACAAGGCAATTGTGGTGGGCACTGGGAACAAAACCCGAGTCCTCTGTAAGAGCAGCCTACAGCCTTAACCACCGAGTCATCTCCGAGGGCCTCGGGCTGTCCAATTTCTCAAGACACTGGCTATCTGTGTGTTACCCATTCAGTGCCCTCTTTATTTTGAAACCCGCTGATTGTCCAGAAAATACCTGTGGGTTGGCTTAGGCCTGCGTACTCCTCAAGCTGCAAAGGGGGAGGCAGCTTGCCCAGGGTGACTCTTCACTTCTTTTTCCAGCGTTCACCTTTTTCGACCCCAATGACCCTGCCTGCCAGGAAATTCTCTTTGACCCGAAGACCACCATCCCAGAGCTGTTCGCCATCGTCCGCCAGTGGGTGCCGCAAGTCCAGCACAAGATAGACGTCATTGGCAATGAGGTAGGAGCCCTGTGGGAGGCCGGGGAGCGGGGGAGACCCGGTTCCGCCGTGTTTGGGTAATCCTTTGTGGTCATCCGGTACCCACAGATTCTGCGTCGTGGCTGCCACGTGAATGACCGTGACGGGCTCACTGATATGACACTGCTCCACTACGCGTGCAAGGCTGGGGCCCACGGAGTCGGTGAGAGCCCAGACCCCAAAACCTAGGCTCCCAGCCCTGTTACCCTCAAAACCACGGCGGACCCGGGCACATCCGGAGCCTACTAAGACCCCAGAGTGCAGCACTGAGATACTAGGGCCCCTCTCGACACTTTGGGGCTGACGCTGGCTCTTTTGCAGGGGACCCTGCGGCCGCGGTGCGTCTCTCGCAGCAGCTGTTGGCGCTGGGCGCGGACGTGACCCTGCGCAGCCGCTGGACCAACATGAACGCGCTCCACTACGCAGCCTATTTCGACGTGCCCGACCTCGTGCGCGTGCTTCTGAAGGGGGCGAGGCCCAGGGGTGAGAGGGCGGGGCCCGGCTGGGCTGGGGCGGGGCCTGGAGGGGCAGGGGCGGAGTCTCTTGGAAGGAGGCGTACGCACAGGCTTTTGAGAGCAGGGGGTAAGGGGAAAAGACCCAGATAAAAGGATAAGGACTGAGGCCTAACCCTTAAGGGTGAAGGGATCCAGACAGGAAGCAAGGGATAGAGGGACGAGATGGGGGCGGGGGTGGGGGTGGCGATGGTTGGTCGGGGACGGGGTGACCTGGGGATGGACCACCGTGGGATGGAAGGGCCATTTGGGCAAGCTGCCCAGAGGCAGGGGTCCCCGAGCCGGGGTGGGGCCTCATGCAGATGTAGGAGGTGGCTCGCTCCTCACCCTCCCCTCCCCTTCCCTCGTCCCAGTGGTGAACTCCACGTGCAGCGACTTCAACCACGGCTCAGCTCTGCACATCGCCGCCTCGAATCTGTGTCTGGGCGCCGCCAAGTGCTTACTGGAGCATGGCGCCAACCCAGCGCTGAGGGTACTGCACCCCTTCCTCTCCTCCCTCCTGCCACCCCCCCCTGCCCCCAGCAGGCCTCCACGGAGGTTCCAGACCACTCCTAGGAGTGGCAGTGTTCACTGTGCAGCAGGTCACCCCTACTTACTGTAAGCCCCGTTTTACACCTGCGAATCCGAGGTAGGGAGAAGAGATTGCCCAGGATGCTCTCTGGAGGGCGTGTTTGTTTCTTGCAGACCTGCTTGATCAGGATCCATGACATAGCACGTCCCAGCCTAGAATCCCCGAGGGTGACTTTGACCTGCGTCTTTTTTGTTTGTTTGTTTGGTTTTGAAATAGGGTCTCACTCTGTATGTAGCTC